>CM029372.1:2304671-2445004 GCA_017165825.1 Hepsetus odoe | reverse complement strand
CGAATTATTTTTCTAAGCATGGTCAAGTGTTTTAGTTTGTGTGGAAAGAGTCCAGCTCTATTCGCAACACAACGGGCTGATACGTCCGCTGTTGAATGAATGAAATGACAAAATCCTCGTGGCGTCATAATATTCTTTCAAAGGGTCACGACCTGGCTCAGATTTGTGCCAGGCCTTGTTCAATATTTTGATTAACCCCCTAGGTCAAGTTCTTAAAGCGACACCTGCAGCATTGGCTCACGTTGTGGGTGGAGTGTTTGCAAATTTAAAGCAGCGTATGACAGAATCAAAAATGGGACTGTTTCCGAAAGAGGTCTCAATGATGAACCCTACAAAGTAAAACATCTGTAATGAATCGTCTCTAATGAGACAGAGGTGATCCCGTCAGAAAACAGAGATTTCCCATCTGTTTATAATTTCTTTTTGTTTTTTAGCAGTTTATCGACCACACAAATTCTAGACCACCTTTAAATTGAGATCAACATTTTTTTTTTCCATGTGAAAAGAATATGAAGCAGCGGGAAGGGTTCAATCGCTGCATGGACATGTAAATCATGTGGAAATAAAGGAATTGGCAGTTGGAGGGTGTGGTGGCCGACATTATCGAAGCAGATGATTGGTTGACAATCACAGTACTGTTTCAAAATATACCGTCAGTGAAATCAGTTACTCCAGCAGTGTGGGGTCCGGCTGATTTCGGGTCAGCTTTGCGCAGTGTTATTTATGTTGTGGGTGTAGTTTTTGTAAATTTACAGCAGGGTATGACAGAATCAGAAGTTGGGCTGTTTCCGAAAGAGGTTTTAGCAATGATCTCCTTGAAGGAAAGCATGGGTAGTGAATAATCTCTCATGATATCGTTATAAGACAATTAGGGGGAATGGTTCAGTCTCTCTGTATACCCATGTAAAACTGTTGATTTTAGGAATAGAAGGTTGGAGGGTGTGGTCTTCAAACAACACTAACTCTTCAATTTCATCAGCTAAAATATTTCAGTATTAAGCCTTCATTGCTTACAGATAATATAAGAGTTTGTTTAGACTTAGTCTTAGACTTAGAGGTCCATAGGCAAGTACCCTACCACTAGACCACTGCCACCCACAACGTAGGTAGTGTTTGTAGTGTCGGTTTTGTTTTTCAGGTTTTATATACTTTCAGGTTTTTTGTTTCAGGCTCAAAAAAAAAAGCAGCTAAAAGCAGCATCTCCAACAGTCTAAACAACAGGATAAGGTCAATTTAGATCTCATCTCATAGTGTTGTACTGGTAACACCTTATAGTCACCGTAGGCTTTAAACCTCTATCTAAGAGTTGTTCACAACAAATAAACAAGGGTGTTCGATAATGATAGTCAAAATGCATTGGCTATTAATAAGAGGTACTTCCTGTAACCTTTGTGTGTGTGTGTGTGTGTGTTTTCTAGGCCCAGCTGCTTTTGAAGATGCTTCGTTTTTGCCATTGTAGATCATCACTGCTCTGAACTTGCACAGTCTCGACATGAAGATCCACCAACTGGTTAGATCAGTTAATTTCTATCTTAGATAGGTCAAGGTTAGACCAAGCTGTGTGGAGCAGCCTTTCCATTGGTAGTAAATAAGCTCAAATGTTATTTACTGATTGGTTGTAATGGTCATACATTGCTTTTGGTTTCAGGAGTGTGACGTCACTGTTCTGTTGGATAAATATGAGCGGCTGGACAAGCAGGTACAGAATGCACTGTATGGTCTACTGTACTTGTTTTTGAAAGTGTTTTTGAAGTGCAGTGGTTGCCAGAACTCACACCACTAATTTTACCAAACAGGTGCTAATGATCATCAATGTCACACGTAGCCTGAAACACAGTCATGTTTGGAATGACCTACCAGCCGAGTTCCTTCAAAAACTGCGTGCAAGTGTACCTAGAAGAACTGATGCTGTTTTGAAGGCAAAGGATGGTCACACCAAATATTGATTTGATTTAGATATCTCTTTTGTTCATTCAGTGTATTTTGTTGACTGATGAAAATAAATGATTAACACTTGCATTTTTGAAAGCATTCTTTGTTTACAGCATTTGTTCACACCTGCCTAAAACCTTTGCACAGTACTGTATATTATTTACGACTGTCCTGAATTGTTAGAAATGCAAGTTTCCTAGATATTACATTTGTATTCAAATCTATATTTACTCTTTAAAAGCTTATGTCACGGTAGGTGGCACTCTGCTCTCACTGTGCACACCTGTGCTCACTTGGGCGTGCTTTAATGGGCCATAGGTGTGCTTTATTGGGGGCTGGCTTTATAAGCCCGAATGAGTCAGCGCAGAGTCAGACTTTGGTTATGCATGGTCTTGGTTCAAGTGGTTCCTGAGGTCTCGTTCTGTCTAATAAAGTTGAGCACAAGACTCCTGGTTATACGTTTATGTTCGAGCAACAACACTATAGTGTTACAGCTTAACTTTTTAAAGACACAATTTAATACTGCAACATTTAATCAACAAATGCCTTTAAAAAGTTATTGTTAATGTTTGAAAAATAAATTAATGATAGCCAGTTTCATTCAGACATTCACATTACCTCGCATCAAAGCACAATTAAATTATTAGATGATACATAAATTGTCAGTATAAACTTTTAATTGCAAGTGAGTGAAGGCATAACGTGTGTTAAATCATCTCAGATATTTCAATTTCAATTTCAACACACATTCAACACCCTTAGCATCTGTGAGTGAAAAGAGGTATTTGTGGAAAAGGCTACAGTAGTGGCTTCTATAGCTACAGTTTTAACTGCAGCACACAAGCTGCTGAGCTTCCACTCTCATTAATTTAATACTGGTAATTAATTGTGTCTGCCAACTGGAAACAATTGAATGTTTACATAGTATAAAAGTATTTAGTTAACATTGATTAATAAACATGTAAATATTATGTTTTTAAAGGCAAGAAAATATAGGAACTCAGTTCATTGAAGTACAAAAGCAGGCTTATACTAGTTTATTTCCGTAAATTTTTATAAGGTGAAGACACTAATGCTGCTGAACCCTTGGTGCTCCTTATCACATTCAGACTGGTTGAAAAGGATCATGCAATTTGTATCATCCTTAGCATCTATGTGCTACATTCATTACTGCACACAAGCTGATGGACTTCAGCTATTCATCATTTATTAATAATAATACATTGCTTTTCCACCAACTGGATTCTGCTTGAACTACAAATGAATGTTCATATAATATACATTTATTTAATGAACATTAACATTTAATTAGTAAAACATGTAAATATTATTTCTTAACGGTGTTGTTGTAATATGTTAAAATGTTATTGAATTAAAAGTAAAATATCTATTTGAATTGATTTAATGTTCATTAAAGTAAAAAAAAAGTGAAAAAGTGAAAAAAATGAATTTGAGTATTTATTATGTATTATTATTATGTATTATGTATTATTATAGTTATTCTTTCTATTTTTAATAAAACAAAACTCACATTATACTTAAAAGGTGCTGTTACTAAAGGTCATAAGTAGAGTCAAATCCAGAAACATTAATGAAATAGAATATTAGATTTAAAAGTTAATTAAGGTTGTAAACAAATAAATTCAGGATTCATTTCAATTGTACATTTAGCTTTTTATTTTATTGTTCCTTTATTGTGAAGAGTACTTGATATGGTGATATGATACCAAAATGTAATTTTGAATTTTGAAATAATGTATACATTAAACAAAATAAAAAAATAAACAAATAAATGTTGTCATGTATTTCTTTTGGCAAGGGCTGAAAACAATATGTACTGTATTGCTGAAAATCAATCAAATGCTGCTCTAATGTACCTGGATGAAAAGACGAGCAGACTTTTATTGCAGCTTCTGAAATTGAAATAGGCTGCTATGAAGAGTCTGTACTGGACATTATTAAGTGATAAGTACTCTGTAAACGAGGCTGGTTAAAAGAACGTCAGTATATGTGTGATACTGTGGAGACTAAAGTGCCCTACAAAGTATTCATACTATTTAAGGGACAGCCTTTACCTCAGGGAGTGAAAGTTTTCTGCTTAAAGGTAGCTTTTAAGTGTGTAGTGGAGGAGTGAACAGCAGGCAGCTGCAGGAAAGTTTATCTTTATGTGTTTGAACATGTGTTGCTCTGTGTTTGATGATGTTTTCAGGACATTCAAATCCAAGGTATTTAATCTGCTGCACTTTTCTAAAGAAGTGAATACTGTAAAGACTTTAATTTACTGAATCACACACATGTCCTGTACTAGGTTCCCTTTACACTCTGGAGAAAACACCCAAACATACAACTCTCCCTCTGTTTATGTATGACCTCTGGTCAACAAAATGAACTGATAATGTGCAAGTGTGTTCAGGGGGTTCAAATCTGGATCAGTCATGAAAAACCATTTAGTTAAATTGTCAACTTTTTTTATGTAGCACATTTTACAACTGGGGGCAGTGGTGGCCTAGTGATTAGGGCGTTGGCCTCGTGATCGGAGAATCAGGAGTTCGAACCCCTTCCCAATGGGTTGCCCTGAGGTACCCTTGAGCAAGGTGCCGTCCCCGTCCCGCTCCTCCCTCCGATGGGCTGGCGACCTGTCCAGGGTGCGTCCCCCGTCCTCGCCCTGTGTGCGCTGAGTTGGACACCAGCACCCCCCCGTGACCCCATTTGGGACAAGCGGCAGAAAATAGATGGATTTTACAACTGTTGTTGTCACAAAGCAGCTTTACATAATCCGGGTCTGAGCCCCAACTGGGTATGCAGAGGGTGACAGAGGCAAGGAAAAACTCCCCCAAACATGAGGAAGAAACCAAGACCCAAAAGGGGAACCCATCCTCTTTTTTTGACACCAGAAATAAAAAAGAAAGAAAGTGAAAAATCCTGTAAAGTGATGACTTCCAGTAAGCACGAGTTACAGTAAAAGTAAAAGAGTCCATTGATGACTGTAATTGGAGGTTCATGAGCTAATGGTGGTAGCTCTGTTTAAGTGGGGGAAGCTTTAATCTTCGTGGCAGCAGGTCCTGAAGAAGAGCCAGTCCTTTGTAGCTGATTGAAGTTCATGTCAGGAGAGATGACTATGATGATAGTAGTTTCGCCAACTTGGTGGAATAGCTGGTATGGAATTCAGGAGACCTTCACTGAGATTGATGGACTTGCTTTCTGGAAATACCTAAACTGTCCACCACCCATCTCAACCAAAGAGAAAGGAAGTGAATGTGTATATTTGTCTTTGTGACACACAGCACAGCAAACAGTGAAACACAACAAAATGCAAACTGCTTTTCACCAACACACATGTGCAGCAATGGGCAGCTATACGCAGCGCCCTGATGCACTGATGAATTACCTTGCTTAAGGGCACCTCAGGGCAACCTACTTCGAACCCACTACCTTCTGATTCTGGGGCAAGGTAAATGATTAGTGTGTTTAGGGTTTTTTTTTTTTCATTAAAAACAGTAACTGAGCCTCATACAAACTGAGAATCTCTCCATCTTCAGGAAATGTGCATAAAACCTGTCCTCTCAGCACCCAACTCTCTGAAATCACCCACAGGCCTTAATTTGATCAGTGGTTTCCATGAGAAGATGGTAAATATTTTTGGTTGCAATAACAATATATAATTAAATATATACTATATATATTTCTCTTTGATCACCTGTCACAATGCAAAAAACGGGTTTTTGGCTGGTTCCAAAGGTGGGTCATGACATCCCCCACACTCCTCAAGAACTAGCAGATTTGGGAACCCCAGACTGCATTGAAGGGAAGCGGGACAGGAGATCTTAATTGGAAAGTCCAGACCCAGTGTAAGAACTTGTTCCCGCTCAACCGCTAGGCGGAGTATGATAGCATGGAGAGTGAGGCTTAGCCAGTTTTGAGTTCTCCACCGGTTTTAAGGCTTTCCCAGCCCTGTTTTTGAACCATTTAGTTCCACCTGTTTATTAAGCTGTAATATGGGTTTGGTGACCTCTGGCCACTTCAGGTCTTGCCCCCAGTCCCATGTCTGAGGCATCCATTTTGAAGTCCACAGCACAGGCCTGAAGGTATGTAAATTTTTTTTACCTGAAAGGGTGCTAGTTCTAAGAGCATATATTAAGAACACATGCTGTTACACATACTGTTGGATATGCATACACTTGTTATGGTATGGGGGTTTTATCCCTTGATGGATTGTAGCTTGATTTTACTCATCTATTTCTGTTATTTTATTCATATATATTCCTCTGTCCTTCTTTCTTCTCCCCACAATAATTCCTCCAGGGCCCTATTCCTGTAGTTCGACCATTCCTATGTCCTTCCATCCCTGAACTCCTCTAGTGGCCCAATACCCTTTCACCCCCCCTTACCCTAAATCCCTTCCCTATGTAGTATTCACGTCCCTGTCACCTTTTGTTCTCTTCTGAGTAACGCTTTCTTTGCACGTCAAAAACACACAAGCAAGGTCATAGTCTTAGATTAGGTGTCTTCCAGGCCTTGAAGCTCACGCTGGACAGATAAAAAGGCACATGCTGAACTGTGCAAGAGAGAGAAAGGATTCCACACAGAGAGGAACACTGAATGGTCTCTTGAACATCTTGTAAGAACTTAAGTTACTTTTCTGTTAATAAACTTTGCTATAGCTTAAAACCCTGACTCCTCGAACCTCGGTTCTCAATCTGAGAATCCAACACCCTGTTGCCTTTATTTTAAGGATGCATAGGCATCATCAGGGCTAAAAGCCTCTTTAGAGCAGGACACATGCTAAAAATCCTTGTCTGTTCACAAAAAAAAGTAGAGTAAAGGCAGGGCTGGAGGTGTGTCTAGTATAAGTGTTTTGTGAAGGGCAGGCTAGTTGATGATTGTTTTGCTGAACTAACTGAACTGCTAGAAATACCACTTCACAAGGTGTGTGTAACACTTGCAACACTTGCAACACTAAGTGTTTTGAGAGTGAATGCCATGGAGATAAGAAAATTATGCATGTGCAAGTTAAGGGCAGAGTGTGGCTTGCAATGTTTAAATAATTTTGGTGTATACTAAAGGTCATTTCTACCTGCCCTTGGCAGTGAGACCACCCTTTCAGATGCACTACACCACAATGTATGGTTTGATGCTGAAAACAAGGCGAAAATGAGGAAGTCTATACATCTTCCTAAAGTCAAGGAACTTTTCCTGACCACAACTGAGGTGAAAATATCTCTGCTGAGAGTCAACCCACAGAAAGCTGCTATTCTAGACAACATGATGATGATCCTAAAGATCAGGTTCTCTGCCATCATTCCTGTGTCATGCCGACAGTAAAGCAGCCTGAGACTATTCATGTGTGGGCTTTCTTCTCAGCCAAGGGAGTGGCTCACTCACAATTTTGCTAAACAACCCAGCCATGAATAAAGAATGGTAACAAAACATCTTCAGAGAGCAACTTCTCCCTATGATGGAAAATTAAAGAACTCTGTACAAGCATTAAGATTACTCTTCTAGTTAAAAGATTACTGTGAGACAAACCCTCTCTTTCATTCCTATGATCTAGTTTTTGGTTGAGTTAAAGCAGTTTGTGCAACAGGCACTTAGACCAGAAAAGATTCATAGGAGGTGTTTATAAGAGGTAGAAGATGGGCAAAGAAAGTAGATAAGAAGGTCACGCAGGGGTTGTTAGATAAGAAGGTCACACAGGAGTTGTTAGATAAGAAGGTCATGTAGGGTTATTAGATAAAGAAGGTGAAGCAAGTGACCCCATATAGGGAACAAAGGAATGGGGCAGACTGAAACCAGAGCCCAGCAACAGATGGAAAAGGAGAAACTCATGGACGAGTATACCTGCATGTAGGTTTCTGTGTTTGGGGCTCTTGGTAAAAGACCAAGATCCAAAACAATGATTGATTCCATCTGAAATAAGTTCATTTACATTTAGCAGATGTTCTTATCCACAGCAACTTCCAATTCCTGCTTACAGGGACAGTACCCCTGGAGCAACTCAGGGTTAAGGGTTTTGCTCAGGAACCCAATGGTGGGGGTGCTGGAGGCTGGATTCAAACCTGCAACCTCTTGGTTTGCAGCCAAGTATCCTACCATTAGACCACCACTACCAAGTTCAGGCAATGGTTTAACTGAGCAACTGAGAATCAAACAGATGCTGGGATGTGTGTATCACCCACAGTCACAGGGCATGGCTAAAATTCAAGCAAAGCTCTTGCTAACTCAGGACAAATTGTAAAGTAACTGGCAGCGCAAAACTCACTGAAGTGAAATGTGTAACTAACCTTTGTGTGGTCAAGGAATCTGACTGAATAACGCTATGTAGTAGAGCAACCAGTTTGTTTCTGAGCTCGCCAGATAAGGCTATGATGCTCCCACGAAATTTTCTAAAGTGGGGGAATTTTGAATAAATGTCTTATACAGAGCATCATGCTTGTTGAAAGATTTGTCTAGCATTGCTTAGTCTGAATTTGGCTCTGAAAAAAAGCAGTATGGAGAGGATAGTGTATTGAGATGCAACTTTATGATTTGTGGATATGGTAGAATGGATATAGTCTTGTAACTTCCTAGTGTTGGAGAAATCTGGATAGTGAAGGATCTGGACAAATAATACAAACCAGAAAGCTAGTATGCTTTCTCTGGCCTCCCACCATGGTCCTCTATGTGACGTAAAAAAGTCACAAAGGACAGAAGAAGCTAAACTAACTACAGTAACAAACATCATCATCTTTATTGACTATTATTTAAATATTCTATGCATGATTTGTAGCCATAATGTGATTGTTTTTGAAGAATATGGAACTTGCCACCTGGCAGAGAGCTTATGCTGTGGAGAAGTAGGTTACACCGGTCAAGTATTGGGTAGTCCAGCCTAGCTGATGCCAGGAAAGCAAATGTTTGCTGTAAGTTGGAAATAGGCTCATAGAGTAGTCCATGGTCCATCTCAATAGTGATGGTACCAAATCATGATGGAACACTCTGCAATGTGCCTTCCTTGGGTTTGCAGGGTATTACCAGCATTTCATACCATCTTTTTTGTTCTTAGACGCCCCTCTGAAGCAGGAACCTGAAAAAGTCTTCTGGGACGATGACTGCAACGGATGGCCCAAGCACTAATGCTAGGGTAACCAATTGGTTCCTGCAGTTACAGGACTTTCAGTTCAAGCTGTATCACCAACCTGGGCTGGGTCTTGCTTGCCATCTCTGTGGTCTGGGGTTCACGTGGATGCCAGCTCAAGTCTGGGGTGCGAGGAATGTTGTGACTCACCTTTTTTATATTTTCATTATTTATCACACTTAAATGATTCAGATCATCAAACTTATTTAAATATTAGACAAGGATATGAAGTGAAGTGAAAACCCTTGTCATTGCGAGCACAGCAAGCCTGAACCACAACAAAATTGGACCTCTGCTTTTAACCCATGCACACAAACACTATAGTGGGCAACTATTGAAAGCGCCTGGGGAGCAGCAACGGGGATGGTACCTTGCTCAGGGGTACCTCAGGGCAACCTACGTGTGAGGAAATTGAACCCACAATCTTCTGATGGGTGGCCAACTCCCTAACCACTAGGCCACCGCTGCCCCAAGTATCCCAAGTAATCTCAAAATGCAGTTTAAGTGAAGCAGTAGTTTTCTTTATTAAGGAAAAAACTATCCTACAACCTGCATGGCCCTAAGTGACAAAGTAATTGCCCCCCTTGTTAAAGTGCAGCACAGCACACAGTGAGGCAACAAAATTCAACCTCGACATTTACCCAAACACACACATGCAGCTATTGAAAGCACCTGGGGAGCAGTGATGGGAACAGTACATTACTCAAGGGTACCTTAGGGCAACCTACTGGTCTGGGATATGAACCTATGACCTTCAGATCCTAGGGCCAACTCCCTAACTAGGCCTAGGCCACCACTGCCCACCACTGCTAAATCATGAAGTAACTGTGGTTAATCACATTTTTAGATAGCCACAAGTTACATTTCACTAGCCACCCCCAAGCCTGATTACTGCCTTGTTAAATCACTTAAATACAACCTGTCAGACAAAGCGAAGTGTTATGGTGTGACCCGCTCCTAACAGAGCGCCACACTGGGTTAGGACCCAAAGCAGTACTTGAAGCAAAAACATGGATAAGTGATTATCCATACCAGAAGTGGTGGGCCTACAAAAATCACCCCAAGAGTGCAGCAACGATTCATCCTGCAGATCACAGAAGAACATCTAAAGAACTGCAGGCCTCACTTGCCTCGTTTCAGGCCAGTGTTCATGACTCAGCCATAAGAAAGAGACTGGGCAAAAAGTTTCAAGTTACAAGGCAAAAACCACTGTTGAACAAAAAAGAACACAGAGGATCATATCACTTTTGCCAAAAGGCATCTTGCTGATCCCCAAGAATTTTGGGAACATATATATATATATATATATATATATATATATTTTTTTTTTATATGGGGTGGTGGTGGTCTAGTGGTAGGATAGTGGTAGGTAGCTTATGGACCTATGGCTCAAGAGATCCCAGGTTCAAATCCCACCCCTGGCACTACCACCACTGGGTCCCTGAGCAAGACCCTTAACCCTGAAGAACATCACACCGACAGTCCAACATGGCAATGGCAGATGCTTTGCTGCTTCAGGACCTGGACAACTTGCTGTGATTGATAGAACTTTGGGTTTTGCTCTCTATCAAAAAATCCTGAAGGAGAATGTCCAGCCATCAGTTCAAGACCTCAAACTGAAGCATACTTGGTTTCTGCAGCAGGACAATGATCCAAAACACACCAGCAAGTCCACCTCTGAATGGCTTAAAAAAACAAAATAAAGGTTTTAGGGTGGTCTGGTCAAAGTCCGGACTTGAATCCAATTGAAATGCTGTAGCATGACCCTAAAAAGGCGGTTCATGTTCGGAAACCTTCCAGTGTGGCTGAATTAAAACAATTCTGGAAAGAAGAGTGGGCCAAAATTCCTACACAGCGATGTGAAAGACTCATTGTCAGTTATTGCAAATGCTTGATTGCAGTTGTTGCTGCTTAGGGTGGCACAACCAGTTATTAGGTTTAGGGGCAATTACTTTGTCAAATAGTGCCATGTAGGTTTGGATATTTTTTTTTTCCTTAATAAAGAAAGTCATCACTTAAAATAGCATTTTATGTTTACTTGGGATAATTTAAGTGTGACAAATATGCAAAAACAAAAATCATCAGCATCAAAATTCTTCTCCTTATTCACACAGAAATTTATTAAGGAAAAAACTATCCTACAACCTGCATGGCCCTAAGTGACAAAGTAATTGCCCCCCTTGTTAAAGTGCAGCACAGCACACAGTGAGGCAACAAAATTCAACCTCGACATTTACCCAAACACACACATGCAGCTATTGAAAGCACCTGGGGAGCAGTGATGGGAACAGTACATTACTCAAGGGTACCTTAGGGCAACCTACTGGTCTGGGATATGAACCTATGACCTTCAGATCCTAGGGCCAACTCCCTAACTAGGCCTAGGCCACCACTGCCCACCACTGCTAAATCATGAAGTAACTGTGGTTAATCACATTTTTAGATAGCCACAAGTTACATTTCACTAGCCACCCCCAAGCCTGATTACTTTGTTAGGAGTTTAATTAATTAGGGGGCAATTACTTTGTTAGGAGTTTAATTAATTTTCATGACTGATCCAGAGATATATGTTTAGGAAAGGGCAGCAGATTAAATACCTTGGATTTGAACATCCTGTAAACATCACCAAACACAGAACAACGTTCAAGACCCGCACAATGGATAAACTTTCCTGCAGCTGCCAACTGTTCACTCCTCCCTTACACACTTTTAAGTTACCTTCCAGCAGAAAACTTTCACTCCCTGAAGTCTGGACTGTCCCTTAAATAGTCTGAATACTTTGTAGGGCACTTTGGTCTGCACAGTATCACATGTACATTGTGGGAAAGAGACCCAGACTGAACGAGGAGCAAACTTCGCGGCCTCGGACACCACGCTTTCTTGATAAAAAACTTCCACATTTAACCTAAGTATTACTATGACATCCTCTTTTGTGCTGTGTTTGTCGTGCGGCATGTACAGCGTAGACTGTCCGTCCAACTATGTAGATTCTTATACATGTAGGAAATGCGTAACTGTAACGCAGTTGGAGGACAGGATTCGTGTTCTGGAGGGGCACATTAGTACTTTATCACAGTGTAGTCAGACCGAGGGACGTGTAGCTCAGGCTCAGTCGGAGCCGCTGGCCGAGTTAGACTCGGCTGTAGACCCTCCGGGCCCAACCGTAGCCGGTTCGGAGCCAGCACCAGCGGCATGTCCAAGGGAACACTGGGTGACCGCCAAACGGGGGTCCAGGAGTTCAAAGAATGGACCTCCTGCACACCAGTCTTCAATTCGACTGACGAACAGGTACTCCGCTCTCGGCAGCGCGCCTGCTGAAGCTGAGAAGGTGCTCGTAATTGGCGACTCGATTGTTAGGAACGTTAGCGTTCCTAGCCGTCCTAAGCGAGCGGTTTTGGTGAAATGCCTCCCCGGGGCCAGAGTTTCTGACATCAAGGCACGATTGGACTCTTACTCCAGCAATGAAGTTCCTACCTTGGTTGTTCACGCTGGAACTAACGATATAAAGTCCCAACAATCCGAGGTATTAAAGAGGAACTTCATCTCTCTGTGTTCAAAAGCTGAAACTAAACGTCAGAACTTAATCGTGTCTGGTCCCTTGCCAATTCTCTTTAGAGGAGATGTAACCTACAGTAGGCTGCTCTCTTTCAACCGCTGGCTAGAGACTTGGTGTGCATCTAAAAGCATAGCCTTCATAAATAATTGGGACCTCTTTTGGGAACAGCCTGGCCTTTATAAAAGGGACGGTCTTCATCCTAACTGGAGAGGATCATACATGCTTTCCCAAAATATGGCAGCAAAATTGCCACTGTGACTCTTTAGAGCACCACCCAGGTCGCAGTCCTGTGATCTTAAATCACACGCTGGCTATTATCCCACTATCAGTACACTCTTGGCAGCAACCCAGGTTCCTTATAACACGGCATCCCCTATATCACACATTAGCTTAGAACCAGACTTCTCTCACCATTACCAGAGAATATCTGTTCTTAGTACGATAAGGATAAAGATAACCTGCTCCCAGTACCCATCATAAAAACAAATAAAACACAGCGTCCAACTAAAATCAAATGTTCACTGCTAAATGTTCGCTCCTTAGGAAACAAGGCAGTGCTTATTAAATAGATGGTACTCAACACAAAATCAGATATCTGTCTACTGACTGAAACTTGGCTTAGACCCACTGACACCATCCCCTTAGTAGAAGCCTCCCCCTATGGGTTCTCGTACCTGCATAAATCACACTCAGTAGGACGTGGTGGTGGCCTGGCTGCAATTTTTGATGAATCATTTAAGGTTGATTCAAAAACTACTGAGAGCTTCCATACATTCGAAGTGATGCTGCTAAACATTAGGTCTGATTTAGCGGTCCATATCCTATTAATTTACAGACCTCCTGTCACGGGGCGGTGTTAAGGACTGGACTTTAATGACTGATAAAGTGCACAGAACTCAAACTAAAAATAAACATAACCAACATAATAAACGTAAAACATAACCCAAGTAATTTCACAGTGCGCACACAGTATGACCAGCGCCCTGCTCTGGTTCACTGGGGCTTATAACACCAGCCCCGATGAAACACACCTGGCACCCAATGCTCAGGTGTGCACAATCAGAGCAGGGCGCCCTCTACTGGCACAGGACCGTTACACCTCCAGGACCATATGCTGCCTTTATTAATGAATTTGGCAATCTGCTCTCTGACTTGGTTGTTAGGTTTACTAGATTCGTGATGTTAGGCGACTTTAACATACATGTTGATACAGAGACCGATGCAGGTGCCAAAAGCTTCTTAACGCTCCTCGATTCTGTCGGTTGCACCCAGCATGTATCAGGACCTACCCATGTACAAGGACACACGCTAGATCTAATTATCTCGTATGGACTTGACATTGATACTGTATTGGTCCATTCCTTAAATAAACTTTGTTCCGACCATTCTTTAATCACGTTTGAGATTAAAATGTCTCAACCGTACCTCAGTGAAAGGACTAGTACAACACGACACCTAAACAGGGCTAAATGTATCCAGTTTATGGAAGCTGTAACAGAGATAGACTTCACCGGTAACAAAACTGTTAATGACATCACCGACATGTACAATAGAGTAGTTGGGCAGATCCTTGATCAGGTAGCCCCAATTAAGACAAAGAAGGTCAGAACTATGAGGCACTCTCCCTGGTTCAGTGATCACACATGGGCTGCTAAGCGGGAGTGCCGTAAGCTAGAACGCAGATGGAAGACAACAGGTCTCCAAGCCTCTCAGGTTCTATGGTTCGCTAAATTAAAACAATATAAAAAAGCTCTATATAGTGCTCGCACTGAGTACTATTCAAAACTTATTGAAAACAACAAGCATAACCCCCGCTATTTATTTCAGACACTAGCTCAGCTAACAGACAAAACTGATAAAAGGCCAGCATGTAGTATTACTAACGATAGGTTTCTTAAGTTTTTTAATGATAAAATTAACATTAGGCTCCAAATGTGCCCTATTAGCCCTTGAATTAATCCATTACCAGAACAGTGCTCACAATATTTTAGTGATTTTAATCTCATCGATAACTCTGAGCTAATTTCTGTTATAACCAAGGCAAAGTCCACAACCTGTCGGTTAGATCCCATTCCAACCAAGCTCCTGAAGGAATCCTTAGGAGTACTATCAACACCTGTACTTGATATCATGAATGCATCCTTGACCTCAGGTGTAGTCCCCAATCAGTTTAAAACAGCAGTGGTTAGACCACAGCTTAAAAAACCTAACTTGGACCCTCGCTCACCAAGTAATTATAGACCTATCTCTAATGTCCCGTTTCTCTCTAAGATTCTAGAAAAATTAGTTGCGAGACAACTGCAGTCATATCTAGACACGCATAACCTCTTAGATAAATTCCAATCAGGCTTCCGGCATGGCCATAGCACAGAAACTGCTCTAACTAGAGTGGTAAATGATATAATGGTCTCAAGTGATGCAGGAAACATCACTGTTCTTGTTCTTTTAGATCTTAGTGCTGCGTTCGACACGGTGGATCATTCCATTTTAGTAAATAGGCTTCACTCCACTGTTGGCATTAACGGAACAGCCCTTAAATGGTTCAACTCCTATCTCACAAACCGTTACTACTTCATCCAAATGGATGATTATGGCACCCCCTCACCTATGTCACTAGTGAACTATGGAGTCCCACAAGGGTCGGTGTTAGGCCCAGTGCTCTTCTCCCTCTACATGCTCCCACTAAGCACTATTATACGGAAGCATAATGTTAGTTACCACTCCTACGCTGATGACACTCAGCTATACCTATCTGTTAAATCATGTGAAAAAGCATCAACCAGCACTTTAATTAGCTGCCTCAGTGATATTAGGGATTGGATGAATAACAACTTCCTCTCACTAAACCCCGAAAAAACTGAGCTGCTCTTGTTTTGTAGTAGCGATGTAGACAGGGCCAACTTCATTTCGCATATCCGGGATGCAGGGTTGAAGTTTTCAGTTAGTACTCTGGCACGTAACCTTGGTGTTATTTTCGATTCAAATCTTTCATTTAATCCCCATGTTAATGCAGTTGCAAAGACATGCTTCCTGCACCTTCGGAACATTGCCAAACTATGGCGTTTTCTGTCAATGGAAGACACGGCGAAAGTAGTACATGCATTTGTATACAGTAGATTAGATTACTGTAATGCCCTACTAAAGCTCTCAGGGCACATTAAGCACCCTACAACGCATTCAGAACACAGCCGCTAGGATTGTTAGCAGGAGCAGGAAGTACGACCACATAACTCCCATACTCTCCTCGCTTCACTGGCTTCCTGTTAGGTACAGGGCTGACTTCAAGGTCCTCCTCTTAACCTACAAGGCACTTAAAGGTCTTGCCCCAATATACCTAACCGAACTGCTTAATACCTATACACCTAATCGCCCACTTAGATCCCAGAATAAAGATCTCCTAATTGTCCCTCGCATAAATAAATGTATGGGAGCACGAGCTTTCAGTTACAGGGCCCCTAGATTGTGGAACAGCTTGCCTGCTTCTGTACGGGAGGCCGATTCAGTCTCAGTCTTTAAATCACGGCTGAAGACTTACTTCTTTAGTTTAGCTTACCCGCACCAATCACCATAGTGCACCATTACTAATGTCGCTGGTGCTGCTGTACATGCCATCGCACTGTATTGTTTCATTTCTGTGTCTGTCACTACTGGTTCCTGCTCATTACTGACCCCCTAATTCCATTTCTCTCCCCACATGTCCCCACATGTCCGCTGTGGTCATCACCTGAGTCCAATGCCGAGCTACCATCTGGTCTGTGTGATGCATCTGATGCGCCAATGGATCCTGGCGGCTCATTGGTACCTGGAAGCAACTTGGGACTCCTCACTGATCCTGGAGTTTAAAACCAAACTAACTTTTGTACTGTTAGTATACCCAAGGGGGTTTGGTAGCCAGTTGACCTTGGACCCTCAGAGGTTTTTTTTCTCCACATAGTGGAGTTTTTGGTTCCTCTCCTTCGTAGTCTTCCGGCTTTAAAATCTATTACTGTAACCTGTTCCATCACCTACCACCAATGTAAAGTGACTAAGAATAAATTGAATTGAATTGAATGTACAGTGATGTTGTTTTTAACCAGCCTTTTTTTACAGATGACTGGCCGAGCTGAATAAAAGCAGAAATAAATATGCAGTTTCCAATGTAGCAGATAATAAAGACTGAGATTAATATGAGATTCTGGTTCTGCTCTCAGCTCACTAGTGTCAAGATGGTTCAGATGAACCAGGCTCTTAAACTCTGATATCTGAAAAAGTGAGAAATCAGCCATTTAAATGAAAATACTGGCAGCATTTAACTGATTTTCAGGGATACAGTACATACTGTTTCCGGACCTTTCCAATAGAAAAACAACATGACAAAATTCATTAGTTTATATTTTTATTGAGTTTAATGTATTGTTTTAAAAAAATCTGAATTTAATTCTGATATTATATCACCATATCAAAGTACTCTTCATAATAAAAGAAAAAAAATATAAAGCTAAAATATACATGACATTTATGGCATTTAGCAGACGCTCTTATCCAGAGCGACTTCCATGTCCTAATTACAGGGACAGTCCCCCTGGAGCAACTCAGGGTTAAGGGTCTTGCTCAGGGACCCAGTGGTGGTAGTGCTAGAGGTGGGATTTGAACCAGGGACCTCTTGATCCAGAGGTCCGTAGGCAAGTACCCTACCACTAGACCACCACCACCCTGTTATTTCTTTACAACCTGAATTAAAGTCTAATATTCTTATTAGAATAAATTCTTATTCTTATTTATGACCTTAGCACCTTTTGTGTGTATGTTATAATTTTATTTATTTTCATAAAAAGTTGACCAGTATCATCTGCTGATTTAATGATGCTTTGAGTCGAGGTAATGTGAATGTCTGCATGAACTACTTAATATATGAACAATCACTCTTTTATAAGGCATTTGCTGATGAAGTTGTAGTTTATGCTTTAAAATGTGTCTTTAAAAGCTTAAGCTTAAAAAGTTAAGTTTTTAAATATTAAATGTAGAATTAAATACTAATTTAATGATCATAAAACTCATTTAGTCTAACAATTCAGGACAGTCCTGCAAAGCATATTTTCATTTGTTATTCCTTACATTTACATTTTCATTTACAGCATTTACATTTACATCTTTTGTTTTCATGGATATATTGTTAGTGCATGATCTCTTTGGTATGTACTATACAATATTTAATTAATAGTACATTTTTGTCATTTCAATAAAGCAAAATACTTTGATAAGAGGTTAAATGATGGTTCAGAAAATTATTTACGAGTGAATCTGGTGAGGGAATCTAACTGACAATCTTCTGAGCCCAGACCATCTCCCTAACCACTAGGCCACCGCTGCCCTTTATGTGCGAATTTGATCAAATCAACATGTTTCTTATGAATGATGCTCTTATTTATTTATTTATACACTTAGATAGAGGTTCATATCCTACTGTGACTATAAAGTGTCACTAGTACAACACTATCAGATCTATACTGACCTTATCCTGATGTTCAGACTGTTGGAGCAGCTGTTTTTACTGTAGTTTTTATTCATCAAGCCTGAAAGAGAAAACCTGAAAAAGAAAAAAACCTGAAAAACACAACCGACAAAAAGAAACACTACTAAAGATACATTAAGATAAAAAATTTAAGCTAATGTGTTAAGCTAAAATGTGAAGCTAAAGCTAAATTTAGCTAAGCTAAAGCTAGCTAATATTAAACCCAGCCACTAGAGATGCACAAGCCAGTGTATTTCTCTGTGCCGGTCCCAAGCCCGGGTAAATGGGGAGGGTTACGTCAGGAAGGGCATCCGGTGTAAAACTTTGCCAAATCAATATGCGGACAACGATACAGAATTCCATACCGGATCGGTCGAGGCCCGGGTTAACAACGACCGCCATCAGTGCTGTTAGCCTACAGGGTGCTGGTGGAAATTGGACTACTGTTGGCCAAAGAAGAAGAAGAAGAGGAGGAAGGCATGTCCAGAGGGAGAAGGAGAGAAAGAAGGAGAGGAGAGTGGAAGTGAGGGTAGGGACTTTGAATGTTGGCAGCATGACTGGTAAAGGTAGAGAATTAGCTGATATGATGGAGAGAAGGAAGGTTGACATTTTGTGTGTGCAAGAGACTAGATGGAAGGGTAGTAAGGCCAGGTGTATTGGAGGGGGGTTTAAACTGTTCTACCATGGTGTGGATAGAAGGAGGAATGGAGTAGGTGTTATCCTGAAGGAAGAGTATGTGGAGAGTGTTTTGGAAGTAAAGTTTAGCTGAAGTTGAAGGTGTGATAAATGAATGTTGTTAGTGCCATGTCTCCACAAGTTGGTTGTAAGATGAAAGAGAAGGAAAAAAAATTCTGGAGTGGAGCAGGATGAAGTGATAGAGAGCAAAATTCAGGAGAGAGAGTGGGATGGATTGGCAGATTTTAATGGTCATGTTGGTGAAGGGAAAGAGGGGGAGGAGGAGGTGATGGGTATAGCATGATGTCAAGGGAGAGGAATGCTGAAGGTCAGATGGTTGTTGGATTTTAAGCAAAGGATGGAAATGGCTGTAGTTAATACTTATTTTAAGAAGAGGAGGAGTGCCAGGCAGACGAGTGTTATGGAGGAAGATGTTTACAGGGTGATTATATTCTTGCAGAGGTCAGTTTGAGAGATCAGAGACTGCGTGCGAAAAAAGACAGGGGAGTAGTGTGTAGCTAAAGCATAGGATGGTGGTCTGGTAGGATGACCTTGAGGTCAAGAAGAGAGGAAGTGAGGGCAGAGTCGAGATCATGTGTAGTTGATGAGGAGCACTGCAAGGTGGAATTCAGGCAGGAGCACATGGGCACTGGGAGGGCCGAAGAGCCACTGGATTGCTGGGAAACCACTGCAGAAGTGACTGTGGCAGACGCATAGAAATGCAGTAATTGGTGTGACATCCGGAAGGAAGAAAGAGATATGAGACGGTGGTGAACAAACCAAGAAGCCCAGGAGTGTATTCAAAAGAAGAGAGGCAAAGAAGACATGGGACATACAGAGAGATGAAGGAAGTAGACAGGTGTACAAGGAGATGAACTGCAGGGGCGAGAGAAAGTGCAGGTGAAGGCCAAAGATAAGGCAGCCAGAATTGTAAGGAGAGGTTGGACAGCAAAGAGAGAAAGAAAGGACCTTACTGATTGGCTAGACAGAGAGACAGATCTGGGAAAGATGTGCTGGCAGGTCAGACGATTAAAGATAGAAAATGGTAATCGACTACAGGTGAACAGAGCGTGTTGAGTAGATGGAAGGAATACTTTTGAGTGAGCTGGATGAATGAAGAAAAATGGAGAGAGAGAAGACTGATGGATGTGAGAAGAGTTCACCAGGAAGTACAAGGAACAAGATGGAAGCGGCGGCAGTTGCAGGAAGAGGATGGGAAGAATGGAAAGGCTGTTGACTGTGGATGACATACCAGTGGAAGCATGAGATGTTTAGGAGACAGTTGAGTTTGACCAGGATTGTTTTAATAATCTTAGCAAGGAGAAGATGCCTCTGAGGAGTGAGACAAAGTGTACTGGTACCGATCTCTGAAGAACAAGGGTGATGCGCTGGGAGCTGTAGAATTATAGAGTGGAGTAGTTGACCAGCCACACCCATGGAAGGTGGAGAGTAGTGTGTTTGTAAGTTAAGAAAAGAGGAGGACTAGTGAACAGCAGATGGTTTTATGCCGAGAAAGAGTACCACAGATGCAATGTTGCTCTGGAGGGTGTTGATGGAGAAGCTAACAGAGAATGAAGGAGCTGCATTGTGCCTGGATTTGGAGTAGCATAAGTAATAGGTGCCTAGAGAGGAGTTGTGGCTTTGTATGAGAAGTCTGGTGTTACAGAGAAGTATGTGAGAGTAGTTCAGGATATGCATGAGGCAGTGTAACAGCAGATCTGCAGTGTGGAGTGACGTGATGCATTTAAAGTAGAGGTTGATTACATCAAGGATCAGCACGAGCCTGTTCTTGCTTGGGGTGTAGTAAATGACAGGTTGATGACGAGGTTAGATATGAGTCACTGTAGATGATGATGTTTGCAGATGATGATCTGTAGTGAGAGTAGGGAGCAGCTTGATGAGAAACTGGAGAGATGGAGATATGCTCTAGAGAGGAGAGGAATAAAAGTGAGTAGGGTAAAGACAGAATACATGAGTGTGAATGAAAGGAGGAAAGTGAGTGTATAGATGCAGGGAGTGGAGGTCACAAAGGTGAGGAGCTAAATACTTGGATCACAGTTCAGTGTAACGGGCGAGTGTGGAAGAGAGGTGAAGAAGAGAGGCAGGCTGGTTGGGAATGGGTGATAAGAGTGGCTGAGTGACGGTGACAGACGATACCAGCTAGAGTGTATGAAGGCTTACAGGACAGTAGTGAGACCAGCTTATGTTGTATGGGCTGGTGACGGTGGCAATTGGGATGCAGAAAAGGGGCAGGAGGCGGAGCTGGAGGTACAGAGCAAGATGCTGGAGGATTTTGGGTGACGCAGGTTGACAGGATTACAGAAATGAGTATATTAGAGTGGACAGCTCAGGTTAGACGTGGCCTTGAGACAAAGTTAGAGAAGCACACATGCTGGTTTGATATGTGCAGAGGAGAGACGATGATTATATTGAAGGAGGATGCTGAGGATGGAGTCACAGGAAAGAGGAGAAGAGGAAGACCAAAGAGGAGGTTTATGGACGTGGTGAGAGGAGCATTACGCAGGTGTTCTCAAGGAAGCAGGAAGATGCAAAAGACAGGAAGAAATGGACAGTTGATTCACATGACTTCCTAAACGAGCAGTTTCTAAAGAAAAGAAGAAGAAGAAGAAAGCTTAGCTAATATTAGCTTTTATTTTGAGTCTGGAACAAGCTGGAAACAGAGAAATTGATGCACTTAGGCCACTTCACGAATGAAAACTTGATCGCGAAATATTGTTGGAATGTAGTCAATAGCACAAGATCTGGAAGAAAACATTTCATATATCAGCCTTTCAGAACTGAATTTAAATGGTTTTCGGACTGATATCTCTATCCATTATCTGCCGCTTGTCCCAAACGGGGTCACACACAGGGCAAGGACAGGGACATCTCGACAGGTCGCCAGCCCATCGAGTGGAAGCGCCGGACGGACGGCACCTGCTCGGCTGGCACTTCAGGGCAAACCCATTGTGAAGGTTCGAACTCCCTGATCCACCGTACCGCAAATAACACTTGTTCATTTCAGGCCACGTTCCAGACTGACATCTTATTAAAGTTAAATATCGTGCTTCATATCAGGTATCATAAAAATAAGCATTGTACTGTGGTGGCGGTGGTCTAGTGGTAGGGTATTTGCTTATGGACCTATGGATCAAGAGGTCCCAGGTTTAAATCCTACCCTCTCTGGCACCACTTCCATCACTGGGTCCCTGAGCAAGACAGTTAACCAAGAGTTGTCTCTTTTATAGTTGTGACTTCTGGAAGGTCTGATAAGTGCATCTGCTAATGTAATGTTACATTTCACCTGCTCCTTGGGTGACCAGTCCCTCTCCTCTTCCCTGCATGTTTTAGAATAAATAGGCCATAATTGCACACACTTAATAGTCCTCCTCACACTGCACAAATCTTTTTACTGTGAATCAAATCTATTAAAAATAGAGGTATAATAGGAAAGAATAATACAAAAATTGAGAGTTGTGCATTTTTGTTGAAATCAAGAGTAAGACCTCAATATCAGATATGCTGTTGAGAATTTTATTAGCACTAATAACATTCAATAAGATACTTACCAACTATTGAAGCAGAGAAATCGAGAAAAGTACTTGGTGTGAAATCTGGGAGAAAAATGTAGGATAACGAAACCTGGTGGTGCATACAGAAGAAAAAGGAGGCAAAGAAGAAGTGGGAAGTCAGAGAGATGAAGAAAGTAGACAGGAGTACAAGCAGATGAACCAGGGTGAAGAAAGAAGTGGTGAAGGCTGAAAGATAAGGTGTTTGGTGAATTGTATGAGGGGTTGGACATATGAGGAAGAAAAGGACATTTATTGGATTGGCTAGACAGAGAGACAGAGCTGAAAAGATGTGCAGCAGGTCAGGACGATAAAGGATTGACATGGAAATGTACTCACATGTAAACAGAGTGTGTTGAGCAAATGAAAGGAGTATTTTGAGGGGCTGATGAATGAAGAAAATGAGACTGAGAGCATATTAAATGTGAGGATAGTGAACTAGGCGTTGCAACAGCAAGATGGAAGTACGCAAAGTATGGAAGATGTGAAGAATGGAAAGGTTGTTATCTGGATGACACACCTGGGGAAGTATGAGAGGTTAAGAGGAGATGCAGAAGTTAGGTTTAATAATTAGATTGTTAACACAATCTTTAAAGTGAGAGGATGCCTGAGGAGTGGAGACAAAGTGTACTTGTACCGAGTTGTAGTAACTATAGAGGGATAAAGTTGGTCACCCACAGCATGAAGACATGGGAAAAGGTAGTGGAAGGTTAAGATGAGTACAATGAGGACTCATAATGCTTTAAATGTATCATGTTTAGGGTGATGGTAGGACACTTGCCTAAGGTCCAATGGACCAAGAGATCACAGGTTTGTAGTAGGTACCATCGCGAGGTACCTTCAGCACTACGATCATTGGGTTCCTGAGCAAAATCCTTAATCCTGAGTTGCTCCAGAGGGACTGTCCTAATTGGTGTCAAAGCTGGAATTGTAAGTTGCCTGGGATAAGGGTGTCTTCACAATGCCAGAATGGGTAATTTGTTGAAAATGTATCAACATTTATTATTATTATTTATATAATCAATATTATCTGCGATAGGCTGGCGACCTGTCCTGCGTGTGTCCCCATCCTTCGCCTCTGTGTGTGAGCTTCGGGATGGACTCAGTGACACCCTCTCTCCCACCCCACCCGGGACCCTACTCAGGACAGGCACATTCCATGATCTTCTTAGCTCATATAACAATCATAATAAATAAATTAAACATGACATTAATTATACCTGAAAATAAAGAAAGCAGTAATGTTTAGAAAAAAAAAATTAACATACTTCATCAGCTGTTTACATTAATAACATGAACTATAATAATATAATGAAGTAATGCTTTCTATAAGCAATGATATTGCTCTGCATGCTGTGACTGTAAAGTGACATAAACACATGAATATTTCAATAAAGGATGAACTGTTATACCAACATTTTACTCTGGGGGTTGCTGTAAGAAAAATGCCATTTTGAGTTTGCCAGGCTGGGGTAAGTGGTTGTCTTTGATAAACATACACCAGAGGGCAGCCTTGCATTGAAGGAAATATCTAAGTTCTCAGAGTATATATACAAATGTGATTAGCTCTGTTCAGCCAGAAAGCCAGTTTGAGACATTTCCATGTTTGCTAAAGACTATTTAAGACTAGATCAGAAGAATATGTTTCTTTATCTGTTAATAATGATAATTACATGACCAAATTAACAGGAACTGTACATTTACATTTTTTTTTCTGCTGCATAAACATGGTGGAGCAGCCCTCAAGGGTATATCATCTAACAATTGTGAGTGAAAGTGGAATATTTATACTATTTATAGTTTATTGATGTAAAACAATTAATAAAATATGTTATGTGGAGTCAATACAAATTACACATATAATAAGAAATTACATAATTACATTATATTTACTAAATGCACTAAAGATATATCTTTTGAGAATACCACCTCAGTGAAAGTTTAGTACCCCATTGTTCAGGGTACTTGCAGAAGAGTTAAAAACAGACATCACTGTGAATGAATATACATGCTTGTTACAGTCTTTTTCCAATGTTATTCAGATTTTTATATTGTTTATCAGTGTGCTATTAAATGGGGGAAAATGGTAAGAATTTTGTTGTGCTTTATTTATCACAATATTTAGTGTGCTGGGAAAGAAAATTTAGCTTGGATAAAAACTTTATGATTTAACTGAGAAATAAACTGACTTTATTTCCATGGCAACTCTACTATAACTGTTTGGTGTGCTGGAAAGCTGCCTAATTGTAAGGACTGTAAGGCCTTGGAAACGCCTATTGCTGTGTCAAACCTCTCAGGCATCAATCTAATATATATATATATATATATATATATATATATATATATATATATGTATACAGTACTGTGCACAAAGAATTAAACTGTAAACAAAAAATGCTTTCAAAAATGCTTAAAAAATGAAGTGTTAATCATTTATTTTCATCAATCAACAAAATGCAGTGAATGAACAAAAGAGAAATCTAAATTAAATATATTTGGTGTGACCACCATTTGCCTTCAAAACAGCATCAATTCTTCTAGGTACACCTGCACACAGTTTTTGAAGGAACTCAGTTGGAAGGTTGTTCCAAACATCTTGGAGAACTAAACACAGATCTTCTGTGGATGTAGGCTTCCTCACATCCTCCTGTCTCTTCATGTAATCCTAGACACACTCGATGATGTTGAGATCAGGGCTCTGTGGGGCCAGAAGAATTGATGCTGGTTTGAAGACAAAAGGTAGTAACACCAAATATTGATTTGATTTAGATTTTTCTTTTGTTCGCCCACTTTGTATTTTGTAAATTGATAAAAATAAACAATCATTATTTATATTTCTGAAAGCATTTTGTTTACAGCATTTTTTCCACACCTGCGTAAAACTTTTGACACCCTGCCACCGTTACAGATATTTAGAACATCAAGACGAGACTGACAGCCCATGATTGGTTTGTACTGGTAATATGTCAGTTTCAAGTAATACCCTGTAAATTCCCTAATTTAAAATTCCACTTGCTGACCTCACCTAGTGTGAGAAGCTGAACCCAATTAACTCTATCTGCTTCTGGTTCAGAACATCGTTCGCTCTTGTGGCCTGGATGGACCCAGACCTGCGGAGCAGGGTGACGAACCATTTGTTTCAACACAAAGCTGCTTGCACTCATCTTTTCTATTTTATCAGAGTGTTGGGGTAGAGAATGAAACAGAAAATTAATGCATTTCTAAGTGCAGTTAGAGAGAGGAGCATGCAAGAGAATGTGTTTTTATATAATCTCCAATGTTGAAGTACTGAAATGCACTGAAACAAAATTCTAACAAACTAAAGAAAATATTTCGAAAATGAAATGTAAATGCTTATGTAAAGCAAAAAATATCTTAGTGGGGTAATATAAAATTATACCTTGTCAAGATATCTTGAAATAAGCAAACTAAGCAAATATCTAAGCAATAATATTTTAAAATCTAAATGAATAAGTAGTGTACACTGAAAAAAGTCCAGTGGACTGAAGTCTTAGGGACTTAGATTTTTTTTTTGGTGTTAACATTATCTATAGAAACTTACAAGACATCTGCCAGTTAAACAATACTTTCAGACAGTAAATAAAATAATTCAATTTGACATATTTTTGTAGAAAACTGGTTTTTATCACTACTCCTGTAAGGTATATGACATTATAAATAATAATCCAATTTACATCAAACCAGTTTTAATGACTTTGTTCAAACCTAAACATTTGAATTATGGAGAATCTTAAAATTGCCCAAATTCAGTCCCACTAGCACAATAGTTAATCAAAATATTTGCCTCAAAGAGACAAAGTAGAATGTATTACTTTGTAAAATGGATTTATCATCATATCAATATCTCTAAACATAATGATATAAAAATACTTCAAAGATACGATAGATCATTGGGATTTACATAAAGTTCAATTTATAGCTGTAAAATACTCTGTAAAAGCTGTAAAACTGAATCTAAAAAAAAATCTCAAGAAGAAGAATACTTATTTGGTTCCTTGACAGTAATTATCACTTGGAAATGGAATTAAAAGTATACATACAGCTATTGCCCATTGGTGCTGAGAATAAATTTCTTGTGTCATTGACCTATTCACTCTCTCAGGGACAAGTCATCTGTTGGGTTAAATTGGGAGTGAGAGTTTTGCGTGAGATTAAAAGAATGTGTATGATCAATACAGTCAGAGGTGCGCAATTTGTTATACTCTGATTTGGCGTTTGCAGACCAGAACCAATTAAGGAGGATCAATATGAACTTATGAGACACAGCATGTAGGACCCAGGTGTACCTGCAGATTAGCAGAGACCACAGTGCCTGCTGGTTCCTTAGACTTTATTATAAGCCTCTGGCAAACTCCTTGAGGAAGTGCCCTCATCAGCCCTTTGCCACAAAGCCTCAGGTGGGCTGGGTGCAACTGGATTTACTTTATGAGTGTTCCTAGAAGACAGAGCTTATGAGTAATTTTAATATCAAAACCCCATGGACTATCACCATAATGCCAAAGTGCATGACTATTTTTTTTTTTTTTTAAACAGTCAATCGATGGGTTTTCTGTCTGATTTTGCTATTTAAGATTTGTGCTGGAGATTATGTGCTAATGTATATAGGACATAATGGAAGCGTAAACTGAGTACATCACACACCTGCCTCAGACTGTGCTGAGCTGTTAGGAACATCCTACATTTACATTTACAGTATTTAGCAGACGCTCTTATCCAGAGCGACTTCCATGTCCTAATTACAGGGACAGTCCCCCTGGAGCAACTCAGGGTTACTTGTCTTGCTCAGGGACCCAGTGGTGGTAGTGCTAGAGGTGGGATTCGAACCGGGGACCTCTTGATCCAGAGGTCCTTAGGCTTTAATGGCTTTTTAGCTATGCAGTGTACTTTTGTGTATTTTTGTATCTAAACAATATGTTATATAGCATCAGAAGGCACGCAAGCAAGTTTTTTTGAGATTACCTACAAACACAATATGGACAGAGGGCCTAAGTTTGTTAGAATTTAGGCCAGAAACGTACTTAAGGACTTAAAAGTAAATGACAACACATCACTAACACAAAATCTTTCTGTACTCACCCTAGTAGCACTCAAAGGGGATACTCAAAGGGGAGACAGAGGACAACAAAGAACACCTGTGATAAGTATTCATAGTGCAAAATCACAACATCTGTACAATGCAGCTCTGCCAGTTCTCACTATGACTATGGCATAAACTTGTGCTTTTGCTGCAACATAAATAGTGTTGTTACACATTTAAGAATGCATGTGATGACACTTGTTAGCATAACCTGAAGTGTTTACGTGTTTGTGTCCTGCCCTTGGCATACAGCTTTCAACAAACTAATGTACCTACAATTGTTTTACCTATGTGCATTAGCCCCATAGACCAAGTGTAACACTAATATATCAAACTTCAAGCACCAAACATCTCTTTAAGTGTATCCTCTTTTGCTCTTGATGTTAGTTATCTAACTAGTTTATACCTCATACCTTCATTAGCGCGGATTCAGGTTTGCCAGCAGTAAACCAGCTGACTCCACAACAAAAATGAAAGTACTCCATGGTAAATTTATTATGCAATGGCTGACAACTGAGCTGAGGGCATGTAACTGAGCAACTCTCATTACAGTGAGTGAAAGTGGAGTGTCATTATCCCTGATGTAAACTGAGCTCTTGCAAGGTGAACAGGCAGTAATGTAAGGAGGTGCGGGAGGCAATCAATCAACAAACACCCTTGCCCTGCCTATGGCAAAAGACTGATAACCCCACAGGCACTGAGGATTGGCCAACTGACAGTGATGAAGTACTGCCACCAAGAAACTATGAAGGTCCTTCAGTCATGCAATTGTCCTAAGCTGATCAAGGAGTAGCAGAAGCACATTTTCATCCTTTAATGGAGGCCTGTTTCAATTATTTGAACCTTGATATTTTTGAATTGTAGAACGGCCCTCTGCACCGAATGTTGAATGCTTCTGCCACAAAAAGTCCCCAACAGTATAGTTTCATGAACAATCATTTAATTGACTATTTTGTTTTTACCACAAAAAGAAAAAAAGAGATTTGCTTGTTGAGTGTACATTTCTGAAGCTATGAAACTAATACAAATAATTTGGTGTAACATAGTAACTACATTTAATAAAATAAAAAATACATTAATTATACGGTACAAACTGCAAATAATCAAATACTTATATTTGAAACATATACTCACAAACTAAAACTTTAGGTCAAACAGGCATGATCACAAGATTCCTGATACTGCATATAACACAGCCATCTATAAAACAGTATAAAGCCAAAATTTTAGCTTTACTTTTGTATATTTTGTTCTACTGGAGTTTCTATTTGAATCCAACTAATAGATAAACTAATAAAACTTTCTGGAATAGAACTAATTACTGGTTACTAATATTAATTTGTTTTAAACTTTCACGTTATTCAGATTAGTCTGTTTTTTTTTTACCTGAAACAATTCATCCTAGCACACATGCTGAGTTATGGTCCGTTAGTAGTATAGGCTGTGGCTGCTTCCTGAAAGGTCATAGCACTTTGATTTTTGCAGCTGGCAAGCTCATATATCATCCACATGGGAAGTTTATTGAAGCCTGACAGCAGATAGA
Organism: Hepsetus odoe; assembly: GCA_017165825.1. Taxonomy (NCBI): domain Eukaryota; kingdom Metazoa; phylum Chordata; class Actinopteri; order Characiformes; family Hepsetidae; genus Hepsetus; species Hepsetus odoe. The sequence goes on along the minus strand of CM029372.1, from coordinate 2,416,026 downwards.
CAGTGCCAGTGACAGGTGCATGGATGTTTTAGCACCATTAGTTTTTAGCAGTGTGCTGTGCCTGTGATAATACCCAATGACACATATTCCTGGAAAAAGCCTGAAGTCCCAAGATTATCCTGAATGTTTGCACTGACCATTTGATTCGAAGTCTTAGCAACATATGCTTTCTCTTTGAAATTTGTTTTGATATAAATTTCATAATCCAGATTTCAATTTATATGAGATGCTCTAAGTGAAAAATGCCTTCTTATTCCATGAAGCTGCCAGTACTGAGATATTTATTTCTATTTAGCAAAAAATCTACTCCATCCAATAGCAACACCATGGGAATGCAGTTCATCAGCTATGGCTTTGATGACAAAAAGGCATCAGAATTTGTTAGCCTGAGCATTTGGCCTTAAGTGAGGTGGTAACAGGTCTGACAACATTTAAACTGGTCAGTTGAAGGAAGGCATGCATGTGTATGTTAGAGTTTTTTTTTACCATCTTTAATGAGGTGGCGCACATTCAATTCAATTCAATTCAATTTATTCTTGTGTAGCGCCTTTTACAACAAAGTTGCCCCAAGGCACTTTACATTGATGGTCGATGATGGAACAGGTTACAGTAATAGATGTTAAAGCCGGACGACTACGAAGGAGAGGAACCAAAAACAGCCTCTGAGTGTCCAAGGTCCAAGGTCAACCGGCTACCCAACCCCCTTGGGTATACTAACCCAACCCCCTTGGGTATACTAACAGTAAAAAAGTTAGTTTGGTTTTAAACTCCAGGATCAGTGAGGAGTCCCAAGTTTCTTCCAGGTACTGATGAGCCGCCAGGGTCCCTCGGCGCATCAGATGCATCACACAGACCAGATCGTAGCTCGGCATTGGACTCAGGTGATGACCACAGCGGGCCCCCCCGGACATGTGGGGAGAGAAATGGAATGAGGGGGTCAGTAATGAGCAGGATCCAGTAGTGACAGACACAGAAATGAAACAACAGTGCGATGGCATGTACAGCAGCACCAGCGACATTAGTAATGGTGCACTATGGTGATTGGTGCGGGTAAGCTAAACTAAAGAAGTAAGTCGTCAGCCGTGATTTAAAGACTGAGACTGAATCGGCAGCCCGTACAGAAGCAGGCAAGCTGTTCCACAATCTAGGGGTCCTGTAACTGAAAGCTCGTGCTCCTATACATTTATTTATGCGAGGGACAATTAGGAGATCTTTATTCTGGGATCTAAGTGGGCGGTTAGGTGTATAGGTATTTAGCAGTTCGGTTAGGTATATTGGGGCAAGACCTTTAAGTGCCTTGTAGGTTAAGAGGAGGACTTTGAAGTCAGCCCTGTACCTAACAGGAAGCCAGTGAAGCGAGGAGAGTATGGGAGTTATGTGGTCGTACTTCCTGCTCCTGCTAACAATCCTAGCGGCTGTGTTCTGAATGCGTTGTAGGGTGATTAATGTGCCCTGAGAGCTTCCAGAAAGTAGGGCATTACAGTAATCTAATCTACTGTATACAAATGCATGTACTACTTTCGCCGTGTCTTCCATTGACAGAAAACGCCGTAGATTGGCAATGTTCCGAAGGTGCAGGAAGCATGTCTTCGCAACTGCATTAACATGGGGATTAAATGAAAGATTAGAATCGAAAATAACACCAAGGTTACGTGACAGAGTACTAACTGAAAACTTCAACCCTGCATCCCGGATATGCGAAATGAAGTTGGCCCTGTCTACATCGCTACTACAAAACAAGAGCAGCTCAGTTTTTTCGGGGTTTAGTGAGAGGAAGTTGTTATTCATCCAATCCCTAATATCACTGAGGCAGCTAATTAAAGTGCCGGTTGATGCTTTTTCACATGATTTAACAGATAGGTAAAGCTGAGTGTCATCAGCGTAAGAATGGTAACTAACATTATGCTTCCGTGTAATAGTGCTTAGTGGGAGCATGTAGAGGGAGAAGAGCACTGGGCCTAGCACCGACCCTTGTGGGACTCCATAGTTAACTAGTGACATAGGTGAGGGGGTGCCATAATCATCCATTTGGATGAAGTAGTAACGGTTTGTAAGATAGAAGTTGAACCATTTAAGGGCTGTTGCGCTAATGCCGACAGTGGAGTGAAGCCTATTTACTAAAATGGAGTGATCTACCGTGTCGAACGTAGCACTAAGATCTAAGAGAACAAGAACAGTAATGTTTCCTGCATCACTTGAGACCATTATATCATTCACCACTCTAGTTAGAGCAGTTTCTGTGCTATGGCCAAGCCGGAAGCCTGATTGGAATTTATCTAAGAGGTTATGCGTGTCTAGATATGACTGCAGTTGTCTCGCAACTAGTTTTTCTAGAATCTTAGAGAGAAACGGGACATTAGAGATAGGTCTATAATTACTTGGTGAGCGAGGGTCCAAGTTAGGTTTTTTAAGCTGTGGTCTAACCACTGCTGTTTTAAACTGATTGGAGACTACACCTGAGGTCAAGGATGCGTTCATGATATCAAGTATAGGTGTTGATAGTATTCCTAAGGATTCCTTCAGGAGCTTGGTTGGAATGGGATCTAACCGACAGGTTGTGGACTTTGCCTTGGTTATAACAGAAATTAGCTCAGAGTTATCGATGAGATTAAAATCACTAAAATATTGTGAGCACTGTTCTGGTAATGGATTAATTCAAGGGCTAATAGGGCACATTTGGAGCCTAATGTTAATTTTATCATTAAAAAACTTAAGAAACCTATCGTTAGTAATACTACATGCTGGCCTTTTATCAGTTTTGTCTGTTAGCTGAGCGAGTGTCTGAAATAAATAGCGGGGGTTATGCTTGTTGTTTTCAATAAGTTTTGAATAGTACTTAGTGCGAGCACTATATAGAGCTTTTTTATATTGTTTTAATTTAGCGAACCATAGAACCTGAGAGGCTTGGAGACCTGTTGTCTTCCATCTGCGTTCTAGCTTACGGCACTCCCGCTTAGCAGCCCGTGTGTGATCATTGAACCAGGGAGAGTGCCTGATAGTTCTGACCTTCTTTGTCTTAATTGGGGCGACCTGATCAAGGATCTGCCCAACTACTGTATTGTACATGTCGGTGATGTCATTAACTGTTCTGTTACAGGTGAAATCTATCTCTGTTACGGCCTCCATAAACTGAACACATTTAGCCCTGTTTAGGTGTCGTGTTGTACTAGTCCTTTCACTGAGGTACGGTGGAGACATATTAATTTCAAACGTGATTAAAGAATGGTGGGAAAAAAGTTTATTTAAGGAGTGGACCAGTACAGTATCAATGTCAAGTCCATACGAGATAATTAGATCTAGCATGTGTCCTTGTACATGGGTAGGTCCTGATATATGCTGGGTGCAACCGACACGTTGTAGGTTACCAGTTACTGACTATAGCCATTCTTAGCAGTCCACTTTTACACCATCTATAAGTGTAAAAGCTGTTGAAAACAAACTGTTTAACTTTTGAACTATATATTACAGTTCTCACTATTAAGTAATATCACAAGTAATCGTGTCTCTCTCAAAAGTCTTAATGGCTTCAACTCCAATAAAGCCTCAGACCTCTCAAAAAAAATTAAACAGGACTTGAAATACTAGAAACTGTAATTGGAAACAAAACAATAGGCTTGCTCAGGTGTGTTGTTGTTTGGGTTGTATATGAACATTTACATTTACATTTACAGCATTTAGCAGACGCTCTTATCCAGAGCGACTTACATGTCCTAATTACAGGGACAGTCCCCCTGGAGCAACTCAGGGTTAAGGGTCTTGCTCAGGGACCCAGTGGTGGTAGTGCTAGAGGTGGGATTCGAACCGGGGACCTCTTGATCCAGAGGTCCATAGGCAAGTACCCTACCACTAGACCACCGCCATTGTTCACTCTGTCTGTTGTTTGGTGACTCAGCCATAGCTCTTAATATTTTTCAGCTGAAACAGAATGCTTTTGACTTTATGTGCTTTGTTGATTTCTGATTATGGAAACTGTTGACTAATGAGCTGTAAGTTGCTGTAGGATTTTGTTTCAGTTGTTTTCCTGTCCTAGTTTTAGCCTTTTAGAATCCAGCCACCAGGGATGCACAAGCCAGTGTATTTCTATTTGCAGGCTGTTTCATCATTAAAGAAGAATTCTGGAGTGAATTAGTTGAAGTGATAGAGAGTGTATCCAGGGGAGAGAGAGTGGTGATTGGTGCAGACTTTAATATAAATTTTGGTGAAGGGAACAGAGATGGTGAGGAGGTGATAGGTAGTTACGGTATCAAGGAGAGGAACGCTAAAGGTCAGGTGGTTGAAAATTTAGTTGAAATGGCTGTAGTAAATACTTATTTTTAGAAGAGGGAGGAGCTGATAGGAGTGATATACCTGAGTAGAGAAAGATGCACACAGGTGGATTATATGCATTGCAGGAGAGTCAGTCTGAAGGAGATTGGAGACTGCAAAGTAAAAAGGAGAGAATGTTGATAAACAACATAGTATGGTGATCTGTCAGATGACCTTGGAGGTCAAGAATACGAAGAAAGTGAGTTTAGAGTTGAGGATCAAATGGTGGAAGCTGAAGAAGGAAGACTGCAAGGTGTAAATCAGGCAGAATTTAAGATGGACACTGAGGGGTAGTGAAGAGCTACCAGATTGCTGGGCAACTACTGCAAAAGTGGTAAGGGAGACAACTAGAAAGGTACTAGTTGTGACTTCTGGACAGAAGAAAGAGGACAAGGAAACTTGAGGGTGAAACTCAGAAGTCCAGGAATGTATACAGAAAAAGAGGCAGATAAAGATAAAGTGGGATTGCCACTGAAGAAAGTAAAGAACACAAGGAGATGAAGTGCATGGTGAAGAAAACAATGACAAAGGCTAAAGATATGGTGTCTGGTGAATTGTATTAGGGGTTGGACAGTAAGGAGAGAGAAAAGGACCTATACTGATTGACTAGACAGAGAGAAAGAGCTGGGAAAGAAGTCCAGCAGGTCAGGTCGATAAAGGATAGAAATTTAAATGTAAGTGAGCAGAGCATGTTGAGCAGATGGAAAGAATACTTTGACGGGCTGATGAATGATAAATGAGAAAGAGAGAGAAGATTACATGCTGTGAGGATAGTGATTCAGGAAGTGCAGAGGATTAGCAAGAAGGAAGTAAGAACAGTGATGAAAAGGATGAAGAATGGAAAGGCTGTTGGACCAGATGACATACCTGTGGAAGCATGTAGGTGTTTAGGAGAGATGGCAGTTGAGTTTCTGACCAGACTGTTTAACACAATCTTGTAAAGTGAGAGGAAGCCTGAGGAGTGGAGACGAAGTGAACTGGTACCAATTTTCAAGAAAAAGGGTGATGCACAGAGATGTAGCAACTATAGAGGGATAAGGTTCATCAGCCACAGCATTAAGTTATGGGAAAGACTAGTGGAAGCAAGGTTAAGAGAAGAGGTGATAATTAGTGAGCAGCAGTATGGTTTCATGCTGAGATAAAGCACCACAGATGAAAGTGAAGGTGACTATTTGTGAAACACAGCACACAGTGAAACACAACAAAATGCATCATTTGCTTTTCACCCATCCACACTGCGCAGCAGGGAGCAGCTATTTAAAGTGCTTGGGGAGCATTGGTGGGAATGGTACCTTGCTCAGGGTTAGTTAAGTCAGGGTAGCCTACTGGTCTGGGATTCAAATCCACAAGCTTCTGATCCTGGGGCCTAGTCTCTAACCATGAGGCCACCACTGCCCAATGCAATGTTTGCTCTTAGGGTGTTAATGGAGAAATATTTAGAAGGTCAGAAGGAGTTGCACTGCCTTTGTGGACTTGACATATGACAGGGTGCCTAGGGAAAGGTTGTTGTTTTGTATGAGAAAGTCAGGTGTGGCAGAGAAGTATTTGATAGTAGTGCAGGATATGTATGAAGGTAGTGTGACAGTGATGTAGTCTGCTGTAGGAGTGATGGATGTATTTAAAGTAGAGGTGGTATTACATCAAGGATCAGCGCTGAGCCCATTTTTGTTTGCAATAGGAATGGTTAGGTTGATGGACAGGCTTAGACAGGACAGGACAGGACTTTCAGGACATTCAGGTTTAATGCTAGATTTTCCTAATTTTACAGTTAATCTTAAATACTCTGTCAAAAGCCTGGGCGTCACATTTGACTCAGATCTTTCTCTGGATACACACATTGGAAATATCACTAAAATAACTTTCCTTCACCTTAGAAACATTGCTAAACTTAGAAGCGCACTCACACTACATGATGCAGAAATGCTGATACATGTATTTATCACCTATATACTAGACTAGATTATTGTAATGCCCTGCTGTCCTGTCAGGATGTTCCAGTAAATGCCTTCATAATCTCCAGTTAGTCCAGAACACAGCAGCTAGAGTCCTCACTAGATCCAGAAAATTTGATCATATTCTACTTTCTAATTCTACTGCTAACTTACAAAGCCCTAAACGGCCTCGCTCCTGGGTATCTCTCCAAGCTTTTCTCCAGTTATGAACCTTCATGCTTACTTAGATCACAAGGTGCTGGTTTTCAAACAGTTCTCAGAATTTTGAAAACAACAACAGGTGGAAGAGCATTTTCATTCAAAGCCCCCATCTCTGGAACAGTCTTCCAGCTGCTGTCCAGGACTCAGACACACTCCCAGTTTTTAAGTCTAGACCAAAGACTTGTTTTAGTCAGGCTATTAGTAATTAATTCTCCTGTTAGGTAAAGGTGCAGATCCGGGGGTTCAATGATACAGAGAATTACTGTAAACTTGGATGTTGGTGCTGACAGCCCACTACTCTCACACTCAAACTCACGCTCAAAAAACTCAGGGAAAAACCAAGGCCCAGACAGGCTGGTGGATTTCATTATCCATTGTTTTCCCAGAGATCCAAAACAAAATCAAAAATAAAACTCATGGACAAACCTGGCTTGAACAGGTCAAGATGGTGGTGTGGGGGGTTGCCAGTGTCACAGGGTGCCCTCGTGTTTGTAAAACCCCTGGATCTTGTCTTTTTTTAGTCAGGATCAGTCCTTTTTAGTCAGGTTGTAATAGGAGTCACATTACTGCATTCTTTAAACTTGTGGTCTGTACAATGAATTCAAAACAGATCTAATTCCTTTCTCTTTGTTGGAGATGGGATGGCTGTCCACCACCTGTGTGGTGAACAGTTTGGGTGTTTCCTGAGGGCAAGTCCATCGATCTCCATGAGGGTCTCCTGATACTATCATCTTATTTTTCTCCTGACCTCAGCTTCAGATCAGCTACATCAGACTGGCTCTTCTGCAGGAGCTGCTGCCATGAAGATTAAAGCTTCCCCCACTCAAACAGAGCTACCACCATTAGCTCATGAACCTCCATTTACAGTTACCAGTGGACTCTTTTACTTTTAGTGTAACTCATGCTTGCTGGAAATTACCACTATACAGGGTTTTTCTCTCTCTTTCTTTCCTTTTTATTTCTGTTGTCAACCAAAGGAGGATGCCCCCCCCTTTTTTTTTTTACAAAAACAGTTGAAAAGAGTGCTATAGAAATAAAGTAATGTCAAGTCAAGTCAACTTTATTTATGTAACTGTTGTTGTCACAAAGGAGCTTTAAAGAATCTGGGATAAAGCCCAAGTTGGGTAAACCGAGGGCAACTGGGGCAAGGAAAATCTCCCTCAAACATGAAGAAGACATGAAGAAGAAACCTTGGGGGAAAAACAAGACCCAAAAGGGGAACCCATCCTCCTCTGGTCAACACCAGAAATAAAAGGAAAGAAAGAGAATGAAAGTTGACTTGACTTGACGTGACTTGACTATGATGTTTGCTGATGATATTGTGATCTGTAGTAAGAGTAGAGAGCAGCTTGAGGAGACCCTGGAGAGGTGGAGATATGCTCTAGAGAGGAGAGGAATGAAAGTGAGTCCGATAAAGACGGAATACAGGAGTGTGAATGAAAGGGAGAAAAATGGAGTGGTTTGGATGCAGGGAATAAAGATGACAAAGGTGGAGGGATTTAAATACTTGGGATCAGTAGTTCCCAAAAAGTGTGGAAAAGAGGTGAAGAAAAGAGTGCAGACAGGCTGTAAATGACAGGAGTGATCTGTGATAGACATATACAAGCAATAGTGAAAGGGAAGGTTTAAAGAACAGTAGTGAGATCAGCAATGCTATATGGGTTGGAGACAGTCACACTGACAAAAAGACAAGAGGAGGAGCTGGAGGTGGCAGAGTTAAAGATGCTAAGATTTTCATTGCATGTGATGAGGATGGACAGGAATGGAAATAAGTTTATTAGAGGGAAAGCTCAGGTTAGATGTTTTGGGGACTAAATTAAAGAAGCAAGCCTGCGTTGGTTTGGACATGTACAGAGAAGAGATGTGGATTTTAATTGGAGAAGGATGTTGAATATGGAGCTCAAGAGGAAAAGAGAAAGACCAAAGAGGAGGTTTATGGATGTAGTGAGAGAGGACATGCAGATGGTTGGTTTGAAAAAAGAAGATGCAGAAGACCTAAAGAAATGTAAATGGCTGATCCACTTTGATGACCCCAAAAAGGTAGCAGTGAAAAGAAGAAGAAGAAGAAGAAGAATAAGAAGTTATAAGAAGAAGCTAAAAGAAGTTTTAGCTTTTTAGATAAACCCATGGGAACTGAAGCTCTTATTTTCTTCTCTGCTGGTATATTTGACAGTGGTGTTTTTTCAGTTGTCTGATGGTTTCCTGTTGGAGCGTGTGGAGGTGTGAGACAGGTAAGATCAGTTTTTTCATCTCCAGGCACAGTCCAGCCACCCTAGCTAACACTGGTGCATCAAGGTGACTTTGACCAGCATCTGATAAAAGCTCCTGTGAATTATTCATAGGCTACCCTGGCCCTGTTCTCTTGGTGGATGGGGCTGATAGAGAAGAATGCTGGGTTTAATAGCAGCCATTAGCAGGGTCTAGGAGGCTTTCAAAGTTGAAACTTGACAAAGGCTGTGGTGAGGCAAAGAGAAAGTGGTCTTATAACAGAGATAGAGGTGATGGAGCTGGGTCTCTGATTGCTCCATGTTATCTGATTACCTTCCCCATTGAACTGTGAAAGGAGAGACAGGCAGGTGGTGGAGGTGGTTGACACATTGCCCATAAAGAGGGTGCTCAATGTGCAGGAACAGCCAGTGTCAGCCCTGCTGAGAAGCTCAGCTATTCCATCGGGTGGCTGTAGATGCCAAGATATTTTCCTCCAGACATCAAAGCAATAAAGATGAAATAGCCTTTAGCCACCTTTTACTGAAAGTCAAGATCAATGGTTGGGCTTGTAAAGATCTGGGGCAAATGTGCATTATAAAATGTAAATTATAAATGGATTATCTCAATACGATGATATATGACTATTTATGGGTAGTATATATTTGGCACAACAACAGTCAGTTCTTGCAGTTCATGTGTTGAAATGCTCCTGGTGAACACCAAAAGTTTTTTTTTTTTTTTTTTTTTTAGAAAATATCAAAGAGTCAAGGTATGAACTTAAGCCCCTATTTCTCCAGACCTAAAATTGAGCATGTGCTGGACGAGTATTCATGAAGGCTCCACCTCACAACATAATGATTACTGATTAGTTCCTGCCTTAGTGCTGTTATCACAATCCAGCTTAATAGGTATTGTGAAGTGTTGTGAAGGCCTTAAGAATTGTTGATAAGCTAAAAAGTGATAAGTACTGCTTAAAAAAATAGTTGAAAACTAATAATGAAATGTTCACTCATACTGTGGACTCATAAGTGAATATAAGTGGCAATTATTTCATTTATCCTAACTAAATATCTGTGTGCCTCTTGTGATGTTTTAACGGTCTGATCCTCAAATAAAGATTTTAACCACTCATCTTCCTGTCTTTTTCTATAAAAATGTGTTAAAACATCAACCTTACTCACCTTAGTCAGTCACTTATATTTTACACCTGTTCTCACCAGAAAAAAACAATGATCAAAATGTTCTCTGCCAAATAGGATTTTCATCTAGGTTTGGATTTCTGTGCTCATGAAATGCGCTACACATGTGTGACTCTTTCCCTCATGCTACCCTTCCTTGTCTCTTCATTTTAACAATGTACAGTTGTAAGTTGTAATCAGTTATACTGCTTGCTACCAGACATATTAAAAGAGGTGTGTTGGCAAAGCAGCAGAGGTGCAATAAAGCTTATAAAATGTTAATGTTAAAAAGTTTGGGGCTTGTTAAAAATATTCGGAGAAATAGCCAGGAAGCCTGTCAAACTATAATGCCGTTTGAGGTCTAATGACTTTTTAAGGTCAAAAATCGCACAACTTAACAGAAAAAATGAATAATTAATAAACAAATACAGGAATGTTATATTGTTTTGTGTATGTTATTTCTCAAATAGTTAGTCATGAAAAATAATATTAACATGATTACATTTCAGAAGTTAGCTATTAAAATTATAAAATTAATACAAATTAGATGTTCATGTAATCATACATGAATTCCTAGGATTCCCTGATTCCTAGTTGTTATCAATTTTCAAAAGACTTGTATTTTAGGTCAGTAATCAGTTTATACTGGTGTACACACACTTACTTATATTTATTTCATTCAGGGGAAAAAAACAAAATTAAGGAGGTTGGAGACTGCAAAGATTCATCAGTGTCAGAACAAAACTTTGTATCTCCTATCAAGACACTTTACAGGAGGAGAAAACACATTGTTTGGTCCAGGGGGGCAATGTTCCAGGGGACTGGAGGAGAGTTGGACACTATCCCAGCACTCAAAGGGGCAAAAACATAGAAACAGCCTGGAAAGGTCCACTATAAATTCCCATATAAAATTTTAATAGTAAGCAGGATCTCTTTAATATGATATAGAGGCAGACATATAGAAGCCTAAAGTGCCTATATAATGTGCCTTATCTGAGAACTCTTCTCTGTGCAAACAGGGAGAATATTGGTTAGGATGAGAGACACCAGACATTGGTATTTTCTCAAGCAATCACTGAGTGCTCCTGTGTTTTTTCTTTCTTGTCCTTCCTGAAATCCCTCTTTTTATTCTAAACAAATCAGAGTGTTTTATCTCATGCATCACTGCTCAGCCTAGCTAGTTCAGTCTGTCATTCATCATTCTCAATTTAACCTTTTTCCAAGCAGCACTACTCCCTCCCTCACTCATCATCATTTATGTCTGTTTCTTGGAAAAATCCATTTACGAAACACCCCGTAACCTTTTCCTGCCTTTACTCCAGTAATTGCCTGGGGAATTAGAAATGGGCTGGATTGAGATCAATGGTAAGGAGTGATAACGCCAATTCCTACATTATTAGCAGGTACATGAAACAACTCTCCTGCCTTTTATGATCCAAAATAGCTTTGAAATAAAAGTAGAGCAAATCTGAGTTATTTTAAGAGTAAAATAGTGGTTATAAATTATTAAGGAGAAGTCACTGCTAATGCAAAAGCTTCGCATACAGACTCCATTTATCTGTGTCTTCCAGAAATGGTAGGTATACAGCAGAAATAACTAGAAGGCACAGTGTTTGACAGCCCCAATAAACAGCCCCAATAAACATTTTTAGTGACATGTTGGGCAGCGTTGGCCTAGTGGTTAGGAACTAGGCCCTAGGACTGGAAGGTCATGTGTCCAAATCCCAGACCAGTAGGTTGACCTGAGTTACCCTTGAGCAAGTTACCATCCCCATCACTGCTCCCAGGGTACTTAAAATAGCTGCCACCTGCTGCATGGGTTAAAAGTAGAGGTTGCATTTTGTTGTGATTCACTGTGTGCTGTGCTGTGTTTTGCAATGACAAATAGTCACCTTCACTTCACTAATGAACAATCCTTTGGATACTGGTGCAAAGAAATAATCACTGGATTATTTCAGCAAACCTTTGTCCAAAATCAGAGGTAGATGTAAGGCAGGAGACAAACAGCTGAAACAGACAACTTAACTGTTCCTTTTTAACTCTTAAATCTTAACTTGAGTATTATGTATAAACACTCATTTATAATTAGAAATACAGATCTTTTGTTATGAACCCCTAGATGTGGCATAACCTCTGTTTACTTCAGCAAACTTAGGTTCAGAATGAACCACTGCAGGAAACAATTCTGCAAAAATATTTTCGAAGGTTCATCATTTTGAAAACAACCCAGCCACTAGGGATGCACAAACCAGTGTATTTCTTCATACCAGTCCCAAGCCCGGCTAAATGAGGAGGGTTACATCAGGAATGGCATCCGTCATATATGTGGAAAATGAAACAGACTTCCATACCGGATCGGTCGAGCCCCGGGTTAACAACGACCGCCACCAGTACTGTTAGCCTACAGGGTGCTGGTGGAAACTGGGCTACTGTTGGCCAAAGGAGGAGAAGAGGAAGAGGAGGAAGGCATGTCCTGAGGGTAGGGACTTTGAATGTTGACAGCATGACAGCAGAGTATTAGCTGATATGATGGAGAGAAGGAAGGTTGACATTGTGTGTGTGCAAGAGACTAGATGGAAGGGTAATAAAGGCCAGGTGTATTGGAGGAGGGTTTAAATTGTTTTACCATGGTGTGGATAGAAGGAAGAGTGGGGTAGGTCTTATCCTGAAGGAAGAGTATGTGGAGAGTGTTTTGGAGGTGAAGAGGGTGTCAGGGAGGGTGATGACTTTGAAGCTGGAAGTTGAAGGTGTGATGATGAATGTTGTTAGTGCTTATGCTCCACAAGTTGGTTGTAAGAAGGAAGAGAAAGAATTCTGGAATGAGTTTGATGAAGTGATAGAGAGTGTACCCAGGGGAGAGAGAGTGGTGATTGGTGCAGATTTTAATGGTCATGTTGGTGAAGGGAAAGGAGGTGATGAGAAGGTGTTGGGTAGATATGGTGTCAAAGAAAGGAATGCTGAAGGTCAGATGGTTGTAGATTTTGCAAAAAGGATGGAAATGGCTGTGGTTAATACTTATTTTAAGAAGAGGGAGGAGCACAGGGTGACGTATAAGAGTGGAGGAAGATGCTCACAGGTGGATTATATCCTTTGCAGGAGGGTCAGTCTGAATGTGATTGGAGACTGCAAAGTAGTGAGAGGGTAGAGCTGTAGCTAAACAGCATAGCATGGTGCTCTGTAGGATGACCTTGGAGGTCAAGAAGAGAGAGGAGGAAAGTGAGGCCAGATTCGAGGATCAAGTGGTGGAAGCTGAAGAAGGAGGACTGCAAGGAGGAATTCAGGCATGAGTTAACACGGGCACTGGGAGGTGTTGAAGAGCTACCGGATTGCTGGGAAACTACTGCAGAAGTGATAAGGCAGACAGCTAGAAATGTACTTGGTGTGACATCTGGAAGGAACAAAGAGGGTAAGGATACCTGGTGGTGGAACCGTGAAGAACAGCAGTGCATACAGAAGAAGAGGGAGGCAAAGAAGAAGTGGGACAGTCAGAGAGATGAAGAAAGTAGACAGGTGTACAAGGAGATGAAAGCAGTGGCGACGGCCAAAGATAAGGTGTTTGGTGAATTGTATGAGAGGCTGGACAGTAAAGAGGAAGAAAAGAACCTATTTTGATTGGCTAGACAGAGAGACAGAGCTGGAAAAGATGTGCAGCAGGTCAGGACGATAAAGGATGGACATGGAAACAAGTGTTTTGAGCAGATGGAAGGAGTACTTTGAGGGGCTGTTGAATGAAGAAAATGAGAGAGAGAGAAGATTGGATGATGTGAGGATAGTGAACCAGGAAGTGCAGCAAATAAGCAAGATGGAAGTCAGGGCTGTGATGAAGAGGATGAAGAATGGAAAGGCTGTTGGACCAGATGACATTCCAGTGGAAGCATGGAGATGTTTAGCGGAGATGGCAGTTGGGTTTCTGACCAGACTGTTTAACACAATCATGGAAAGTAAGAGGATGCCTGAGGAGTGGAGACAAAGTGTACTTCTTGTACTTCTTGTGTTCTTGTATTTCTGGTGTCAACCAAAGGAGGATGCCCCCCCACCCCCCTCCTTTTTTTTTTACAAAAACAGTTGAAAAAAGCACTATAGAAAAAAAGTCATGTCAAGTCAAGTCAACTTTATTTATGTAACTGTTGTTGTCACAAAGGAGCTTTACAGAATCTGGGATAAAGCCCAAGTTGGGTAAACCGAGGGCAACTGGGGCAAGGAAAATCTCCCTCAAACATGAAGAAGACATGAAGAAGAAACCTTGGGGGAAAAACAAGACCCAAAAGGGGAACCCATTCTCCTCTGGTCAACACCAGAAATAAAAGGAAAGAAAGAGAATGAAAGTTGACTTGACTTGACGTGACTTGACTATGATGTTTGCTGATGATATTGTGATCTGTAGTAAGAGTAGAGAGCAGCTTGAGGAGACCCTGGAGAGGTGGAGATATGCTCCAGAGAGGAGAGGAATGAAAGTGAGTCCGATAAAGACAGAATACATGAGTGTGAATGAAAGGGAGGAAAGTTGAGTGGTTAGGATGCAGGGAGTAGAGGCGACAAAGGTGGAGGAGTTTAAATGCTTGGGATCAACAGTTCAGAGTAACAGCGAGTGTGTAAGAGTGGTGAAGAAGAGAGTGCAGGCAGGTTGGAATGGGTGGAGAAGAGTGGCTGGAGTGATTTGTGACAGATGGGTACCAGCTAGAAGGAAGGTTTACAGGACAGTAGTGAGACCAGGTATGTTTTATGTCAGAGTAAAGATGCTGAGATTTTCATTGGGTGCAACGAGGATGGACAGGATTAGAAATGAATATATTGGAGAGACCTATATCAGAGACCCGGACGGAACAAGCAGCAAACTTCGCGGCCTCGGACACAACACTTTCTTGATAAAAAAAAAAAACTTCCACATTTAACGTAAGTGTTACCATGACATCCTCTTTTGTGCTGTGTTTATCGTGCGGCATGTACAGCGTAGACTGTCTGTCCAACTATGTAGACTCTTATACCTGTAGGAAATGTGTAACTGTAACGCAGTTGGAGGACAGGATTCGTGTTCTGGAGGGGCACATTAGTACTTTATCTCAGCGTAGTCAGACCGAGGGAAGTATAGTTCTGGCTCAGTCGGAGCCGCTGGCCGAGTTAGACTCGGCTGTAGACCCTCCGGGCCCAACCGTAGCCGGTTTGGAGCCAGCACCAGCGGCATGTTCAAGGAAAGCTGGGTGACCGCCAAACGGGGGTCCAGGAGCTCAAAGATTGGACCTCCTGCACACCAGTCTTCAATTCGGCTGACGAACAGGTACTCTGCTCTCAGCAGCGCGCCTGCTGAAGCGGAGAAGGTGCTCATAATTGGCGACTCGATCGTTAGGAATGTTAGCGTTCCTAGCCGTCCTAAACCAGCGGTTTTTGTGAAATGCCTCCGGGGCCAGAGTCTCTGACATCGAGGCACGATTGGACTCTTATTCCAGCAATGAAGTTCCGACCTTGGTTGTTCACGCTGGAACTAACGATATAAAGTCCCAACAATCCGAGGTATTAAAGAGGAACTTCATCTCAATGTGTTCAAAAGCTGAAACTAAATGTCAGAACTTTATTGTGTCTGGTCCCTTGCCAATTCTCTTTAGAGGAGATGTAACCTACAGTAGGCTGCTCTCTTTCAACCGCTGGCTAGAGACTTGGTGTGCATCTAAAAGCATCGCCTTCATAAATAATTGGGACCTCTTTTGGGAACGGCCTGGCCTTTATAAAAGGGACGGTCTTCATCCTAACTGGAGAGGATCATATATGCTTTCTCAAAATATGGCAGCAAAATTGCCACTGTGACTCTCTAGAGCACCACCCAGGTCGCAGTCCTGTGATCTTAAATCACACGCTGGCTATTATCCCACTACCAGTACACTCCTGGCAGAAACCCAGGTTCCTTATAACACGGCATGCCCTATGTCACACACTAGCTTAGAACCAGACTTCTCCCATCATTACCAGAGAATATCTATTCTTAGTACGATAAGGAAGCAGTATAGATGCCAATCTAGGGGCTCCTGTGCTGGTAACCTGCTCCCAGTACCAATCATAAAAACAAATAAAACACAGCGTCCGACTAAAATCAAATGTTCACTGCTAAATGTTCGCTCCTTAGGAAACAAGGCAGTGCTTATTAATGAGATGGTACTCGACACAAAGTCAGATATCTGTCTACTGACTGAAACTTGGCTTAGACCTACTGACACCATCCCCTTAGTGGAAGCCTCCCCCTATGGGTTCTCGTACCTGCATAAATCACGCTCAGCAGGACGTGGTGGTGGCCGGGCTGCAATTTTTGATGAATCATTTAAGGTTGATTCAAAAACTACTGAGAGCTTCCATACATTTGAAGTGTTGCTGCTAAGCATTAGGTCTGATTTAGCGGCCCATATCCTATGAGTTTATAGACCTCCAGGACCATATGCTGCCTTTATTAATGAATTTGGCAATCTGCTCTCTGACTTGGTTGTTAGGTTTACTAGATTCGTGATGCTAGGCGACTTTAACATACATGTTGATACAGAGACGGACGCAGGTGCCAAAAGCTTCTTAACGCTCCTCGATTCTGTCGGTTGCACCCAGCATGTATCAGGACCTACCCATGTACAAGGACACACGCTAGATCTAATTATCTCGTATGGACTTGACATTGATACTGTACTGGTCCACTCCTTAAATAAACTTTTTTCCGACCATTCTTTAATCACGTTTGAGATTAATATGTCTCCAACGTACCTCAGTGAAAGGACTAGTACAACACGACACCTAAACAGGGCTAAATGTGTTCAGTTTATGGAGGCCGTAACAGAGATAGACTTCACCGGTAACAAAACTGTTAATGACATCACCGACATGTACAATACAGTAGTTGGGCAGATCCTTGATCAGGTTGCCCCAATTAAGATAAAGAAGGTCAGACCTATCAGGCACTCTCCCTGGTTCAATGATCACACACGGGCTGCTAAGCGGGAGTGCCATAAGCTAGAACGCAGATGGAAGACAACAGGTCTCCAAGCCTCTCAGGCTCTATGGTTTGCTAAATTAAAACAATATAAGAAAGCTCTATATAGTGCTCGCACTGAGTACTATTCAAAACTTATTGAAAACAACAAGCATAACCCCCGCTATTTATTTCAGACACTAGCTCAGCTAACAGACAAAACTGATAAAAGGCCAGCATGTAGTATTACTAACGATAGGTATCTTAAGTTTTTTAATGATAAAATTAACAACATTAGGCTCCAAATGTGCCCTATTAGCCCTCAAATTAATCCATTAGCAGAACAGTGCTCACAATATTTTAGTGATTTTAATCTCATTGATAACTCTGAGCTATTTTCTGTTATAACCAAGGCAAAGTCCACAACCTGTCGGTTAGATCCCATTCCAACCAAGCTCCTGAAGGAATCCTTAGGAGTACTATAAACACCTATACTTGATATCATGAACGCATCCTTGACCTCAGGTGTAGTCCCCAATCAGTTTAAAACAGCAGTGGTTAGACCACAGCTTAAAAAACCTAACTTGGACCCTCGCTCACCAAGTAATTATAGACCTATCTCTAATGTCCCGTTTCTCTCTAAGATTCTAGAAAAACTAGTTGCGAGACAACTGCAGTCATATCTAGACACGCATAACCTCTTAGATAAATTCCAATCAGGCTTCCGGCTTGGCCATAGCACAGAAACTGCTCTAACTAGAGTGGTGAATGATATAATGGTCTCAAGTGATGCAGGAAACATCACTGTTCTTGTTCTCTTAGATCTTAGTGCTGCGTTCGACACGGTAGATCACTCCATTTTAGTAAATAGGCTTCACTCCACTGTCGGCATTAGCGCAACAGCCCTTAAATGGTTCAACTTCTATCTTACAAACCGTTACTACTTCATCCAAATGGATGATTATGGCACCCCCTCACCTATGTCACTAGTTAACTATGGAGTCCCACAAGGGTCGGTGCTAGGCCCAGTGCTCTTCTCCCTCTACATGCTCCCACTAAGCACTATTACACGGAAGCATAATGTTAGTTACCATTCTTACGCTGATGACACTCAGCTTTACCTATCTGTTAAATCATGTGAAAAAGCATCAACCGGCACTTTAATTAGCTGCCTCAGTGATATTAGGGATTGGATGAATAACAACTTCCTCTCACTAAACCCCGAAAAAACTGAGCTGCTCTTGTTTTGTAGTAGCGATGTAGACAGGGCCAACTTCATTTCGCATATCCGGGATGCAGGGTTGAAGTTTTCAGTTAGTACTCTGGCACGTAACCTTGGTGTTATTTTCGATTCAAATCTTTCATTTAATCCCCATGTTAATGCAGTTGCGAAGACATGCTTCCTGCACCTTCGGAACATTGCCAAACTACGGCGCTTTCTGTCAATGGAAGACACGGCAAAAGTAGTACATGCATTTGTATACAGTAGAATAGATTACTGTAATGCCTTACTTTCTGGAAGCTCTCAGGGCACATTAAGCACCCTACAGCGCATTCAGAACACAGCCGCTAGGATTGTTAGCAGGAGCAGGAAGTACAACCACATAACTCCCATACTCTCCTCACTTCACTGGCTTCCTGTTAGGTACAGGGCTGACTTCAAGGTCCTCCTCTTAACCTACAAGGCACTTAAAGGTCTTGGCCCAATATACCTAATCGAACTGCTTAATACCTATACACCTAATCGCCCACTTAGATCCCAGAATAAAGATCTTCTAATTGTCCCTCGCATAAATAAATGTATAGGAGCACGAGCTTTCAGTTACAGGGCACCTAGATTGTGGAACAGCTTGCCTGCTTCTGTACGGGATGCCGATTCAGTCTCAGTCTTTAAATCACGGCTGAAGACTTACTTCTTTAGTTTATCTTACCCACACCAATCACCATAGTGCACCATTACTAATGTCACTGGTGCTGCTGTACATGCCATCGCACTGTTGTTTCATTTCTGTGTTTATCACTACTGGATCCTACTCATTACTGACCCCCTCATTCCATTTCTCTCCCCACACGTCCGGGTGGGCCCGCTGTGGTCATCACCTGAGTCCAATGCCGAGCTACCATCTGGTCTGTGTGATGCATCTGATGCGCCAAGGGACCCTAGCGGCTCATCGGTACCTGGAAGAAACTTGGGACTCCTCACTGATCCTGGAGTCTAAAACCTAACTAACTTTGTACTGTTAGTATACAAAAGGGGGTTGGGTAGCCGGTTGACCTTGGACCCTCAGAGGTTTTTTTTTCTCCACATAGTGGAGTTTTTGGTTCCTCTCCTCCGTAGTCGTCCGGCTTTAACATCTATTACTGTAACCTGTTCCATCATCGACCTTCAATGTAAAGTGCCTTGGGGCAACTTTGTTGTAAAAGGCGCTATACAAGAATAAATTGAAATTGAAATTTAATTGAAATTGAAATATTTCTATGAGTATATTTCTAAAGTTAGAGAAGCAAGGTTGCGTTGGTTTGGACATGTCCAGAGGAGAGACGAGGATTATATTGGAAGGAGGATGTTGAAGATCTGCCAGGAAAGAAGAAAAGAGGAAGACCAAAGAGGAGGTTTATGGATGTGGTGAGAGAGGACATGCAGGTGGTTGGTTTGAAGGAGGAAGATGCAGAGGACAGGAAGAAATGGAGACAGTTGATCCGCCGTGGTGACCCCTAAACTGGAGCAGCTGGAAGAAAAAGAAGATCATTTTGAAAACCAATGATGGATGAAGAATCTGTGATTGTTTACACGTTTGATTGTTAATCCAGACACAAACATTGCAGAATGCAACATTGCCTCAAATAAATAGTCAAATCATTAAGGTAAATTAGGCATTTGTTGCACATTTAACATTTTGGAGGTAGCTGTGGCCCTCAGTGGTCCTCAGTGAATGGAACTAAACAGAAATAACATGACCCCCCTCAGGGATGCTGCATGGAGAACAGAAGCTCAAGATGGCCAAGTGGAAACTGAGGTCAAATGTACCCATTATGATTTCTACTGCAAAAAAACAGGGAATTGGTTCTCTCTCAGATCAGAGGAAGTTCAGTGCTGCAGGCTCAAATTTATTCTCTGTTATGGGGGGAACTGTGATGGAAATACATTTATATTGCTTAAAGCAGCTGCAAGAATAAAGGCTGATCTTTATTTATGATTGCATAGAACGTGATCATTTTACCAGGATATGACACAGTGAGGCATTATTAACCAATTTTACACCTTCATTATTTGGAATCTTGTGCTTTACTTCCTTTAATGAGCATACAATCTTCCACAAAACACGGGGTTCAAAGGTGTTATACACACACACACACACACACACACACACATATATATATATATAATTATCATCATCATCATTTTCTGCCGCTTGTCCCAAGCGGGATCGCGGGGGAGAGCTGGAGTCCAGCCCAGCTCACACAGGATGAAGGACGGGGGACACACCCTGTACAGGCCGCCAGCCCATCGCAGGGATATATATAAATATATATCCCAGTGATATATATATATAATATATATATAAATAAATGTATGAAAAAATGCTGCAAACAAAGAATGCTTTCAGAAATATAAATAATGATTCTTTATTTTTATCAATTTACAAAACGTAAAGTGAGGGAACAAAAATAAATCAAATCAATATTTGGTGTTACTACCTTTTGCCTTCAAACCAGCATCAATTCTCATAGGTACACTTGCACAAAATCAGGGATTTTGTAGGATTATAGTCGGTGTCTGATCAACCAATTTTACCAAACAGGTGCTAATGATCATCAATGTCACACGTAGATTGAGTGTACCTAGAAGAATTGATGCTGTTTTGAAGGCAAAGGGTGGTCACACCAAATATTGATTTGATTTAGATTTCTCTTTTGTTCATTCACTGCATTTTGTTGATTGATGAAAATAAATGATTAACACTTCCATTTTTGAAAGCATTCTTTGTTTACAGCAATTTTTCCACACCTGCCTAAAACTTTTGCACAGTACTGTATATATATATATATATATATAGACAGATAGATAGATAGACAGACAGACAGATAGACAGACAGACAGACAGACAGATAGATAGATAGACAGGGACTGCCATTGCATGTGTTTCTGTAAGAAGGGGTTTGGCTGCAACAATGCACCAGAGGGAAGAGTTAATAGTAGCAAAAGAAAGTACACTATTTTATTATCATTTCTCAGGTGAATCACATTGTTATATTAGAATTTTTATTTAAGTTTTTATCCTACTTGTTACATGTAATAGATATTGCTATATTAGACAAGAGATATATCTATGTGTCTATTTGAGTGTATTTATGTTGGTAAAAAAACTAACTACAGAACATCCAGGGTGATCTTTCAAGATTTAAGATTCAAGAGTCAAGAATTTTTATTGTGCACACAGTAACTACAAGATTAGAAAATCAAATCAACGTAGAAAATCAAGTATACACTTTCTGCACATTTTTATAACTGCGTATGGGGCAAATAAACTAAAGTATAATATATTTTGAATCTTAAAAGATCTATGGCTGAGCCATTCAAAAGAGAAGTAGCCATACGGTCCTGTTTACAGCAACTGAAAGTCCACCTATATAAGTGTGAGGGTTTAGCAGGGCTAGATAATACGTTAATGCATCTAATCCTGTGTGTCATCACTTCACAGCCTAAGAAGTTTTAAACTGTTTCTTGAAATCATCTGTAGCACCAAAAAGGTGCTACTATTGGTACAATAGAAATGCTTTCTAGCACTATATAGGGACAAGAGTGTAATATTTCCTCATTGCAAAAATAAACTTTCCCTTGCTGCTGTCAGTAAAATGTTTTTACTCCATTGGTTGACCTTTACAAAATCTCAAACTCTCTCATCAATATTCTGTGGCTTTTCTTGTAAATTGAATGCTGTGTCAAAACAAAACCATTAAAAAGAAATATCATTTGGATAGAACTAAAATATGGTCATTTAACCAAACAAAGCATCCAGACTGCAAATTCACAGAGCTTTGAGAGTTTAATTTGTATGGAAGGGCTTCATTTGTATGAAATCAAACAAAATCGATGTTGCTTATTAAAATGACAAATTCTACAAGATTGTAAACTGATTGATCGACACAGATGCCTATTAAGATGCTGCAAATTAAAAGCTCTGCTTAAATTTTAAATGCACTCCAGCTGCCGTTTAATTTGTTCTGAAAGATCCAAGCATGTTGAAAAAGGCCTTGCACCCTGAATTATGACACTGATTTAGTGTGAAAAAGCAAGCGAGAGTTGGGTTTGTTCTGGTTCCTCTGTGAGACAGATCAAAGAAGCTGGATTTGGAGCCTGTTACTGCTCACTGGCCTGGTGGACCCTTTGCAGTCAGTTAAGAGAAAAATGGTGCCACCACAGGGAATGGCTAGGAGAAACACACAGAGAGAATTTCAAACCCTCCTTCTGCTCACACACAGACATGCTTTACATAGAAAGTTCTGTCTACTACATCAGGTACATTGTATGTCCAAAAGCATAAAAACCATTTCAAATGATTTATTCCACCATTATATTCCATTGAAAAATATTGCAGACCATCCAACGTCACACCTGGGGATTGGGTCTTTATCCAAAATGTCTTTATCCAAAAAAAGGTGTGAACTAATGCAAAACTAACCTTGAATTAATCCAACATCATTGGCTGACATCACTGATGCTCTTGTGACTGAATGCAGTCAAGTCCTTACAGCAATGTTCCATCATCTAGTGTAAAGCCTTCCCAGCAGAGAAGGGGCACAAAGTCCTCTATTAAAACCCTAAAGAAACTTTGAAAATATTTCCCCTGATCCCTCTTTACTCATCTGTTGAGGCCTATGCCTTCAAACTATAAACAAATTTAACAAAGAATGGGTTTGTATATAAAAGAACAGGTTTATCAGTATCATCAGTATATCAGTGGAAGAGTATCTGTAGAGTGCTGACTACAAGCTATTAGGATAAATAAGAAAACTCAGAATGGGGAACACACAAGGTGGAAATTATCCCTAAACTTATGCTCCCTTGGCACTCTGGGTTGATGAATTCCATATTTATCAGTTCATTTGGGAACAGTGGAGAAAAGTAAATAGAGGTAAAATGGAAACAGCAATATATAAAATCATGTGCATCCCTGGACAAATGACTAGTTGTGTTGTTTATCTGAAACAATTTTCCATCCTTTACAAAGAACACAGCTCTGAACATTAAACACACTGCTACTGTTTATTTGCTTAATTTAACACAATGGGGAAAACAGTTTCAATAGTTTCAATACTTCAGGAGTTTCTAGAATACAATATTAAGAAACCACCTACAGAAGTTCTAAATTTAATTTTTCTTTATTGTTCAAAGAGCTACATGAAAGCCTTTTACGACAAACGAGATAATGCTACATTAAAATTAAAAGTGTTGATCCCAAAAAGCATTGCAGGGGTGGCCTAGTGGTTAGGGAGTTGGTCACAGAATCGGAAGATTGTTGCCCTGAGGTACCCTTGAGCAAGGTACCATCACTGTTCCCCAGGCACTTTCATAGCTGCCCCCTGCTGCACGGTGTGTGTTTATGCATGGGTTAAATGCAGAGATTCAATTTTGTTGTGGTTCACCATGTGCTGTGCTGCGCTCTGGGTACTTACAATGACAAGAATAGTCACTTTCATTAATTGTCATTACCTTTTACTTAGGTGAATCTGATGGAAGTAGCCTTTAGGACAAGTGAAGATTGTCTGAATAGAGCATTGTTAGTTTAGGTTTTTTCAATTATTTTAAAGGCTTATGTAAATGTCTGTGAAATACAAAATTTACAGCACATGATAGCAATGTTTAACTAAGAATGAGAGTTCAATTGTTTCAGGTAACTCAAATACATGTCACATACCGAGTGATTAGTTCCTGTCACAGTGGTGGGGAGCAGGAAGGACGTCATTGCGGAGCCAGAGATGCTTTAGGTGCTTTTATTAAACAAACACCAAAATCCAGACAGGAAACTGGACCAGGAACACGAACTTAACCAAAATCCAGACACGTAACAGGAAGACACAGAAGCAGAACCGAAACCACCCGTAATGACAACAGAAAATGTATCGAATGAGCCGCGCTCTGTTCTGACTCATTGAGGCTTAAGTAGTCAGCCTCAATGTAGCACACCTGTCTCCTATGAGCTCAGATGTGCTCCGTCAGAACAGAGTGCCCTCTACTGTGCATAAAATGCAACAAAACACCCCAGGTCCTGACATCACCCCCCCGTCTCAAGGGCACAACACCGTGGGCGCTTCTCCAGTGCCGGAACCTGGAGGGGAGACAAGCCAGAACAGAAAAAAGAAACATGCCCCTTGAATGGGGTACCTGGTCAGGTCCGAATTCACAAATTAACAAACAAATACAGGAAGGGGGACCCAGACCAGCCGGTCATGTCTTGGGCTGTTGGCGGCAGAGAGGGGTACCCCAGAGTTTCAGTCCATATCGTGGTAACCAAGTCCTTGTGGTATTCGTGTTTAGCCGCACATTCCGTCGGTGCCTATCTGCTGTCCTGTGTTTCCTCTGTCACCCGTCTCTCTGACTCCGTACTGGGACCTCTGGAGGACGCATCTGCTTGGCTCGGGAGCCTTGTCCGGTCATCTGAAAAAGAGCCAAATACAGGAGATTCTCTGTGGTTAGACGGGGAAGAGTTTGTTACCCTGTATGTACTCCGCTTCCAGTCCCTGTCCTTCTCGCTTTCCATGACTTTCGTTTCATAATCCAAGGTGGGGAGTTTGTCTCTTTCATGCAAATGTTGTACAGGCCACAAGTTCTGAGGTGACTGATAGCAGGGACGTGTTATGGGCACGGTGTTGGGAAGCAGAGCAACCGGCAAAGCGTGTTTCTGCTCGTGTTTGGGCCAACTGGGATGATATTCACGGGGGCATTTAGCAGGAGGTTTGGGGGAAGAACAGCTGGTGTGAAGACTCTTTTGGCGGCACTGACAGCAATAGAGGAAAGGTATCCCTCCACTGCTGCAGTGAACGCTGTTGCTCTCCTCTGGCACTGCGGGCTTCTGGGAGGCCGGGGTAACTGTATGCTTCCATCTCTGAGCGGCATGTTAGCATGTGTTTTGCTTGTACTGACCTTACCCTTGGCAACCTGGGTTACTCCTCTCCTCTGAGCAGGAGGGGGTTTGACTAATTCCAGAGCTTCTGGTATCTGAGGGTCCTCCACAGGCACATCAGGTTGGGCTGCTGGAGTGTCATCACCAGTAGCTTGCACAAAGCCTCTGGAGCACTCCTACTCTGGATCACTCTCTGAAAGGCTAAGGTCAAGGGAATTGAGCACCTCTGAGGAACTAGACTCAATTTCTGTGACTTTACTTACTAAATTCACTAAAACAAGGGAAGAGATCCATGAAGGGCAGTCTGTTCCAGAAATGATGCCTGAGGTAATGGATGGAAGTGGTTTATGTTGAACCAGACTGGGAGCCAAATTCCTTGATGTGGTTGTGTGGTTCTGTAACTTTAACTGTGCGGAGGGTACATATAAAGTGTCAGTTCCAGCAATATGTACGGGTATGTTCAGAACAGGTTCGCTAAGAAGTCCTCGCCTAGTTGGCCGATGGGTCTCAGCAGAGGGCAGGGGATTCTGAATAGTCCTAGCTTTCCTCCTTGATACGGGGAATGTGGAGGGGAAATAATCCTGAAACTTAGTTTCTGGGTCTTCTCTGTTGCGATACAAGTCTATATTCTCACCTGAAGTATCTGTGGACAGGATTTCCAGCAGAGGCTTTCTCTGCCAGTGTTCCAAAGCAGTAATCAATGCAGAAGATTTCCGAAGAGACCTAATCATTATGGGTACCTCTACCAAGGTGTTGGCTGTATGGAAACGCCTTGTTCTCCCCGACTCACCACGGGGGTCCCATGAGGAATGGTCCGACTCACTGGAAAGCCTTAGCCTGAAAGAGTCAGAAAGAGAGCTAAACATAGATTAATCTTTGTGGTTCATAGAAGAATACCTCTTGGCCCTGTGACACTCTGCTCCATGTACCTGCAGGGTGAGTCTCACGGAGTCCAGGTTCTCATAACCGCAGCGAATTCTTAGTTTCTTATCCAAAATCAAACATGTAAAACTGTGCAGCTCGGTCCTGCAGCTCGGTGGGTTTTCTGGTTTCCCTCCTGGCTTTGTATAGTTCTGCCTGCAGAGCGGCATTGTTGCCTTGCACCTGCTTCAGCTCCTGCATGAGTCTACTGACTTCTGCTCAAAGCTCACTATTGGCTTGAGCTAAAACCTCTCTCTCCCTTTCCATAGCTGCAAGGTCACTCTGGCAAAGAGACAAGAGTCCTTTGGTCTCCTCAAGCTGAGAACGCAGAGAGGTGAGCTCTTCGTGTTTCAGTCTTTCATGGGTGGCTGAGCTGGTTATCTGCAGAACAGAGGTCTTGCTCTCTGCCAGCTGTTGGTTGTGCCTTGTCAGCAATTCCCTCTGTTGTTTGATCTGATCATCTCGTAGGTGAATGTCTGCAAGAAGTGCACTGTGCTTCAAGTTGGCCTGTCTGAGCCTTTCTGACTCAGCCCTGAAGTCCTCCTGGGTGCTGTTCAAGTTTTCGGTGAGCCAAAGTATCTGTTCACTGAGATCCTTACAGACTTTCTCACGCGCTAGGTACCTAGCCAGCTTTTCCTGAAGTTCCCCATTTACTGTAGCTAGTTCCTCCTGAAGGGAATGTACTTGAAACTGATGGCTCACCTGCAGCTGGTGTTTCACAGCCTGAAGAGGGGCGTTTTCATCCTCCAATTTCTTACACTTTGTTTTCAAGGCGTCCAGATCCTGGTTCCGTCTACAGATTACGTGATCCTTGGTGAGGAGCTCAGCCTCCATTTCCTGGAGCTGCTCAACTAAAACATTTTTGGTCTGTCTTTCTGCGCCCAGAACAGACAGCCAGACCTTCTGAGATTCCTGTAGTTCATGTTCTAATTCTTGAATTCTCGAAGTTAATTCTCTTACCTGAAACGGCTCCTCTGTTGCCCTCTGCTCGGCAGACGGGTTAGAGGAGCTGGGGTTATGTACCGTACCGGGTGCACGCCTCTTCCCCTTTTTTCTTTGTTTTTGCTGGGTATCCACCATTTTCTCGCCGTGTTTCACATAGGACGGGTTCTCTGCGGGCCGCTGTGATCGGTGCACTGCGCTGTCTCCGCGGACGGACCGCTGTGATCGGTGAAGGAGGCGGGTTCCACCGATATCCAGCATTGCGGTTGGGGGAGAGCAGGAGCCGGTAAAGAAAGGGGCACGAACGAAGCCTCTTCCTCGAGGGGCCGCCCCATTAATATTACCTCTATAACGGCTTGTACAGCCTTCTCTGTTCGGCCATACTCCTCCAGCCGTTCTTTGAACTCCAGCAAGGGAGCAAGCTGGATTGACTCAAAGCTCCTGACATCCCGGTTTTGGCGGCTCATTTCTGTCACGGTGGCGGGGAGCAGGAAGGACGTCATTGCGGAGCCAGAGATGCTTGAGGTGCTTTTATTAAACATACACCAAAATCCAGACAGGAAACTGGACCAGGAACACGAACTAAACCAAAATCCAGACACGTAACAGGAAGACACAGAAGCAGAACTGAAACCACTGAAACCAACAGAAAATGTATCGAATGAGCCGTGCTCTTTTCTGACTCATTGAGGCTTAAGTAGTCAGCCTCAATGTAGCACACCTGTCTCCTATGAGCTCAGATGTGCTCCGTCAGAACAGAGTGCCCTCTACTGTGCATAAAACTAAACAAAACACCCCAAGTCCTGACAGTTCCCAACTCTATTGAGCCCCTATTCCCTCTCATTAGAAGTTTCCAATAGCACAATGATTGTATTCACAATGTAACTATTCAATTGCAAAATGAAGATGTCACCATAATTTAATTTAATTAGAAACATTCTCTCTCTCACCTTTTAACTTAACAGCTTGTCCTGATTAGGGTCACGGGCTGTGCTGTCTCTCCCAGCTCTTACAGGGTGGAAAGCGGAGAAACATCCTGGACAGATCGCAAGTCCAAGGGCAGACAAACACACACACACTGACACACAGATGCTCAGAAAATCACACAATTTGGGGTGGATGCAGTCTAGCGGTAGGGTACTTGCCTGTTTGACCTATGGCTCAAGAGTTCCCAGGTTTGAATCCCACCTCTGGCACTACCACCTCTGGGTCCCTAAGCGAGATCCTTACCCCTGAGTTGTTCCAGGGGGACTGTCCCTGTAAATAGGACATGGAAGTCACTCTGGATAAGATTTGAATCCCACCTCTGGCACTACTACCTCTGGGTCCCTAAGCGAGATCCTTACCCCTGAGTTGTTTCTTGGGGACTGTCCCTGTAAATAGGACATGGAAGTCACTCTGGATAAGAGTGTCTGCTAAATGCCGTAAATGCAAATGTAAATTTAACACTTCCAATTTGCCTGTCTTTGGAATGTGGGAGGAAACTGGAGCACCAGGTGATTTATTCACATATGCCTAAAACAAAAATGTTTCTTGAAGACCATACACAAACTTTACATTATCAGCATTATGATGTTTAAGAAGAGCATTATTTCAGCAAAAACCAAATGTTGTCAGTAGCGCTGTTGCCTCAAAGTCAGAAAGTTCTGGGTTTGATGAGCAGTTTGAGTGGCCTGGGTAGTTTCTGTGTGGAGTTTGCCTTTTCTAATGTATCTGGATTTGTTTCTGAGTGCTTTGGTCCTATATTCCCAACTCATGCATATCAGGTGGACTGGACATGCTAAACTGCCCCTTGGTGTGACTGTGTGTGTGTGTGTGTCTCTGTGTGTGTGTGTGTGTGTGTGTGTGTGTGTGTGTGTGTGTGTGTGTGTGTCTGTGTGTCTGTGTGTGTGTGTGTGTGTGTGTGTTTGTGTTTCTGCCTTGTCCAGGGTGTGTCAGAAGGATTTGTATAGACTCAAGCAACCCTTGTTAGGATAAATCACTCAGATGATGGTTGGATGATTATTGCACTATAGCAACCATTATAGCAATGCTGCTTCTCATCTGAAATATTCCAGTGTCTTTTTAAATTTGTAGTCAAAGATTTATTTAATTTTTGTTAAAAATAATGTAAATATTTATTTAATTAACAATTTGCTTTATTGCGTTTGACCACTTAGTTTTTATGTTATTCACAGATGCGGTTTGAGGCTTGCTTCAAATGAGGCGTGATCAGTTGAGAAATGAAAACAGATGGAACAACTGGACAGGCATATTGTTTTGAGAATGAGTGTGAGAAATGCATTAACCCCTCTGACATATGGACATGTCTTTGCAAAGCTGCTGGGCATCCATATTAAACAGACTTTGCTTTCTGTTAATAAGTATTTGTGAGACAGTTGATGATGTGAAGAATATAGTATCGATAAACATTTTTTTGTGTGTATTACCGATGATACTATATTTGTGGTGTGCAGGGGCCCAGATGACAGCAGAAAATTATCTTTCATTTGTAACATTGCATTGACTCATTGCATGAACCTTTGACACAGATTTAATTTTAATTTTAGGATTATTGAGCCAAGCCGAGCAAAACACAGGTTTATTAGAGGCTGACCGTTGTCAAAAAAATGTGGCATGTTCAATGTTGTAAAGAACACAAATTAAATTCTAAAATTAACTTTCACTATGAGGATAGTGTGTAAAATGAATTTAAACTTCACATTCAGATTTTATAAAGATAAATAAAAAATTAAGAAAACTGATGATATCAATGATGATAACGATGATCAACATAAATAAAAGCCAAATAATTAAAAGTGAGAGAAATTCTGGAAGCCCACCCTCCACCCATCAGCAACAATATTTATATGTGTATATTTTATTTCGCTGCAATTTTGGTTTACTAAAGTGACTGAAGTCAGTATAATATTAAAAGGAAAATGGCATTCATATTTAGCTTCTTAAAATCTGTATTAATATCATAATTTGACCACATATTATTTGAGCCCTACTATATAGGATTAACAACCATGCCATAAATGGTTGAATGAGGCGAAGGAAGATAAATGTGTCATTGCTCACTCTCTGTACCTTTGGCAAAAGTACATAGTTTTAACCCAAGTACAGATACTGCAGAAAACAACTTTGGTAAAAGTAGAAGTACAGATTCGGTTTATTTACTTAGTAAAAGGTAAAAAGTACAGACTTTAAAATATACACAAAGTATACATTTGAAGCATAGTTCTTCCACTTGTTTCTGTGCAAAGTGAACTATATATCACATCAATTAATAATTCAAAGACTATTAAACCTTTTTAATTACAGATACAAAATGAATAAAAATAATGTAGAATTCTCATCAAATGCATTGCAAATGAAGTAACAAGCCTATTTTTTAATAGATTCAGTTACAATTTAAAATTTTTCCATCTCTGAAATTTGATTTGATTTCCAGGCTTTGTGTACAGTTTGTCATTGTCACTTCTCCTGTTTGAACTGCACTGGGATTTCTGTCCTGTGGCTGAAAAAACAGCATTGTGGATGAGCAGGAACCAGTAAAATTGTATTTATTGTGCTTCAACTCAAACATCTGAGTTTATACTACAATTACTCTTCTTTGCTGGAAGATCCATTAAAATTCATTCAACCTCTGAGCTGAACCTCTACATTCATTCTGATTAGGAGGATACTGCTAAGAAATGAGAAGTGGGGGTGCTGTACTCTCAAATTTCAAAATGTTCTTATCTCTGAATGTACAGTACTGTGCAAAAGTTTTACGCAGGTGTGGAAAAAATGCTGCAAACAAAGAATGCTTTCAGAAATATAAATAATGATTGTTATTTTAATCAATTTAAATGCAAAGTGAGCGAACAAAAGAAAAATCTAAATGAAATCAATATTTGGTGTCACTACCTTTTGCCTTCACACCAGCATCAATTCTTCTGGCCCCCACAGAGCCCTGATCTCAACATCATCGAGTGTGTCTGGGAACATGAAGAGACAGAAGGATGTGAGGAAGCCTACATCCACACAAGATCTGTGGTTAGTTCTCCAAGATGTTTGTAAGAACCTACCAGCCGAGTTCCTTCAAAACTGTGTGCAAGTGTACCTAGAAGACTTGATGCTGTTTTGAAGGCAAAGGGTGGTCACACCAAATATTGATTTGATTTAGATTTCTCTTTTGTTCATTCACTGCATTTTGTTGATTGATGAAAATAAATGATTAACACTTCCATTTTTGAAAGCATTCTTTGTTTACAGCATTTTTTCCACACCTGCCTAAAGCTTTTGCACAGTACTGTACATTCATGAAAAGAGTCATACCTTTTCTGTTGGTCCATTTATAATGGAATTTAAGCCCGGTATGTTTTTTCTGGGTGTTTGGTGGAGGCTAATCCTATAATGGAGATGGTCTTGGGGGGCTTCCCTCACTCAAAGGCAGTTTGAAAACATGGCTATGTAGTGAAACATAGTACATACAGAATAAGTCTGTAACAGTAACAGAACAGACGGTGCCCATAAAAATTCCCATCTCCCAGATTCAGACACCTCTATCTCTACCAACATCTATGAGAGTATTCAGTGCATTCCTGGAAAAGCAGCGAGCACTCGAAGAGGTCATTCCAAAAGGAAACATCAATAACGCCTGGAAATCAATGCAGTTACACGAGCTGGTTGCCACAGAGGGATTGACAATACTGTGTGAATCATCCTCATCTCTCTCCCTCTCCTCGTTTATTTTTTTTCTTTTTTTATCTTTCAGGATAATGATCTCATGTATTTCTACATACTATACTGTGGTAACATTATACAATATATTGCACATGTATCATTGTTTTTTAATTTTATTAATATATATATATATATATATATATATATATATATATATATATATCATTACATTACTAATAACACATAAGCTGCATTCAAATAAACCATCCAACTAGTTTTTATTACGATGTGAGTATCCTGACCAGTTGCAGAAATTTCTGAGTGCATGTTTGAATGAGACAAAATGCTGCTGATCAATAAAGGCATGTCATATCAAGGGTTCACCTTTGTGTTACAGCTTACTGCATAGAGTAGTATATTACTGTAAGGCCTGGGTGGTGTGGGCAGGACATAAGTGCGAAGCCGGGAATCTCGCTCTCAACTTTATTAGACATTACTAGATACATATAACTCAGAAACCACTATCATATCGAAGCTAACCCGAGTGAATAACCAGCGCATTGCTCTGACTCATGGGATAAACCCTTCCCCAATGAAGCACACTTGTGCCCTCATGAGCCCAGATTTGCTCAGTCAGAGCCCCATGAGACAGTTGCAGTTGTCACAGTCCCTGTAGCCCCACCCAGACGGATGCACAGAAGTCCCATCCTCCGAGGTGGGCGCAGAATCCAGAGTCGAAGCCCTGCCATCCAAGGCGGTCTCGAAACCCAATTCAGAAGCCCCACCCTCCTTGGTGGCAGGCGCAAAATCCAGAGCAGAAGCCCCACCCTCCTTGATGGCAGGCATGGAGCAGAAGCCCTGCTTTCTGTGGTGGGCACAGATGCAGACTCAGAAGGCCCACCCTATGAGGCTGTAGCAGAAACAGGTGCAGAGGCCCCACTCTCCGTGGCGGTCTCAGACGCTGGTGCAGAAACTGGAAAAGAAGCCTCGTCCTCCACGACGGGCGCAGAAACCAGCGAGGAAGCCCCACTTTCCGGTGCTAGTCATAGTCATAGTCATAGCTGAGTGCCACCTGCCATGACAAACACATTGCAAAATTAGCAGTTGGCCCATATATTGCAGCTCAAAGTAAAAACTGTCTCTTTAAAATAAAGCTAGCCTGTCATGGAGAGTGAAGTTACAAATACAGAGCATTAATTTTCTTTGTCTTTTCTCCTGTATGCTCTTCTCCTGTATTACTTAAAATGGACTTATAAATGACTGACAATACAATGTTCTTATTTAAGTTAAAAAATTAAATTATTTTTGGGAAATAGCTACTGACTGTTGGTTAGCATTTCAGTTATTATTTGAACATCGTCACTATATATTATCTCAATTACTTGTTTTGATAGTGGAGTGTTTGTGGGTGTATTTGTGTGGGTGTATTTGGGTGTATTTTTAAATTTTAGTTAAAATGTTGACATGCTGCATTACAAAAAATAGAAAA
This sequence comes from Hepsetus odoe, assembly GCA_017165825.1. NCBI lineage: Eukaryota > Metazoa > Chordata > Actinopteri > Characiformes > Hepsetidae > Hepsetus > Hepsetus odoe. Next base: position 2,383,111 of record CM029372.1, on the reverse strand, counting down.
GGAGCGAAAATTATTTATATTTTCCCTTTTTAACAGAAATGGCATTCAAATACAACCATTACATGGTAATGTTTCCCACAGCAGCTCATTTATTCCCTGGCTGTGGGCTTAAACAGTATTTTAGGAAGAGCAAAGACCATTTTTTTCTGTGAGAGATGATATTGCAGGCCACTGAAAAGCTGCCAAAAAGAAAACAGCCCTGCAAATTCCTGCAGTATGCTTTGTGCTTTCTGTTAAATGAGAAGTATTTTGTTTTTGTCTTTTTTTTATTTTAGTTCTTTTGCTTTCAGGCAAAGCAAAGCAAGAGATGGACCAACATTTGTAAGGCATGTGATTTTGCAGCTAAATGACCAACTGTAATGTTATTTATGTAAGAGTAATGCAAGCTAGTGACCTCCATTTTAAGACTCTTCTTTTTTGATTCCTATACCACTCTCTGCCCACAAGCTTATTTAAATGCATCCTGTGCCCTTTGTCCATCTGCTGAAAGAAAGTGGTTTGAAAACAAACAGTTTTCACGTTTGAGTTTAAATTTGTGGTGAGTTCAAACCTTTTTTCTTTCAACCTGTATTAATGACATGTCCCAGTTGGGTAAAAAGCATGTCAGGGGATGCTGTCCTGCAGTATTAAAAAGAAGGGTGATCAAGGGTTCATGCCACAGTTAATTATAACAGCACAGTACATTTATCAGTCCATTTTTAATGACCAACATCAGCAGAATAATGCAGATAGTGCTGTGCATTTGCTGAAAATGCAAAGAGAAGAAGCAGGTGACCTCTAAATAATGAATTGACCCAGGAATAATCCATGTTTAGTGGGACACCACAGAGGTTTTCATCCACAGTAGCATTGTTTAATCCATCATATGTGGAATACCACAGAAAAATGTAGGCCAGGGGCTGTCTTTCTTTGGGTGTCCTCACCTGAATATTTTTACTTTAACAAGTTTAGAAAGTGCTCTGTCATTCAGTGGAGCATTATCTATATACATACAAGTCCTGTGAGGGCTGTAACGCATTACATCGATGTGCAGATGTTTATGAGTGGAGGGGTGTTTACTACAAAGAAAGTGGCAAGTGTTTTGTGTGTGTTTGGGGAGGTTTGTTTGTTATAAATAAGTAAAGCAGATGAGCTGCCTCCAGGTCAGCCATGGAAGGTTTAGTTCCAGTGCACCAGATCACAGTAAATGCAGTGATAAACACTGCTGGAAGCAAACTTTATTACACAGATAAAAATACAACACACATATATTTCCTGTTTAGTAAGTAATGCTCATTTGCCATTTCAGCAGATTGTTATAGATGAAAAGCAATGCAAAATCATTTAGCTTATTAAATAAAGCATGCTATTTTTCTAATAAAGTACTTAAAGTACTTTGTACATGGGTCATTTTATGTGATTAATAGGGCAATTTCTTTTTAACATGGGTGAAATGAGGTTGGTGATCCCTTCAGTAAATCACAGATAATTTCAGAAATGTGTATTGTGCTTGCTGTCTTAAGAATTATATCATTACATTATATTTTGGAGATCAGAAAACAATTTAACAATATTAAAACAAAAGAGAGGAAATCATAAAGAGGCAAATAAATTCACAGCATTGTATGAAAAGATGTGCACCATTGATCAGTATTGGGGATTTTGTCTGTACAGTTGTAAAAAGCACCTCTGGCTAAGCTGATTTTCTGTATGAGAACAAAGTAGCATCCTTCTCCATTAAAAATGCTTAAATAAATAAGCTTAAGCACAATGCTGTTAAGATAACTCAAACTTTTGACAGTCAGTTTTGAAAACCAGCATAAGCTTGCCCATATTTACAGAATACATTTAGAATTAAACCTGACTAAGCACTGAACCTGGTTGAGAAGTATTTCTGCTCTGCAAGGTTATGCACATCGTGTAGAGCTGCCATGCTCCTACAAGAACACAACTTTTTACTATCAGTTTCTGAAGAACCCTGCATCTCTGAAATAAAAAAATCCCTGAAAAGCAGAAGGTGCATGTTTGGTCTTTTCAGAATTCTCAGAATTCTTACACACATCAAAGATCCTTTTTGCTCATCTGGTTCCTCAAAAAAGGCACTTTAATTTAAGTTGAAAAAATGTATGAGTCTTAGTTGATAAGCTACATTTAAGGCCATGGAAAATGTCAAGAGTTGCATTAGCTTGTCTCCTGGCCAATAAGGTAATGGCTCCTGAAATTGCTTTTTAAAAAAGAGGGGCTGCTGGATGCTACAACTAATAATCATTCTTTTTACCTGACAAATGTGGCCTGGGAGAAGGTCAGAGAGTTCTCCTGTTCTGTGTAGTGCTCTGTGCTATTCTTCTTGGTTTCTCTTTCTTTTTTTAAAAAAGCTGTTCATGCATTTTGTACTGGGTTAGATTCCCAGGATTGGTGGCCTGGATCCTTAGTGTAAAGTTCCCATGTTCTCCAGATGTCTGCGTAGGTCATAACAGCTTATGACAGACAAATTGTGAGAGTGGAAAAGAAAAACCCCAAAGCAACAGTCAGTCTGTGAACAGAAGGCCCACTTCTATTTGAAGAAGATGTTGAGAGTAGAAATCTAGAGGCCATACTATCAGATGCAAAGCCATCATCACCAGTAAGTATTATAAAAATCTAAACAAACAATACATTTTCTTTGACAAAGTTTTATGGACTGATGTGACAAATTTGATAGAAAGGCCAATGTGAAGAAAAATAAAGAATATGCTTATATTTAAGAATCTAAAACATTATTTTAATAGACTTTTTAAAGGGCCAATTTCATGTTTTTCCATTACAATTGCCTTGTTATAAAATAAATGCTGGCCAGCAACATTAAAACATATCATTCACTCCCCATTCCATTAATGGAAAATTCAAATACCTGTTTAAATGTATTATAGAAATGTAGCCATTGCCTGTTTACATACAGTACTGTGCAAAGGTTTTAGGCAGGTGTGGAAAAAATGCTGTAAACAAAGAATGCTTTCAGAAATATAAATAATGATTCTTTATTTTTATCAATTTACAAAATGCAAAGTGAGCGAACGAAAGAAAAATCTAAATGAAATCAATATTTGGTGTTTCTACCTTTTGCCTTCAAACCAGCATCAATTATTATGGCCCCCACAGAGCCCTGATCTCAACATCAAGTGTGTCTGGGATTACATGAAGAGACAGAAGGATGTGAGGAAGCCTACATCCACAGAAGATCTGTGGTTAGTTCTCCAAGATGTTTGGAACGACCTACCAGCTGAGTTCCTTCAAAAACTGTGTGCAAGTGTACCTAGAAGAATTGATGCTGTTTTGAAGGCAAAGGGTGGTCACACCAAATATTGATTTGATTTTGTTCATTCACTGCATTTTGCTGATTGATGAAAATAAATGATTAACACTTCCATTTTTGAAAGCATTCTTTGTTTACAGCATTTTTTCCACACCTGCCTAAAACTTTTGCACAGTACTGTATGTCAACATATACACATGGCAACCAATTTATTCGACAAAGCTTTAGCCCTGCCTATTCACAGTGAATCATGCTGAGCAATGTTAAGGTGTATTTGGAAGGCATGATGAAATAACCCGTGGTGTCAGAAAACAAATATATCATGGCAGGATTACAAATACATGCAATTAAGGCTGATCTCAAATGAAAAGTGAAAGTGACTATTCATTTTTGTGAAACACAGCACAGCATTAAGTGAATCATACCAAATGCATCCTCTGTATTTAACCCACACATACACTATGAAGCAGGGAGCAGATATATCCAGTGCCTTGGAAGCAGCGATGGGGATGATACTTTGCTCAAGGGTTCCTCAGGGCAACCTATAGGTCTGAGATTCCAACCCTTGACCTTCTTATCCTGTGGCCTAGTCACTAAATACTAGGCCACCTCTGTGATACATTATAAAGTACCCTTCTACAAATTTCATTAAGCAGCAAAAATAACCTGTTTAAATCTAAGAGGTAAAAAGAAGTTGGATGTTGGCCATGCAAAATGAAGGATGACTTCTTGTGATATATAAAACCACACAAATGTAAGTCAGCTTCAGGGAAAACAAGCAGAGTACAAGTAGAAAACAGACCCTATAAGTCATTCTTACACTTCTTAAGCTCTAGGGTCTCTGTAGAGAATTTCAAATGAGTATTTTGTGGACAGTGAGCCCAAAGAGCTCTCCATGTAGCCTGTGAGGATGTTAAAAGTCTTACAAAATAGGAACACTCTGTGCCGTGTTTGTCATAGGATATAGACAGACCTATTGGAAAAACTGAGCCCTGCTGCCTTTAATTTAAACATAACCACTTTTCATAACAACTAGTTTCATACATAAAGCGGAGCTCTATAAATATCACAAGGTAGTGCTCTTATTTAAAGGATATAAATTATTAAATATCTCAAGGCAGTAATATACTTCAGTTTGTTTGTGCCACCACAGAACACACACGAACATAAAAAGAGTTACTCCATGATTACGAATGATTGCCAACCTTCTCTAATGTCCATAAACAGTGAAGCTAAAGATGCCCAGAGATACTTGAGCAAGTAGGACGATGTGTGTTGTAATAAAGTTATATTTCACTTTGAATAATTTAGTATGTCACCACTGGCCATTGTTCTGATTAGCTATAATATTTCTCTTTTCTACATGTAAAGGTCAAATAAAGTTATATAACCTTATAAACCTCTACCTCATCCTCTCACTTTCATTTACATTTACATTTACGGCATTTAGCAGACGCTCTTATCCAGAGCAACTTCCATGTCCTAATTACAGGGACAGTCCCCCTGGAGCAACTCAGGGTTAAGGGTCTTGCTCAAGGACCCAGTGGTGTTAGTGCTAGAGGTGGGATTCGAACCTTGGACCTCTTGAGGCATAGGTCCATAGGCAATTAAGCAGCAAAATTAAGGTGGTGGTCTAATTAACCACTAGACCACCACCATCCCCAAAGTGAAAGTGACAACACTTGTCATTGCAAGGTCACAGCACAGCAGACACCACAACAAAATTGGAACCTCTGCATTTAACCCATGCCACAGTGGGCAGCTATTGAAAGCTGGGAGCAGTGATGGGGACAGTACCGCGCTCAAGGGTACCTCAGGGCAACATATTGGGAAAGGTTCGAACCCCTGATCCTCCGATCATGCACCTAACGCCCTAACCACTAGGCCACTGCTGCCCTGATCTGCTGCACATCTTTCCCAGCACTGCCTCTCTGTCTAGCCGATCGAAATAGGTCCTTTTCTCCCTCTTTACTGTCCAACCTCTCACACAATTCACCAAACATCATATCTTTGGCCTTCACCACTGCTTTCTTCACCATACAGTTCATATCCTTGTACACCTGTCTACTTTCTTCATCTCTCTAACTGTCCCACTTCTTCTTTGCCTCACTCTTCTTCTGTATGCACTTCTGGACTTCTCGGTTCCACCATCAGGTTTCCTTATACTCTTTCTTCCTTCCAGATGTCAGTAAATTTCTAGCTGTCTGCCTTGTCACTTCTCCAGCAATCCTGTAGCTCTTCAACACCTCCCAATGTTAACTCCTGCCTGAATTCAATCTTGCTGTCCTCCTTGTTCAGCTTCCACCACTTAATCCTCGACTCTGCCCTCACTTTCCGCCTCTTCTTGACCTTCAAGGTCATCCTACAGACCCATCACCCATCACCTCTTCATCACCTCTTTTCCCTTCACTAACATGACCTTTAAAATCTGCACCAATCACCACTCTCTCTCCCCAGGGTACACTCTCTATCACTTCATCTAACTCACTCCAGAATTCCTCTTTGTCTTCCATCTCACAACCATCTTGTGGAGCATAAGCACTAACAACATTCATTATCACACCTTCAACTTCCAGCTTCAAACTCATCACCCTCCTTGACACCCTCTTCACCTCCAAAACACTCTCCACATACTCTTCCTTCAGGATAACACCTTCCCCATTCCTCCTTCCAACAACACCATGGTTAAACAATTTAAACCCTCCTCCAATACCTTACAACCCTTCCATCTAGTCTCTTACATGCACAAAATGTCAATCTTCCTTCTCTCCAACATATCAGCTAATTCTCTACCTTTACCAGCCATGCTGCCAACCTTCAAAGTCCCTACCCTCACTTCCACTCTCCTCTCCTTCTTTCTTTCCTCCTCCCTCTGGACATGCCTTTCTCCTTTTGTTCTTCTCCTTTGGCCAACAGTAATCCAATTTCCACCAGCACCCTGTAGGCTAACAGCACTGGTGGCGGTCGTTGTCGACTGATCCGGTGTAGAATTCTGTATCGACATATTGATTTGGCAAAGTTTTACATCAGTTGCCCTTCCAGACGTAACCCTCCCCATTTATCCGAGCTTGGGACCAGCATGAAGAAATACACTGGCTTGTGCATCTTTAGGGGCTTGGTTGGATCCTGGAATATTTACTAGGCTGTATTTATTTTCTTAATTAAATTTGCATAATTTTCTCATTTAAGGTGCATGAACTTAAATGAGAAACCCAGAGCGGGGATACCTTTAGAAAGTTTTACATTAAATACTACTCTATTCTCTGTTCTACCAAAATTTGTTTTGTATTGTTTCTTTAATTCTGGGCAAGATGTTGGTGTTTTATTTAATTTAATAGCTCACAGAAAAGTCTGTTGATCAGAATCAGACACATGCTGCTGCTGTATAAATTTATTTTCCATTCCACTGAAGCAAATATTCAAACAACTGTCAGGTGGATTTGATCTCCTCTTCAGAGTCTTTTGTACAAACTTAGCATGCATTTAATTCTGCCTTATTTGGATAACATTAGATTAAATAAATTGGAACAAATGGTTTATTTGTAACAGGCTGCAAAAAGATACAAGGTGTGCAATATAAAGATGTTCAAGCTACTTAGCGTTCAGCAGTAAACTAATCACCAGCCTGATAATCTGTTTTAAGTTGGAATGTTTTGTGTGCATGATTCATACACAGGTTACTGTGTGGTTTCACCAACCTTAAACAATCTTTTCAAAATAGTCAGGTACAGGGACTGCAGTAAAAATGAGAGCAAAAAATCTTGTTTTTCAGGAAAGCTGGAGAACTGTTCCTCAATAATAAATTAAATATAGAAGCAAAATATGAAGAAATAAAGGGTGGTTGAAGTGTTTTGCCCAAAACTGTAGCAAGGTCTGTTCAAAAACAGAGAGAGCTGACCCAATATGTGACTGCCTTTTTTGTTAGTTATAAAATTTCATGAATAGAAATCAAGCTGTGTCAAGCCTTTTGTGGTCCTGTTTGCAGCCATGCCCCTGGGGCCTGCTGGCAGCCTGTGTGCTGGACTACAGCCCCTAAAGGCTGCTGGGTTTATGTGGCCTTAAGTATTCAGGGTAACTACTGAATAATAAGTCTTAAGATGAATAAGTATATAGCAAGCCTATGGTTTAGGAGAGTAAAGACAATAGAAGGAAACATGCTGAAGCCGCCACATAGCTATAAATCACCAGCACTTCAACACTAACCCTCCTCTTCGTGCTCCTCTCCTCAGCTATTTTTCAGACTGAACAAGATCCTTTGCTCACATAAACACAGCTGATATGAGCACATTGGCTTGAAAATCACTTCAGTGATGTATCCCAAGCATGCAAAGAAGAACAGCAACCAGAGGTGAGAGAGTTTAGGACCATGTTTGGGTCTTATCTCTGGAGTTGTATATATATGACAGCAACTGGAATATCATGCCCATCTTTGTTTAAAACAATAACTATAACAAACCTGACAGCAGCTAAAGCATGTCTTTGCCTACCGGGTTTCACCAAAGCTATTTTTCTGACACTTACATACACTTAATCTTACATGACAAAAAATGTACTTAGAACATAACAGAATCTCAATTATATTTTGTAGTTGGGATGAGGTCTTTTTCATTTAGACCATCCTTATTATTAAAACAAACCCATCTTTGGTGTTTCTTGGCCTTTTTGTTTCATCAGACTAAAAATCATGATTCCAAAGTTAAAGTTGTACAACTTCAGTCAAAGTTGAAAAGGCTTTTGTACATACTTTCCAAATAGTCCATTGGCTTGGAAGAGGCATGTGATGGTGGTTTTGGAGACTTGGCAAGTAAAAAGATTTTTAATTTTTCTGTAATTTAACGTCAGTGATTTTTCAGGATTTTTTTCCTCTCGTAATATACTCTTCAATATACTTGGGGCAAAAACATATTTGGTATTTTTCTATGCAATTTTGTAAAATATCCAGTTCAGATCCACTTTTTTTATCTGACAACAGAAATGCGCTTTTAGATGATTTTTATAACCATTACTTGGCTTATAAAGATCAAATCCCTTCTTCCTTTGTTTGTGTGCTGTCTCACCTTTCTCATGTTGATGGATGAATAAAGGGATTTGCCCTCTGTTGCTTCATATTTGTACTCCAGTTCATCTCTAAAGTGGGTTGCAACTTGAAAAGTTGAACAGACTTAGGTGAAAAGGTATCTAAAATAAAATAAAATATGTTCAAAATAATACTTTCGTGCTGATTGACTTATTTTTCTCTGAACACTTTAATTTAAAATAATGGTTTTTTTAAGTATATGTGAGTTTATTTAACTCACTTAAAATCATTTAATAAGTGATTGTCCATTTTCCCTGCCTCCAGAGCGTCAACTTCAAAAACAGACTTTTCCCTTGCTGCCAAATATTCCCTACAAGTGCATTTGTAACAAAATAATCAATGTTATTAACTTCATCTTTCAGTGGTTTAAAGGTTTTCTTTGATCAGTTCATATTTGTTAGTGATTTAATGTCAACTATAATATTTTGACCACCAGCCTAATATTGTGTAGGCTTTCCTAATGCCAACAAAATAGTTCTGAGCTGTCAAGGCATGGACTCCACAAGACCTCTGAAGGTGTTCTGTGATATAGAAGCAGATTCTTTAAGACCTGTTAGACCTGCATGGTTGGGCCTCCCTGGAGCATTGGTCCAGTATATCCCGCAGATGCTTAGACAGAGATGGGGAATATGAAGACAAATACTTTGAACTCTGTCATATTCCTTAAACAATTCCTGAATGATTTTTTCCAGTGTGTCAAGGTTTATTATCCTGCTAAAAAGGCCACTTCCATTAGTATTCCAGGACCCAAGGTTTCCCAGCAGACCATGGCCCAGAGGTACATGATGAACATGCTACTAACCATTCACATAATTTAAAAGAAAACGATTTGTCAGAACAGGACATATTTTTCCAATTCTCCATGGTTTTGAATGGGGTCAAGATGGCCACTCTGACCATTTAATAGTTACACAGCTCCGTACACAGGAATCTTTTTACAGCAATTTGTGCTAAAGCAGCTCTTCTGTTGGATAGGACCAGAAAGGATAACCTTCACTCCCCACACATATTAATGAGTAAATAAATAGTTAGGCAGGCAGTATAGAGAATGAAATCTTGCTCAAGGGTCACTTAGGACAATCTTCTGGTCTTGGACTTGAACCCATGACCTTCTAACTATGGAGCCTTGTCCTTAACCACTAGGCCACCATTGCCATTTGTTAGTGGATGATTTGTCACACTTCCGGTTCCGGTGGGAGTACTGCTGCGCGCGTCTGGCTGCCGCTTTCCATTGGAAATTAGTTTATTTGTTTGTTTGTTTGTTTAGTCTCTTTACTCGGTCCTGTATGCTGTTTTCTGTCTTTGTGTTTGTATTAATTGTTTTTTTTTTGTTTTTGTTTTTTTTTTTTTTACTTACTCTGTAAAGTGACCTTGAGTTTGAGAAAGGCACTATATAAATAAAAATTATTATTATATATCATGTATATTTTATAGTATATATTTTTTTGGAGAGTTCTTACTTAGTTCTTCTTTAACTATTTACACTTTTTGAGTTTAGTTTCATTCTGTTATTTGGGGCTAAGCACATTCGTCTGCTTTTAAGTTTTAGAGTTTTAATTTAGATCTTTAAAGATGCAAAAATGAAAAGCACCAACAAACCAGTGTTTGTTTTTTTTGGTAGCAATTTTTACTACCTTTGTAATATATACTCAAACTTTTATTGGAGTACAATTTTAGGCTATAAGCATACCTCTGCTAAAAGTAGTTAATGAAAAAAGTATGTGAAGGGTCACAGCAGTCTTTGTGAGTGTGTATGTGTGTGTGGTGTTTGTGTGTTTGTCATCCCTGGCTTTGTGCTGTACTTTTCTTCAGTGGTCTGTGCTGTGTTACCTTGCAGCATTGCCTCCAGTCAATGGACTTCCACCTTTCATTTGTTCTGACCGTCTTCCCTTTGTTTTGGCTGTGTTAGTATGAGAGCCGAAAGGAAATAGTGAGAACTGCATCAGTCAGTGTCACCACTGTCCACTGAGAATCAGCCATGCTGGCTTCACACTAGCCAGAAGTGACACAGTGCAGTGTTTGCCTATTCTTTCAGTTCTCTCTGTGATTACCTTCTGATCTGGCTCTAGTCTCAAAAATTAAAATAGATTTTCAAATCACACACTCAGGTGCTTCCAGATGTACCTTTTTTGAAAGTGACCAGTTAAATCGCTTGTTAATTTCACTCAGGTTTACAGTAGAGACTTAATAATAAGGACTTAATAATAATTCACTGGCCTGCCAAATTTTTTCCAGCATGCTTGTCCAGAAGCTGTGTTCTTTATACTTATAAGTAATTATTATTTTGTCTCTGAATGCCTTATAATTCATCACATTTTGGATACACCAACAAATAAAGAGTTAAATGGTTAAGTAAACAAAGATATTCAGAGTTTTCTGTTCTGGAGAAAATTGCAGAGTCAGAATTGTTCATAATGCTGGGGTTGAGAACCATATGTCTCATGAAAGAGACATGAAAAAGTTGTGAATACACGAATAATAATAATAATAATAATAATACATGAATATATTTTTTTATTATTTACACAGAATTTTAAAATGATCAACTTTGAAAATATAAATCTTTAATAGTCCATTTATTTAACTTGTATGTAAATAAGGTAATTAAATAAATAAGTGCATAAATAAAATATTTGTGTTTTTAGGAATTACACCTCTTCATAGTGGTGGCCTAGTGGTTAGGGACTAGGCCCCCGGATTGGAAGGTGGGTTCAAATCCCAGACCAATAGGTTGCCCTGAGGTACCCTTGACTAAGTTACCATCTCCATCACTGCTTTAAATACCTGCCCCTAGCTGCACGTGTGTGTATGGGTGAAATGCAGAGGTAGTGGGGAAGTGGTGGCCTAGTGGTTAGGGAGTTGGACAACAGTATGTAATTGTTCTGTAAAATACATCAATGTAAAGTGGCCAGTAAGCCTAGATAGAAAGTATGTTTCAAGGGTTTTAAGGGATATTCTCTTTGTCTAGTCAAATGTCAAGTGTCAAGTAGGATTTTATTGTCATTTCAGTCATATACACAGTACATAGTGAAACGAAATAACGTTCCTCCAGGACCCTGGTGCTACACACAGGACAACATCAGACACAACATAAGACATAAGACAACATAAGACACAAGATACAAGATACAAGACAACAAGTGCAGTCAACAGACAGTACATTCATCCGTTAGAGGGCTGCAGTGTTATGGAACAAAGCAACCCAGGTTGTTGGGCAGTGTAACAGTGTAACGGAGTAACAAAGTGTAACAGAGCAGCGTTACGAGTAAAGTGCGGACATGCAATATAAATAAATAGTTAATAGATAGATGAGTAATATGTGTGAAGATATTGTCAGTTTAAATGTCTGATGGCCAGAGGGAAGAAGCTATTTCCCATCCTGGTCCGTATGCTGCTGAACCTTTTCCCGGATGGCAGGAGGGAGAAGAGAGTGTGGGATGGGTGTGTGGGATCATCCACAATGCTGGTTACTTTGCGGATGCAGCGAGTGGTGAAGATGTCCTATACATTTACATTTACGGCATTTAGCAGACGCTCTTATCCAGAGCGACTTACATGTCCTAATTACAGGGACAGTCCCCCTGGAGCAACTCAGGGTTAAGGGTCTTGCTCAGGGAGCCAGTGGTGGTAGTGCTAGAGGTGGGATTCGAACCGGGGACCTCTTGATCCAGAGATCCGTAGGCAAGTACCCTACCACTAGACCACCGCCACCCTATACAGAGGGCAGAGAGACACAGATGGTCTAGTCAGTTGTTCTCACACTTAGACTTGCGGTCTAAGACTTTGCAGTTCCTGTTCCAGGCAGTAATGCAGCTGCTCAGGATGCTCTCGATGGTTCCTCTGTAAAAGATGGTGAGGCTGGAAGGTGGGAGATGGGCTTTCCTCAGTCTTCGTAGGAAGTAGAGACGCTGCTGGGCTTTCTTTATGATGGAGTTGGTGTTGAGGGTCCACGTGAGGTTGTCGGTTATGTGAACGCCAAGAATCTCCACAGGTGAGGTGTTGATATTCAGTGGAGAGTGGTCCCTACGTCTTCTACCATACCCTACCATCTCTTTAGTCTTGTCAATGTTCAGAGACAGGTTGTTGGTTCTACACCATCAGCTGTTCTATTTCCTTTCTGTACGTGGCCTCATCACCACCGCTGATCAGGCCGACCACAGTTGTATCATCAGCGAATTTGATGACGTGGTTTGAGCTGTACTTGGCTGCACAGTCATGGGTCATCAATGTGAACAGCAGTGGGCTAAGCACACAGCCCTGAGGTGCCCCTGTGCTCAGCGTGATGGTGTTGGAGCTGCTGCTCTCCCAGTCAGGAAGTCCAGGATCCAGTTACAGAGGGAGGTATTCAGGCCCAGCAGCCTCAGCTTTTCACTCTGATGCTGAGGGATGGTGGTGTTGAATGCTGAACTGTAGTCGATGAACAGCACTCTGACTTAACTGTCCTTTCTATCCAGATGAGAAAGGGCCAGATGGATGGTGGTGGAGATTGCATCGTCCGTTGAGCGGTTGGGATGATATGCAAACTGCAGGGGGTCCAGTGAGGAAGGGATCTGAGGCTCTGAGCCTCTCGAAGCACTTTATGATGATAGGTGTGAGTGCGACGGGACGATAGTCATTGAGGCAGGAGACAGATGATTTCTTTGGCACTGGGATGATGCTTGTGGTCTTGAAGCACCTGGGTGGTGGTCTAGTTGTAGGGTACTTGCCTAGGGACCCATGGCTCAAGAGGTCCCAGGTTCGAATCCCACCTCTAGCACTACCATCACCTGAGCAAGACCCTTAACCCTGAGTTGCTCCAGGGGGACTGTCCCTGTAATTAGGACATGGAAGTCACTCTGGATAAGAGTGTCTGCTAAATGCCGTAAATGTAAATGTAATGTAAATGGGAACAACAGTGTTGCTCAGAGAGATGTTGAAGATGTTAGTGAGAACATCAGCCAGCTGTCCTGCACATCCTCTGAGCACACGACCTTGAATGTTGTCTGGACAAGCAGCGTTCCGTGGGTTGACTCTCGGAAGAGATCTTCTCACCTCGGCCGTGGTCAGAAAGGACCTGGTCATTTAGAGGAGGGATGGTCTTCTTTATTATTGTGTTGTTCACCGCATCAAACCGTGCGTAGAAACACATCTGGGAAGGAGGAGTCACTGTCACAGGCAGGTGGAGATGTCCTGTAGTTTGCTGTAGCAACAGCCAATCTATTTGGGGAAGGCTTTACATGAGGTGATGGAACATTGTTTTGAGGATTTGATTACTTTCAGCAATGAGAACATTAATGAGGTCAGTTACAATTCTAGTGTTAAATGGCAAACACCACTCCAACTCATCCTTAAGGTATTCCAAGCTTTTTGGACATGTTCTACTGTTCCACAGCTCAATGTTGTGGGGGCTTTATAAATATCTAGATGTTGCTGGCCATTGAGCATGGTGACCAAAGGTTCAAATGCAGCTGCTGCAAAGCATCCTCTTCTTTAAAAGTGTTTTTTTCTATGGAAATTACACAGGGTGTTTTAATTTTCAGATATTACTTCCTTCCTTTCTGCATCTATCATCTGAAAACAAATACACATGTCCAGGCAGAACCTTTAGAACATATTCACTTATGATGGCCTAAAGCTTTAAAAAGATGATGCGTCAGTTGAAAAAAAAATCCTAACCCTTTAAAATTTAAATCCTTTACATTATCCATTATTTAATACATCTCATTGGAGGCACATAAGCATGTTTTTTTCAAATAGCTAATCAAGTCTATGAAATAATTGCTGAACTTTATATCTGTATATCAGTGTTTTGTGCATGAATAGGCTCTTTTAGTGTATAGGTCAAATACATCAACATACAGTTAGGTACTGGACAGAGACAACATTTTTCTAATGTTGGTTCTGTACATTACCACAATGAATTTTAAATGAAACAACTCAGATGCAGTTGAAGTGCAGACTGTAAGCTTTAATTCAGTAGGTTGAACAAAAAGGTTGCATAATAATTTGAGGAACTAAAGCATTTCAGGTGCTCAGAAGTAATTGGACAAATTAAATAACTGAAAATATGTTCATTTCAAATACCTGGTTGAAAATGACAGCCTGAAGTCTCATGGACATCTCCAGATGCTAGGTTTCCTCCTTTTTAATGCTCTGCCAGGCCTTTACTGCAGCGGCTTTCAGCTTTTTTTTTTTTTAAGTCCAATCTAGCCTTTCTATTCTTGAGGCTTATGAGTGCCCAACCCTCTGTATTTACTTTCATGCAGTCTTCTCTTAATGGTAGATTTGGATATCGATACGCCTACCTCCTGGAGAGTGTTGTTCACTTGGTTCGCTGTTGTGAAGGGGTTTCTCTTCACCATGGAAAAGATTTTGCAATCATCCTCCACTGTTGTCTTCCATGGACATCCAGGTCTTTTTGCGTTGCTGGGTTCACCAGTGCTTTCTTTCTTTCTTGGGATGTACCAAACTGTAGATTTTGCCACTCCTAATATTGTAGCAATTTCTCTGATGGGTGTTTTTCTGTTTTTCGCAGCTTAAGAATGGCTTGTTCCACCTGCATGGAGAGCTCCCTTGACCACATGTTGTCTGTTCACAGCAAAATCTTCCACATGTAAGCACCACACCTCAAATCAACTCCAGGCCTTTTATCAGCTTAATTGATAATGACATAATGAAGGAATTGTCCACACCTGCCCATGAAATAGCCTTTAAGTCAACTGTCCAATTACTTTTGGTCCCTTTATAAAGAGGGTGGCACATGATAAGGAGCTGGAACTCCTAAACCCTTCATCCAATTTGAATGTGGATACCCTCAAATGAAATATAACTGGAAAATGTTTCAACTAACAGGTACAAGAACAAAACTTGTGTCAGTGTCCAAGTAATAATGGATATATGGATCTAGCTGTAGGTTTTATTGTCTCTTTAAAAAGCAAAGCATGTGACTGTGCTTGGAAAGTGATTCATGCTCTCTCTTCAAATAATAAAAAAGTGCTTTGTAATTGTAGGAGTCTGGGTGTATGCATATGTGTGCATGTGCGTGTGCCTATGCATGTGTGTGTGTGTGTGGTTTGACCTTTCAGTTTCTGGAATGTATTTACAGAGTGTTGAAAAGCTACTGCCTCTCCAAGTTCTTGATAACTGATTCATCATGTAAATATCCATCAGTGAAGTTCCCCACAAACAGTCACATAGATAGAGCATAGAGATGTTATTCTGCCTACAAACACAGAATAACAAACATGTCTTAGAGCAAGCTCTGCAGAAAGAACTTTGAATGCAGCCAAATAAAACCTCCAAAAAGTTTCCTTTTGATTTTGATTTTTCAGTTCAAAATCAGTTTAGTTGACTATGAATCAGACTTTTTGTCTGTGAATATTTTTTCTCAAAGCATTTTTTTAGAGTTGAATGCATTTTAATAGTTAGGTTAACACTAAGCTAACTGACACATTTTTTAAGCCATTCTAGATTAAACAAAGTCACCTGAAGCATGTATAGCATTTCATGTTTTATTTCAAGTTTGTAACAAAAACATTGGCATATATTTTACCTTGTATATAGACTTATATGGCTTACATTGACAGTCAGTGACTTATCTAGGCATGTTCCTTTGATTTCTCTTGGGCCTAGAGTGATTCTTTTTCTCACTTTTTGGTCACACCCATTGGAAAGCAAAAGTGATGTGGTGGTTGATTTGTCTCATTCTTTCAAATTATGCTGGCAGTAAATCAAACCTCTGAAGGTCTAATCAATGGGAGAGGTCACTTATCCATATCTACCAAGACATCCTTATTGGACAGTTTTTCTGATGTTTTTTGTATTTGTTCACAGAATTCATTACACCTTCTCTAATGGCCTAGAATGCTCTGAGGGTTACTGTATGCATTTCTAATACTTAAGCCAGTAAGAATAATTTATCAACCAAACAGTAACACAGATAATGTATTTCAGTGCTCTTCAAAGTAATCCTCAGGGACCCCAAGGCAGTCTAATTTTACTCAACCTGAATCACAATGCGATAAGGCAAAAATAAATCAAGACAATATATTAATTGTTAAAAAATTAAAATGAATCATGATAAATCCCATTGCTGTATGTAGTTAATCACTATTAACCACTACCATTTACCATTTTTAATCATCTAAAAAGAAGCACATTTTTAGATTGTCCACATACAGTGAACGCTTTTACTTTCAACATCATAATCCATGTGTGGGTGGAAAAATATTTGTGGCAGTGGTTGCCTAGTGGTTAGGGATTAGTCCCATGGATTGAAGAAGTTGTGGGTCTGAATCCCAGACCAGTAGCTTGCCCTAAGTGAAAGTGAGGTACCTTTGAGCAAGGTACTGTCCCCATCACAGCTCCCTGGGTGCCTGGGTGTATGGCTGCCCTCTCCTGAATGATATATATGGGTAAAATGCAAAGGAATTTTGTTGTGGTTCACTGTGTGCTGTGCAGTTGTCACTTTCACTTTCATTTCATGAGTGAATGTAGAGTTCACGTTGGCCTGAGCACGAATATAACTACAGTCCCCTCCAAAAATATTTAAAGTCCAAATATTTAAATACCAATATGCATTAAGGTAATGAAGTGTCTTCCCTTCCCTTCTGTTCTTCTGCTATATTTCATTAATAGTCCCAACACTGCAATATCAGGTCCACTTTATATTTAAATACATTCCAGACCCCACATGAAGGTCAGGTAATTTCTCAAGAAAGCTAATGAACAAGAAAAGAGTTAGCATGATTATGCAAAGAGACTATAATAATAAAGCTCTTAATATGAATCTGAAAACAAATAACCATTTAGTTCATCTCAGGTTAGGGGTCAAAGACTAATGCATGCATGTACATTGAGTTTAAAAATGGCACTGTTCAGATACAACAAAGCAGGGATTTTGTTTCAGGTGGAATTCAATTTCTTGAAGCATTGGGGCACTGGAATATTTCCAGAAATCAATAGCCCCTCACAAGGACAGGTTACCGCCAGTATTATACCAAAGGCTATATTTAAGCATCCATACTTCTGGGAAACAAAACCCTGAGTCATTCAGGTTGTATTAGCTATTATCTTAACTAGACTTCTTCTCGCATTGTAAGAATTGTAACCTTAAAACCTTTAAAAAAAAAATAATAATAAAAAAATAATATATATATATATATTTATATATGTATATACAGTACTGTGCAAATGTTTTAGGCAGGTGTGAAAACATGCTGTAAACAAAGAATGCTTTCAGAAATATAAATAATGATTGTTTATTTTGATCAATTTTCAAAATGCAAAGTGAGCGAACAAAAGAAAAATCTACATCAAATCAATATTTGGTGTTACTACCTTTTGCCTTCAAACCAGCATCAGTTCTTCTGGCCCCCACAGAGCCCTGATCTCAACATCATTGAGTGTGTCTGGATTACATGAAGAGACAGAAGGATGTGAGGAAGCCTACATCCACAGAAGATCTGTGGTTAGTTCTCCAAGATGTTTGGAACAACCTACCAACCGAGTTCCTTCAAAAACTGTGTGCAAGTGTACCTAGAAGAGTTGATGCTGTTTTGAAGGCAAAGGGTGGTCACACCAAATATTGATTTGATTTAGATTTCTCTTTTGTTCATTCACTGCATTTTGATGATTGATGAAAATAAATGATTAACACTTCCATTTCTATATATATATGTATATATATACATATAATGTATATATATACATTAATCTGGTTTATTTAAGTTGTAAAACATCTTAATAATGATTTTGTTTTTTCTGTATAGTGTATATTCTGTATACTGCCTGTTTAGCACTCTTAAATATGGAGTATACATCCAAGAATGTGTTGTTTGCCCTTATGCCTTGTCTCCCCTCCCCCATTCCTTACAATACTACCTGCACACAACAGCACGAGCAGCTGACCTCACATGGATATGTAGATGTGTCCAGCCACTCTGTGGAAATAAATAAAGAAGTGAGACTGGGGGAAATTGCCCTTCACCCCTATGTCTGAAAGATCTGCATGTGCGGAGCTGCTGGAATTGCTTTGTGGGGAGCCTCCCTGGGGGCAGGCGGCCTTCCTCTCCACACCGTGGTGGGTAAAGGCTATAATTTACACTTTTAGGATTCCATTAATCTCCTTGTTCCACAGATCCTGACACACGGGACAGGGCTGCTTTGCATATCAACTTGCAGAGATGTGGGCCTATTTACATGATCGCCTCCAGATTGAATCTGATAATCAAGCTACCTCACTGTTTTCCTCGACTTTATAAAAAACAAAAGCGAGAGAGAGTTTTCTAGTGTTGTTTTTTTTCTGCAACGGAACGTATTTACCTCCAGCATGCATCATTTCACACTGGTTTATTGTGCATTTGGTGATAGATGAATAACGGTCATAATCAAGGGTAGACTGAAATTAAACTCTGCACCATGACAATGAATAATTTTGTTGTTGACCATTTGACCAAGGCAGGACAGCTTTCAGCCTTATTCACGGTAGGAAAACAAATGTGATATTACCCTCTCTCTCCAAGTGTGAGGGAATGAGAACAACAGAAAGCAGAATACAAAGTACATGTAAATGTATTTGTAATGAGTATTCTTTTACAAGAGATATATCTCTTTCTTTCTGCTACATTTATTTCTCACTTTTCAAATGTAGATGATTGATGTTTTTTGGGTAGTAAAAAAAAAAAAAAACAAAGGACAACAAAAAGACTGTCGCATAAAGCTTACACAGTTTTGGACAGTTTTTGAGTAGAAAAGGTTCGAAAAGAAATGTTCTATTTTATCCAGAGATGGGGTGAAACCAATACTGATTTTTGAAATCTTGAGCATCAGTTTGTACTGATCACAACAAAATGTTTACTTTCATTCAATACAAACTGATTATTGATCGGTTTAAATGAACTGTTTGTATGTATGTTTGAGGGATGTTCATGCAGTCGAACTCTGGATGTTTGTCCTATGCTTTCCTAGCAGTTTGTATTTAATGTGTTTAAAGTGAAACTATAAAACTTTCTATCAGTCTAGGTTCTTATTGCTATCAAGAAGTCTCCATTGCAGTATTACCATTTTATTGCCCAGGCGTACTGCTAAGCAATTTCTACTGCTATTTCAGGGTGGATTTTTTGCAGGACTGGATCAGATTCTTTCTTTTATACCCTCTGGTCATAATGTATTGTTTAGCTCTTTTTTTGGCTTTACCAACTTGCTGTTACTACAGTATTTATTAGTCTGACAATCTATTGCACTAACTTCCAACAAAAAAACCTGCATGATTCGCATAAATAGAAGCCATTGAAGTTACCGTGCGTCCATGGGGTGGTGCAGATGTTAGAAGAAGGTCAAAGACAGCATGCACATCAATGCATGTCACTCAGATAAACCACTGTCTTGCTAACCAGTCAGCCATAAACACAGAACTCTGTATGCTGCTCCTGCTCTATGGGGAATAGAGAAAAGGTTAACAAGGAGCATGAAAAATTTCCTGGCACTCTCTGCAACTTACAACCTTACTAAATACAGGTGTCAGAAGTTGTCTGTTTCATCAAAGAAAATGAATGATTAAAGGCCTTAGTTATGTATGTCACCTGTGTGCAATATTATAGGGCTAATGCAGCTAAAGAGGCATAAATGGACATTATAAAGCACTTCATTTCTTTTACAACGTAATACCAGATTGGCTATTAAATCTGATTACTGACATGCCCAACTATGGAAGTGTCCTAAAGCGCTCTCTGAAGCCCAGAAGTGTACTAGAACTTCATTATATATTATCTTGGTTCTTTCATAGTTAAGAACACCCATTTTAATGTGATTTTAACGAAACCTCACTAATATGATAAAAAAATCCAAGTATCTTCTATACAGAACAAAAGCAAGAAAATTAAAATCTCTTTTTCAAAATGAAACTGGCAGTGCGGAAGTCATAAGAAAGGCTAATGCAGTCCATGCGATAGATAGAACACTTACAATGTGGTACAAGTTTTGATGCGAGTTTACTAAATCACACTCTCGATGATACAGAACGCTGTGTACAAATGCCGCATAGCAGAGTGAAACAGGAGTACCAGAGAGTTTTGATGAGAGCAATTCAGACAACAGAAGTGATCAGGAATTTATGACTACTTATTTAACAAGCAAATGTATTAAACTTTTAAGACAAACGATTGAATTATGAATATATTTATGCAGGAGTGTTGGCAGAGTAGTGATACTGCCCCTGGTCTCTCAGTGAAATGAATCTCTTTGACAGGCACTCTTGTTTTACACATTTATCCGGACAGTATGGTTTCTTGCCAATAGAATGTAGGTTTGCTAAGTACATAAACCCTCAATGCATTTCCAAGCCTTGAGAGAAGTGAGGGAATGAAATACCAGAGATGCATGAGTGTATCTCTACTCTGAATAGAATAGAGGGAAGAGAAACGCTACAGACCCGCACCAGATCCATGACTGTCAACATTTAACACAGAAATTCATTTTAATCAAACACTCGTAAGAATTGGCAAGGTTTCACACATTCTTGCTAGGAGGAAGGAGATTCACCAAGTAATCACAAGCATTACATTATTATTGCAGGCAATGATTGGATTAGCTACACAAGTAACACCGAGGTTAAGGTTATTTGCTTTTACTGTAAGTGTTTTGCATTTATTCTTTCTATTTTCACTAATGCAATTGTCTTACTTTTATGAAATCAAGGCATCAGAATACATTCAGATTCAACTGGAACAACACAAGTAAAAACATGTCTTCTTTCTTTTGAAAAAAAAAAAACTGCACAGATACTTATTTTTCTGTTCATATTTCATGTTCTTACTATATTCATCACTGTCCTATTATGCAGACCACGGATTAGTTATTGCTGATGTGTACATCATGATAACGCACAGGGCACTTAATAATAATGTTTGTTGTTCTGTCAACCTACAATGCTGTTTACCCTTTGTGCAGGTCATGTTGGTGACTCAGTGGTTGGGCATTTAGAAGGTTGTTGGACCAGTCCCAGAGTAGGTACTATGGGCGCCGACCAGCTAGTCTCCTGTTGCAGCAGATGGTGGCAGCTTTTATTGTTTTTGGTCATTGAGCAGTACTGTAATGCCCAAGGAGCAAGACCACATATTAACCTCAAGGTCCAACCTTCTCCCCAAATCCTGAAATTATGCTGTGAATGTACTGGATTCAAATTTACTTGACATTAGTATGGTGTTAATCTTAACATGTTAATGTTATGACACCATCTAAACTTTGTAACATTAGTTGTATGGATTTTTAAATTGTCACCAGCATTAAAGGGTTACTCAAAACAGTAATACAAATAAACTATGCAAACCAGTTGAGTTACTGATTGGAAAAGTAATCTCACTAGTCTATGACTATTCCAGCACACAAGAAAATCCAAGGGAAATTTTATTTCATATTTGTTCAGCAATAAATAGCCTATCCCACTGATTACATTTAGAATATGTCACTATACCTGCTTTTTAATGCAGCTCGCAATATTAAAAGTACAAACAATAAATGCTATTTAGAAAAAACAAGAAACTAGTCAGTAGAAACAACTCAAAGCAGCTTCAAATATATATATTTTTTTATTAAGATTAAAATGTAAAGCTTTTAAAGTTCTTTCTGAATAAAATGTTAAATAAATTGTATTATGATTTCAGTGACCAGTTCTGATTACAATTTGGATAATACTATTAGTAAAATAGAGTTGAGAGCAGCTTGAAGAGTCTCTGGAGAGGTATAGATATGCTCTAGAGAGGAGAGGAATGTAAGTGAGCAGGACAAAGACAACATACATAAGTGGGAATAAAAGGGAGGACAGCAGGATGGTTATGCAGGGTAGTGTGAGTGTGGAAAGAGTGAAGAAGAAGAAAGTGAAGGCAAGGTTGAACTGGGTGGAGAAGAGTAGCAGGAGTGAACTGTGACAGATGGATGCCAGCAAGTGTGAAAGGAAAGATTTACAGGATGGCAGGTAATTTGGGTTGTAGACGATGGCACCGATGAAAAGACAATTGTAGAGCTGTGGCTGGCAGAGTTAAAGATGCTGAGATTCGTGTTGGGAGTGACGAGATTGGACAAGACATTAAAAACAAGTATACTGGAGTAACTGATAAGGTTGGATAACAGGGATACAAAGTCAGAGCAATGCAATTGTGTTGGTTTGGACAGAGGAAAGGTGAGGATTATATTGGGAGAAGGATGCAGAGGGTGGAGCTGCCAGGCAAAAGCAAAAGAGGATGGACAAAGAGGAGGTTTATAGATGAGGTGAAAGAGGTTGGTGTGAAAGAGGAAGGAAGAGGAAGGAAGAAATCAAAACAGATGATTCACTGTAGTGTCCTCCAAAACAAGAGCAGCTGAAAGAACAAGACAACAACAGCTTACTTGAAACCTCCAGAGTTTAATTATAAGAGTAACTGGTCTTAAGAATGAATTCATGCTGTGGGTATATATTTTGCAAAAGATGTAGAGTTATGCCTGCTTCTATCATCGTCACAAGTGAAATGGACACTATTTAAAATAAAGACAGTCTGGAACTGTGTGTCAAGAGAGGCTTCATGATGCTTTCGCATTGTACATATTTCCTGCCAGTCAGCAGTAAAAAGTGCTGGCCAGGCTCAGGTAAACTGAGCTCTTAATTCTCTGTGTATGTGATGGATGACCACTGAGGCTGCTGGGACAGTAGGCCACCCTTGGTGTGTCACAGAGTGTGACATGCCAAAGCTCATGGGGCATCTACCTCAGAACGTTGGTTAGACCATTTCTCCATAATTTTCATGGTTAAGCTTGGAATTAGGTCACTACTTTCTCTTATATTTTAGGTTGTGGCAAAGCTGGTGGAATTAAAGATTCGTAATTGTAATATAAAATTGTAATATAACGGTCTTTGAACTGAGGGCTGGGTCATTTTGAACTGTGTCTTCAATGCTGTGGTAGGCTTTTTTATTGTAGCAAGAATGAATGCCCTGACATGCCATACACTGTTGACTCAGCATAACCAACCCAGAAGATGGAAACATGAGGAGAACTAGGACTTTCAGGCTAGAATTAAGTCAAACTCAATTACTGAGTTATTCATTTTCCATCTACACCAACATATTTAAACCCACCTAAGCACTGCAACTTTCTAACAAAGGGCACAAGTTACATGAGGACATACTGGAAGATTTTCAAAAACTGCATATATCAAAAATGTGATTTACCAATTACAATGAAATTTGATATTTCATATTTAAATTTGAGATCAAAAAAGTAATTTGAAAGATCAGATTTTCTGCTTTAGTTTTGCAATATTTGCATGTTAAATGGCATAAAAAGCTTTAATTGAGTGAGCAAAAGTATTGGAACACAAGTGGCTGACAGGTTTGCTATTACACAGGTGCTTTCTGACTGATTACTAAACAATAAGAAGTTCTCGATATCTACTCTCTGCTGAAGCTTTGAATTTCACCTGTGAAGACTAGTTGTTGTTGAAAAAGAAACCAACATGAAGGCCATACATCCTCTTTTCCTTACATTTTGAGCTGAAAAAACATTTATTAAAGCAAACACATAGCCAAAACATTTTGGAAAACATTTGAAAAATTATATGAGTTCACATTATCTGTGTTTATTTGTGATCATTTTTAAGTTTTAATGACTACAATGTAACTTATTAGAGCAGATTTATTCCAATATTTCTAATATTTGTACTGTTATATAAAGAAAAAAATACTATGGACTTGAGCTTGAGTAGATCCTTTTGTCTTTAGACTTAAACAAGTATAAAATGTGTGCTTGAAATTTAATTGATTTACTTGTTTATCAAATTTAATAAATTTTTGTTTGTTTGTTTTTAAGCAGATACAGAAGCAGAAATTCTCTTGCTTTTCCTTTAGACACTGCACAGTTCTCCTTATCTCTCCACTATAGCAGTTTCTCATTAGGATGGGCAAGTTAACAGAAGTGTGTTTGAACCGAAAGTTCAAACTTTGCCTCATACTCCTTCTCTTGTTCCTCAGCTTCACCGCGTTACCTGGCCCACATTGCCTCCTCTGAACTTCAATCTGGTCAAATAAGAGGAAATAAGAGAATCTCCAGTGAAACGGCTCTGAAATATGGTTTTAGAGAATACTGCAGGATGGAGCCCATTTGGCATTTCCAAAGTCGACCTCAGGATGGCATTTATTCAAAAGCAAACTCAATTTAGAGTTTTTTTCATGGTGTTTGTGTCCTTGTTTTGTCCTTTATGACTCTGTATCTGCTCTCCTTTAGGTTTACCACTATGCCCAATCTCTATATTATGTCTACGGGAAAAAAAATATTGGAATTTAAAACATACAAAGAATTATGAATTACATAAGTAATGAGCTGCATTGTATTCAAAAAGACATATATTCACTGATCCCCATGTTTGTTGTTTAGGAGGGTTGTATTTCTTTATTTAATTTATTGGCATATTGTTGGTGCTGTTTGTTTATGCCTATAGCTGGGAGATACTAGAAATTTGAAGTGAAATCTCCAGGCTGACATCCTGCAGAGATGCTGGAGCTTGGCTGAAGAACTTTGTATGCACTAGCTAGAGATATAACAGCACATAAAGCCCCTTTGAGCCAATGGAGCCCCTCGGGGATGATGCTGATGCAGGAAAGCCTGCTGCACTACCAACTCATTTCATCTAATGCTCTCTGTCTCTCTCTTTCCAAACCTTGCTTTTCATCCTGATATTTCTCCCAGCACAAATAATTCAGATCCAGGTCCCTACTCTTACATCACCTCCATGTGTGCATACGCAGTAACATCACCGTCAATGAAACCCTCCATTTCAGCTAGGTTGCACACAGATGCCTGAACCCGTTCCATATACTGGAACTGCGATACACTTCTTTTTTCCCTCATGTCAGGCACAAAGCTAGTCTTTAAGACTTAGGCTTATCTTTGTAGTCCTTCTTGCTACCCTCTCTCTCTTTCTGTATCTATCTCTATGCACAGCACCAATACAACCTCTACCCTTGATAAACTGCCCCATTTTAGCTGCATTTGGCCTAGATATCCTCAATGGACAGACATGGCAGATGTTGAGTTCTAATCATAGATATATTCAATATCCATAATGCCTTAAAGAATTGAACACATTTACCAAGAGAGATGATAAAAACATTACACAACCCCTCTTCTCAAACCTGTTCTTTTTCCCACCCACTAACAATCTCCCCATATCATACAATGCTGCCAAAAAGGGAGGGTGAAGACACAACATCGCTGGACAGCTGAATGTGCTTGAAGAATGTATTTTAGCTCAAAACAAACTACATAAATTATTTTTCAATCATTGATGTTTTGGGGCTTTTGATTTCATTTTAATTTTTCAAGGAACCTTATGAATTGCTTTTTGATATGATAACAATTTAGTGACTTTCCTCTGCCTTGGATATTCTCAGGAATAGATGTGCTGTGTTATCACTAAGGTAGTACATATTTAACATATTTAAGGCATGCACAATCCAAAGACGGCATCCAGTATAAAATATATAAGTCAATATGCAAATAATTATATAGAATTCTATACTGGATCAGCTGATGCCCAGGTAGATGACGGCTAGCACCAATTATGTTGTAACAGCTGCAACTTTTAAATGGGCTGAGAGTAGGGACTTTGAATGTTGGCAACATGACTGATGAAGGTATAGAATAAGCTGATATGATGGAGAGAAGGAAGGTTGATATTTTGTTTGTGCAAGAGACTAGCTGGAAGAGTAGTAAATTAGGACCTGTAAGTCGCTCTGGATAAGAGCGTCTGCTAAATGACGTAAATGTAAATGTAAATGTAGTAAGGCCAGGTGTACTGGAGGAGGGTTCAAATTGTTTTACCATGGTGTGGATGGAAGGAGGGGTAGGTGTTATTAAATGTCAGAATTGTTCAGAAAATTGAAAAGAGTGTCCAGTAGAGTGATGAGTATGAACCTAAATGTCAAAGGTGTGATAATGAATATTTTTAGTGCACAATACCCAAAATTATGTAGTGGGTTAGATGGGCGATGCAAGTGCCCAGGGGGAGAGAGAGTGATGATTGGTGCAGACTTCAATGGACATTTTGGTGAAGGGAACAGAGGTGATGAGGAGGTGATGGGTAGGTATGGTGTCAGGAGAGGAATGTGAGATCATTGTTGTAGATTTTACTAAAGGATGAAGTGACGCAATAATACTTATTATAAAGAAGAGGAGAGGACTGGGTGACATAAAAAAAGAGTGATGGAAAAAGCTGGAAGAACGCAGGTATGAATAAGTGGGATATTCTGAGAGATGAAGAAAGTAGACAGGAGTACAAAGGGATGATACGCAGGGCAAAGAGAGAAGTGGTGAAGACTAAAGTTAAAGCATATGGTGTATAAGAGAGGTTGGAAAGTAAGGACCTTGACTAAACAGAGCTAGAAAAGATACAGCAGGAAAAAAGATAAAAGATTATAATGGAAACATACTTACTACTTGTAAGTATGTTTCCGTATCTTGTCATATTGAGCAGATGGAAAGAAATGCTTTAGGGCCTGATGAATAAAACAATGAGAGAGAGAGAGAGAAGGTTGGATGAGAGAAGGATACAAAACCAGCAAGTGCAGGAGATTAGCAAGTTGGAGAGATGCTATGAAGAAACGTGAAGAATGGAAAGATGTCGTTATTGAGTCATGGAGGTGTTTTGGAGAGACAATTATGACTAAAGACAGGCAACAAGCGAAGATACTTTAGATTTGCACTGGGAGTGACGAGGATGGACAGGATTAGAAGTGAGTTGTAGTTTGAAGTCAAAGATCTTAGAAACAAGATTTCGTTGATTTGAACACATGCAGAGGAAGGATGAGGAGCATGTTGGGAAGGATTTTCTTTAATATTTAGTAAGAGAATATGAATTTAATTTAACCACAATTTATATATATTTTGTGCAGACATCACAACCTCTATATTGCCACTAATACAAGCAATCGTTAAATGAATGATTTTGCAGATAAGCAGTGTGTTCTTTCCTTGCTATGTTTCATAGTAGTGTGCTAATGCACCAGCAATCTGTGTTTGAAAAGAGTTTAGGTGGCTTATTAGTATGTATGTGTTTTGCATATGTGTTTGCACTGGGGTAAGTTAGAAATGCATATCTGTTTACTCAGCTGCTAATGAGGATACTGGTTGGCTTTTAGCTGAATTAACTGAAGTATTTGGTATCACTCCTTATCTTGACAGAGTCTGAAGACAGGAGTGTGATGATTGATAAATCTTAAATTCCAGGTGGACCTTTGAACAGTGACAAAAAGACATAAGATGCCTGGGTTTTGTTCCATGACCCTGTTTCCTTTTGCCATGAAATACTGCTGTTTTAAAGCTGTCAGTGTGATTTCTTTCATTAATGTTGTCTACTGTATATTTATAGCTCAGTCAAGAATGCAAGAATTAATGTAAGCAGTATTTAAATTCCATCTGTGTAGAGCTGGGCACCATCTAATTGCAGCATTACAAACTCACATAAAAGAAACTTTTTTACTTTTGTGAGGATTAAACATGTTCAACTTCACACTAACATCTAACAATATGACTAGTTGAGTGAATTTCTACTTATTTAGAATTTTAACTGAGGCAACCTGAAGCAATTGGAGCAGCCTTAATGTTCTTTACTGCCAAAGCAGTTATTTAGACATGTCTAACAGAAGTGAATAGCATTTTATATTAATAATATTCTTCCTCAAAGTCTTAAGCTCATAAAAGAAACATTATAGCAACAACTACAGTGGGAAGAATAGTCGTGTCAAGGCTAGGTCAAAAAGAGCAGTCAGTCAATATTAGCCTTTGTTGATAGAATTAGTTCACAGCCAGCTCTAGACTCAGACACAGGCATAGAATCATTCCTTGGTCTTTATTCACAAAGGATCTTGAAGTAGAAGTGCTGATTGTAGCACTAAAGGTGTCTTATGATCGAGAAGTTTCGTTTTACTGGGCTAATTTTGGCTTCCACTTGGGGTTATACCGGTCAGAACAGGCTTAGTATCTAGCAAAATGAATCACCTCTCACATTTAACTACCTTAACAGATGGAAAAGAAACTGTAAGCTAAATCAAACCATACAGAATGTGATAAGACTGCTGACATAAGTCATTCAAAATATGGCTACTGTTGTAACAAATTCCTTCATCTTCAAAAAATGGAAGGCTTATAGGAGAATGTTCTTAGCTGTAATATACAAGTGTTAATCTTTAAGTCATTTTGGAGTGTTTACGTTGGTCCATTGATCATTAAATGCTTGTACGATGTACAGTGCAGCTAGCTTCATATGTAAAACATCACAGCATTCAGTTTGTTTAAATGAAAACTCATTTGTGCGTTTATGTATATTATTGTATTATTTGGACTTTCTTTATAACTGCATTGTAGCCCCAGCTTCATTTGCATAGGGCTTTATGAATATGTAATTAATAAAATATCCTCTACATTTGTCTTGATCTTTGTGCCCATGAGATCTTAAAGGGAGAACACATCTCTAGACATGTGATCAAGGCAGACATATATATTTTTTTCTATCCCTCTGGAAGTTTATGATCTGGGTCAAGGGTATAGGTAAAGAAAAAAAAAACACAACTGTATTGCTTCACTCCTTTAACCAGTTGAAACAGTGATTTTGATTCTTTTTAAATAACTCTTCATATTCCTGCAATTAGCACTATTTCTTACATAAAAAGCTTTACACAGTAACTCTCGTCTGGGAAGCTGCACATACTGTTTTGCTTTTGCAGCAAACTACACAGACCAAACAGTCTGGGGAGACTTGCTTTGAAGTCATCAGTGCAGACCTTGATAAAATGCCTGTACCTTATTTTAATTTGGACCATGATGATTTTAAACTCATCCCTGTGTCGCTCATCTCTTTAACTATGGTTAATTAGTGTTTCTCATTCATCACGCAATGTTTTTACAGTCAAAGGCCCTGATTCCTCTAAACAAATAAAGTCTGTGAACTAGTTCTGAGTGCATGATTTAAATGGCAATTTTCAGTGAGAAAGGCAGAGTGAACAGCACTGTAGTAATAGTCTACCAGGCTGAGTTATGGCTTCTACTTTAGAAGGCATCTTATCAGTATTCAGAATCACACCAGGCCTGTTTTGAGGCCAGGTTTTTAAGAATGGTGTTTCAAGATGCAGTTAAGAGTAATTACGGTTGAGTAAGGCAGCTGTGCTAGTTCTTAGCAACTTCATGTTTTGAGTTTAGCTTCAGCAATACTCCAGGCAAAAGTAAAGCAGTGTTGTACTCTAGACCAAATCATGCAATAAAGACCATCCAAGCTTATTGGCAGAGTCTGTTTATGTGTTTATAATGATGCATGGACTTCTGTTTGTTTGGTTTTTCTGTTCACTGAAGAAGGGTGTGGCCGAACTGAGCAAGCAAAAACATGCATGGAGCTCCACTGCCCAGCCCCTCCACCTTGCTGTTGAAATGCTAGTGCATTTGACATTAACTGCTCCAGATCTGGCTATAATAGTATTCATGGTTGCTTTGGGTTCTTTTGCGCAATATTATTAAGACCATTTTTATTCATGATATCTCTCCAAATTGTCCTTGGGAGAGAGAAGATTACAGCAGACTACTGACCCGTGGCTGAGTGAATAAACATGGAAAAACAATCACAGTCCCATTTTAAAAACGAAAAACCACATCAACTCTGGAACCCCAGGGACCTCACAGGAAGTAATGGACTCGTTAAAATGAATTGAAATAAAAAATAAATGACATTGTCCTCTAACGTTTTATTCAGCTTTATTACTGACATCTTAGCATCACCCACCACCGAGGCCTTCTTTAAGCAACTGGCTGTTTTGTTTGTTTTGCCCTTTTATATATATTCAAATTTTAATATGCAGACTTTAACTATGAGAAGAAACCTATGAAGGCATACATCTGAATAGTACACATTGCAGTATGATTGTGATGAATTTGAAATATGCAATGTGCCAGTTAAATGCCACAGATGCATAACTATAGACTTCTTTTATTTTATTTTCCGCATTTTGTTAACCAAATGACAAAACACTTTGGGTGATGCACCTGCAAAATCAGCCAGCAAAGTAGATATCTTTTGGGCCTCATCTTTGTTCCCCTACCCTGCAGTTAGCGCCCATTAAAATGTCATCAGATTTGCAAGTTCTTGTACTGAGTTGTTACAATAGTTGCAACACAAAACTGAAAGTGTGAGGAAAATGAGGTGCAAATGTTAAAGCAATAAACATCAATCATGCTGGGTGAAAAAGGTGAAAAGTGCCAATAAAGGTGCTTAAGACAGTGTTGGAAAGCCCTAAAACCTAAATTTATTTATTTTTCTCACATACGCATTTAATTCTTTTTCAGGTCGACCTCACTTTTCAGTGTCAAACTATTTAATTTGTTAGGACACATGATTTTGTTGTTCTTTGTTTGGAATGCATGACATTATTTTTAAGGATAAATGGTTATCTGCAATAAAATCCAGACAAGTGAGCAGTGGAATTCATTGTTTACATTCACTGATCATCAGCCAGCAGATTGCTGCTCTTTAAAATATAGACAATATTTCCGACTTTACTGGGAAAATGGTCTAAATCTATTTGCTTTTCTTGAAATCAAAATTGTAGCTCTGACAGCTAACGCCAAACATAATAACCTTGTTGGTTATGCTGATGAAGAAGCAGAGACAGAGAGAGAGAGAGAGAGAGAGAGAGAGAAGGATCAAAGCAAAATGTAGCCAAGGTGGTTTTCCTGCTAGAAACTGCTTCGATTCCACGGGAGTTCAAACTAAGAGTAGGGGTTTTAGCCAAAGGTCATACTCAAATGATTAGTTGAATTTCATTGCTTGATTGAGTTGGAGCTAACCTTTTAATACTTTTCAGAAATGTTTTCCTGGTATTTTCCTCATTTAAGGTCTTTTTTCTTTTCAGTGTAGACATTGCATTGAAAAATAATTGGTCTTCTCATGGTCTCTTAGGCTTGAAAACAGTGACCCAAAAAACACATTTTCTAATGCTGGCAGTGGTTTTAGAGTTGTTGAACAGAACTGGCTTTACAGTGTATACAAGCTGGCAAGAAGAACTGGGATAGTCAGAGATGAACAAAGTGAACGAAGTATGGAATGTTTACACTGTTAATTGTTAATCAAGAAGTAAAGAGAAGGTAAGAAGGTGTAATATTGTGCCTTTGTGGACTTGGAGAAAGCATATGATGAGAGGAGTTGTAGTTTTGTATGAGGAAGTCAGGAGTGGCAGAGAAGTATGCGAGAAGTACAAGATATGTATGGGGCAGTGTGACAGTAGTGGTGATGTCTGCAGTAGGAATGATGGATACATTTAAAGTAGAGTTGGGATTACATCAAGGGATTACATTTAAAGTAGAGTTGGGATTACATTACTCTTTTGTTTTGCAATGATAATGGATAGGTTGATGGGCGAGTTAGACAGGAGTCCGTGGACATGATACTTGCGAGATGACATTTTGATCCAGTCACCAAGTAGAAATTAACAGGGAGAACCTTGGAGAGGTGGGATATGCTCTAGAGGAGAGGAATGAAAGACAGTAGGACAAAAGGCAAATACATAGGTATATGAATGAAAATGATCTCTGACAGACAGTACCAGCAGAGTAGGAAGGAAGTTTACAGAATGGGGCGAGACCAGATATGTTATACCAGTTTGAGATGCTTGCGCTGAAGGATGGATATTAGACTTTATTAGAGAGACAGCTCAGGTTGAGCACGGTTTGAAGACAACGCCAGAGAGGTGAGATTACTTTGGTTTGGACATGTGCAGGAGGCCAAGGACTATATCAGTGGTGAGAGAACATGCAGGTGGTGGAAGGTTTGATAAGAAGACCAGAAGAAGTGAAGATGGAGGATCCCATTGTGACAACCTAACAAGAGCAGTTGAAAGGAGTAGAGGAA
The DNA here is from genome assembly GCA_017165825.1 of Hepsetus odoe. NCBI lineage: Eukaryota > Metazoa > Chordata > Actinopteri > Characiformes > Hepsetidae > Hepsetus > Hepsetus odoe. The sequence goes on along the minus strand of CM029372.1, from coordinate 2,350,870 downwards.
AAAAGAACTGCAAATACAAATTAATTCATCTGAACTTCTTCTTTTTTCTTTTTCTTTTTCTTACTCCAGTTTAGGGGGTCGACACAGCAGATCATTTCTTCAGTCTCCATTTCTTCCGGTCCTCTGCATCTTCCACCTTCAAACAGAACACCTGCATGTCCTTTTGGTCTTTGGTCTTCCTCTTTTCCTCTTTCCTGGTTGCTGCATCTTCAACATCCTCATTTCAATATAATCCTCATCTCTCCTCTGGACATGTCAAATCCATTGCAATTGCTTCTCTAACTTTGTCTCCAAAATGTCTAACCTGAGCTGTCCCTCTAATATACTCATTTCTAATCTTGTCCGTCCTCGTCACACCCAAAGAAAAACTCAGCATCTTGAATCACCCTGCTGAACCAGAGTGAGTCTGGCTTGTAGCTCATTGAGTACAACAGAAAATTAAGATCCTTTAATGCAATACAGTAAATTTGCATCAGTTAAAATATGAACACTGATAAAATGCACAACAGTCTGTGTAGATGCCTGAAGCAAGCAGCATTCTCCTGACTGGACACACTATAACCAGAGGTTGGGGCGTTGTCCTGCGTGCAGGTGTGTGCCTCGTGAAACCATTTGTATTATGCACCTCTGATTAATCAGGGCCTTCGGCCATTGTTGTAGTGTCATTGTGTACGTTAGTTGTGTTTACTGAGTGTTTCTTGTTAGTTTATGTTTCCATCATGTTTGTGCATCATTTCGTACATGGCAATATAATACCACTTCTAAATATAATTCATCTGATACAATCTGATATATTTTTCTTAGTTTTATTAAAATTATTAAGAAATTTATAATAGCACTAGTCAAATTAATAAATTTAGCTGAGTAATACATTCAACTGAAGACTAGTTACATTAGAGAATCTAGTCATTTACATTAACATTAGCTCCAGAGGATTGGTTAGGATCACAGAGGAGCTCATATGGTCATCCAGAATTTTTGCTAAACTAAAGCTTACCATAGACAATCCATTTCATATGGACACTTTATTGGCAATGTCTGTGACTGGCTTCGTAAACATTTGAAATGTATTTTTATATTTCTCATCCCATCTCAACAAAAGCGAATGAGAGTCTGATTTCAATGCATGTTAGGATTGGGTTTCATTGCAATTACAAATCACAAATATTTAGTTGAATATACCAATTCTGCAAGTTTCCTTGTGGGTAAAGGGTGTCTACTTGCATATCTTGTAGAGTATGTTTAAATTTGTTTATAAATTATAAGCTGCCAGAATTGAACATTTTTGTTATTAATATAGCAGAACACAACCTTTAAGTGGGTATACAATGGGTAAAGGGCAGACACATGCATATCATCTAAAGTACTTGTAAATGTGAGCATAGGTGTGTGAAGTTTATTGGCTGCAGGAATCTATAGCATTTGTTGCTCTATAATATGTGCCTTTACCATATTTCATTTTTTCATAGCAAAGTGGGCCCAAGAAATCTTATGTCTATGTTTTGTTAGTTTGTTAAGTTATGTTAAGGTATGCTGTAAATATTCACCATTAGTCTTTCAGCGACTCATTGGAAATCGAAATTTTCTGGGTAATTGCTAAAAAAGATGGATTGCCCCTATAGTTTGTTGATGTTCTAGAATAAATCATTCAAAGACACAGCCGTTAGCTTTGCGCCGCAACAGTGCTAACTGTCCTTCTTTTGTCTTTGACAAGAAAACCTATAAGTCTGCTGGCTTGACCTTTGGTGGCTTAACAAGAGTGAGCCGAGGAATTGGCTCTGTCGCCCTCACTTTCCCTACCCCCAGCCGTGTTAAAACTGCACAAATGCAGAGGATATCTAATTCAAAAAGCTAAGCAGGTGATGTAAGCTGACAAAGCAAAATTTAAAACGATTTATGTCACACTGGCCCAGGTAGGTTTTACCTGCATGCTTAAAGTTTGGAAAGACATCTATTATCCTCAGGTCAAAAAAGTTGAATCCAATATATTGGGGTTATTGAGTGGCCCTGGAATGTGGCTCAGATGGCAAAATGTAAAGATTTGCACTTTTAAAAATATTTTAATTTAACCTTTTACTGAAATCTGATGGTGGTAATCATTTATATATATGCATAGGAATTGATCTGATAAATGTATGTAGTATGTTTGTAGACTTTCTAAACAAACATTTACGTGGAAATTAACAATCCGTTAGCAATCCGACTTGTGTTCAGAATGTGCAGGTCTTTCCAAATTCCACATACTAATAAATTTTACAGCCAACCATCTACATGCATGGAAGCCAATCTGAGGAGGAACTTACTAAGTAGAGCAGACAATAATATTAAATTATTTATATTTAGTCATATTTTAGCATTTTCCCAACTAACTTAGCCATACTAAATTTGGTGCAACACTTCCTTTCTTGGTTTCTCTCAAAAATTACATGGATAAATATATAAATAAAGTATCTACAAAGTGATTACATTACAATAGAAAGCAAAGTTTACTTTTAACTTCTAATGCAAGTTAAGGTATGAGGAATGTGAGCTAATATAAAAGTATTCTGAAGCATTTATGTTGATTCTTTTTACCACGATCATGACCACATTGCACAAATCATGAAAGCATCACTCCTTGCTGATTTAAAAAAATGTATTGTCCTGTAGCATTATCACTCCAAAGGTGAGTGAGTGCAGAAATCTGTAATGAAATCATTAACATCATCTTTTTTGCATAAACAGTGACACACTCATTTAAACCAGCACCTGCTCCCTGCTCAGTATTTAGGCATGATTGTGTATGTAGCTCTGGTGTTAATATCCTGTGTGTCCGTGTGTGTGTGTGTGTGTGTGTGTGTGTGTGTGTGTGTGTGTGTGTGTATGTTCATACACTCCAATTCACCATTTTCCCCTGTTATGTCCACCAATATGCAAGAAAAGAGCCCAGCTTGGAGGTCTAATAATTGACCTTGATGTTAATGAGCTTCCACTCAATGAAGTGTGTTCTTTTTATCTCTTTCTTTTGTATAGACACACTGCAGACAAACACCCACGTTTACACACCACCAATTGACATTTTAATGCGGTATCCTTACCTATGTCAATTTGTGACTTCTCAGCCAGTGCTTGTCATACCCATTACTGAGCAGGAGTAGCTGAAACCCCTTTTACTAAGAGCCCTACTCTCTCATATTATTCATCTACACTGCCATCTTTTCTTTCAGATGCCTTTTTGCACATAGCTGACAATAGTATGCTTTAAAGATGGTCTGCTGATCGAAACCTCTGCCAGACATGCTTTGCTTTGTCATATTCATGTGGAGGAACAGCATTCAAGCTGTCACAATAAGAATAAGTATTTTTGGCAAACAAGGCTACTGTACTAACAAATACTGGCACCTTCATGCTTCTGCATGTGCAATACCAAGGCAAAACAATGCAAATATAATGAAATACACTGTAGGGACTTTGGGAGGCAGGAGGAAAAGTAGCAGATGAAATTACTGCTCAATAAAGGAAAAAAGGCCCAAGACCAAGTGCGGTCTTGAACAGGTTAAAATCTTTAGGAGCCTTATGGAACACCTTTGACTGAAGTTTATTTATGAGCGTAGGAGGAGGTGACCATGGAATCAGTCAGATCTACAGTTGCTGGGACTAGTTTTAGATTCGCTTTTAGAAAAGACATCATTGTCTTTTAGATACTGACCAGGTTTTAGAAAAGGAGAAGTAAAGCAGCTTTATGTGCCAGAATGTTTGTTTAAAATCCCTTAAAAATGAATTACGGTACTGTACAAAATTCCCAGTACATACAGAAGTATTTTAAAACTGATTACCTTGGCAAAACATTTGCATTACTTTTCCCAATAGCACAATACATCAGAATAATAAATATTCATAAGAATGTTTTTCTTTAAAGTAGTTGATTTTAGTTGGTTTTAATCTATTTTAACTTGGCTGCTGGGTTACACAAAACAACTGTTTGAGGTTTGAGATCAGTTAATTATCAAGTAGGAGCTGTTTATTTTGGTATAAATTTGAATAAGAACTGCTTGCAGCCATAGCAGCCCTTTGCAGAAAAAAGTGGATGACATGCTGGACACTAGTCCCAGTGGACTCTTGCCAAAACCTCTGTTCAATATGCAATGCTAGAAAGTTCAACCCATTAAGCAGCTCACATTTCAAGACTTTATATGACCAAATTTAGCCTACATGTAGGCAGAAATGAAGTGACCAGAAGGATTAACGGTGCCCAACAATAATTCACATTTTATGGACGAACAAAACCAAGTGTGTAAAGTTCAGTGGAAGCATCACTGAAGATGAACTGGAGTCGCCCGACATTTCAGTACAAATGTAGTGCGTAGTGTGTTTGTTGACGGGGCATGTAATACAGTTAGAGCTAGCAGGTGCACTTTTGCAGAGCTTCCAAGAAGTTCTTGATCTTCATTGTTCCAAAAAGACTGGCAGACACTTTTGTTCAGATAAGGAGTCAAGAAAGAAAACTGTAATTGTCACACAGGAAATATGTCTGCGAGGTGCTCGGCTATAATATGTATCTCTCTTTTTAAAACATTTATTAAAATATATTTAATAAGAATTAAAATAAAACAAAAAATATTATTATTATTTATTCTAACAAGGTTTATTATGTTCATATACCTACTTCTAAAACTCAAATAACTTTAGAAAACACTTTAGAGCCCATTTTTCTTTTTTTCTAACATTACACAGCAAAGTTTTAGTTGATCATTTTCTAACCTGTCCTATTGCAGTTTTGGGTTCTGTGGTTGTAAAGAACTGATATATGTTGACTGTAAAACTGAGAAAAATGTAACTGACCTTGGTGTGATTGGCTTCCTTGTACTTTACCTTGTTCATTCAAAAAAAGCAGTCAAGAATGAGGTCTGCAGCCAGCCTGAACTCAGTGGGGTGGTGAGTGGTCTAGTGTGCCTATGTGCCTATGGACCTATGGCTCAGAGTTCCCAGGTTCAAGTCCACCTCTAGCACTACCACCACTGGGACCCTGAGCAAGACCCTTAACCCTGAGTTGCTCCAGGGGGACTGCTAAATGATGTAAATGCAAATGTGTTGCCCAACACAAATACCCAGTTTCATTCCAGAATCAGGTTCCACAATGGCCCAAGGTTGTTTTCAAATTAGTATTTTTTTATTGCATTTATAATGTATGCTATTCTCTCTTCTACATTCTGTGTATCTCTTTGTTTCTCTTGCAATGATTTTGTACATATTTGAATACTACCGCAACCCAGACTCATTTTAGTTAACTGTAGCACTTAAATAAAAAAGCTAAATGTTTACAACCCATCTTCTTAAATCTCTCTCTCTCTCTCTCTCTCTCTCTCTCTCTCTCTCTCTCTCTCTCTCTCTCTCTCTCTCTCTCTCTCTCTCTCTCTCTCTCTCTCTCATGGCCAGTCTCAGCAGATGACTCTGTAGATGTCAGACAACTGCCCACTTTTGTATGCTTTGAACATCAATCACTGGCTCTCGAAGGGGGTTGCGTGCCTGCACTTTCCATCATTCCACTATCTCCCTAATGCCCGCACCACTCAGCGGCAGGACATTTTAATGCACTCAAAGTCAGACATTTCAAATCTGGAAGAAAGCTTAAGTGCAGAAGAGAGAGAGAGAGAAAAAGGACAGAGGGAGATGTGCATAAAATGCCATATCTCCACTTACAGTGAGGGTACTGTCTGCGTCCTGTGAGCGCAGATGACATTTGTGCGGGATCTGCTTAGTGCAGTGTCTCTGTATTTGAATATAAAATACTGAGGCTAAAACTGAAATACCAAAGGGGTGAGAGATGGACTTTGATATAAGGCTAGCTCCCCAGCATCTCAGATTGACTGTACCGAGAGAAAACGCCTGTTTCATTCCTATCCTTCTGATCATGACACAAGTAGATGCCAAGATAAAGATCTTTAGTGACAGCTTATATATTCACAGAATGTAGAAACAGGGAATAGTAAGAGCATGTCAATATAATGCATGCTGTCCTGTGATTTGCAGTACATGTAAGTGTTCTAATATAGAAAAAGATTCTTTTGTTCAGTATGATTATTGTTATTTATATGAAAAATAACAAAGAAAAGCCATTAAATAAGGTGGAGAGAATGTCATTACCCGTAAATAAAGTATTTTTCAGTGTTTCTTTAGCCAAAGAGCCATGAAACTGCATGACGCTCAGTACAAGGTGCTTACACAATTCCTTACGTAGAAAAAACATCCTTCTTTTGACTAAATAAAGTAGTTTCTCTGTAAATGACAGATTGATTGCTTGTTATGAATTACATTTCATCAGATGCAATTTAATATGTCTGTGATTTCCTCTTGCCTTAATTTAAATTGTTGTGTTTTCTGGACTGACAAGTTGTTTCTATGCTGCTGTAGCTGACATGAGAGAACATGTTTGTGCTCTGTAAATCTGTTGGGCCTTGTGTTTAATGTGCTGCCATTAAATCAGTGGCTTCTACAAACTACAGCTACACTTACGAGATACTACTATGTCGGGTGGCCTAGTGGTGGGGTAGTGGTGGCCTAGTGGTTAGGGAGTTGGACCCAGGATCAGAAGGTTGTGGGTTTAAATCCCAGACCAGTAGGTTGCCCTGGGGTACTCTTGAGCAAGGTACTGTCCCCATCACTGCGCTCCAGGTGCTTTCGAAAGTTGCCCCTCGCTGCATGTGTTTGTGTGTATGGGTAAAACGCAGAGATGTAATTCTGTTGTGGTTCACTTTGTATAGTGCTGTGTTTCATCATAATGAAAATAATAGTCACTTTCACTTTTTTCCACAATAGCATGGCTTAATAAAGAGTGCCTGGTAGTTTCAATGAAATACAGTTTTGTATAGTGTTGTGATGTAATATCATAATCTTGCACATTTCAGCTTTCTACATCCTTAGATTTACATTTATGGCATTGCTTGAAGCTCTTATCAGAGAGACTGCCGTAATACAATTAGCAGGACAGTCCCCTAGACGCTAAGGGTTAAGGGTTAGGAAGTCAGCAGTGGTAGTGCTAGAGGTGGGATTTGAACCTGGGACCCCTTGATTTACACTGAGCATCAGCAATAGTCGTCAGCATTGTTGTTTTATGTACTGGCAGTAGAGTGGAAAAAGAACAAGCTCTAAAGCAGGCCCCCACAGATCCAACCATCATGCTCCAATAAACCCTCTTTTTGTACTTGTTTTTAGGTATCCAGCTAATGATTTGATTCCAAAGCCAAACTTGTCACAATGTTTGGGGAATGTAATTTATTTGGAAAAGAACGTTTGGGAAAGTTTTATTTTCAGGGAGAACAAGGTGAAGGGGCCGGGGGTCGCCCTAGGAAGAATGGGTTTGAGAACAAATAAGATTTTCAAGGGAACTGAGAGGAAAAAGGTGTATAGCTGCGCCGCAGGAATTAAATTTATGATATCAATTACCAATTACTTTAAAAAATAAATAAGAATTATACACACATTATAACAAAAAATGTCATTTCATTCATCCATGTGGGCGTAATAGACATTTAAATCGAAAGGTGTAAGGTTGATTTAAGATTGTATGTTGTATGTTTTTCTAGTTTATATTTACATACATATATATATATATATATATATATATATATATATATATATATATATTTTTTTTTTTACTCTCTCTCAGCCCTCTTAACAAGATGTAACACAAGGAGGTACAAGCAGACTGAAACACTTGAAATCACTACAGAAAAAATTTTAAAAATCTTTTCTGCTCTGCATTTCTTTGCATATCAAGACCCATGGTGAAAGCCCTGTTCTTTCAGTAAGATATTTGAAAACTGTGGCTGTAGACAGAAAATATACTGAACTGAAAGTCTTCCCCTAACAAAGTAAAGCACAATATCACTTCCTCCTCACTGTCAGGCTGATGGGAATACTTGTTAGCTGTACAGTTATATCAAATTACTCAGCTGATCAATATATCAATATCAACTTCCTTTGAAGCATCATTCACTGCCTCCACTGTTTGACAACGCACCTGGCAGCTTCAGTGATTTCAGTAAATGTTTTACCAGCTCTACTGGGGTGATTACCAATGCGTGTCATTTTATGGGAAAACAGCATGATGAAGAGCAGCAGGTCGATAGACTTCAGGATCTGAAACTCCGTGGACTGAATGGCTTTCTCCCCTTCTCTGTCTCTAATATCCACTTTAGAAAACCTCTGAATCGATCTGCTAAAGCAGACGAATATTTTTTAACCAATGTGACAATCTTTTATTTATTCATTTTGCATTTACTATTTATTTATTTACATAAGCATGGTGAAACTTGATGGGAAGTCAGCTAGAGCTGGAAAATGTCATTACCAGACCCAGGTGAAATAAGATCTTTGATGAAATTGGTTTTATTAATGCATTTTCACTATTTCACCACATCACCTTTTTGAGTGCAGATTCTGAAGCACATAAATGCTCAGTAAGTGGGATCTTAAATACACAGATTCACACAACCATCGTATTAGATTTGCTTTCGCATTTCTTTTTCTAGGTATAATTTGTCACTCTTTCTTTCCTCTTTTTATTTTCCACACAAACTCCTTTCCCCACCGCAGTGGCAGGTCCAACATTATAAGAGAAAACACTCTGGACAATAGCGGAAATTTTCTATTACATAGTCAACTAAATATAAACAACAACCACTGAATTTCCTATTAGATGGTAGTAGCAACATTAGCGGCTCTGCGAAAGAAGTCTTTACTGAAGAACTTTTAAAGATGAAATAAATAGTAAATATATGTTTATTTTTCTGATATAAGTTTCAAGTAAAATATGGACTTTACAGCTCAGGAGGATGTTCAGGTTTAATCTAGAGACTTCAAAAAATGTTCTTATGTAATACTGGTTCTTAGGGCTTAAAACTACTTTTGATACAATTGAATTACGTTATGTCTATGTCAGTGACTACAGTCTATGTCGTATATCTTAAAATCAGTCCTGTGAAATCAGTAGTCAAGTTACATACTGTACTGATAGTATTGGAGAAGGAGTGAGGTGTGTGCCTTCTACAATCTTTGGGGATTTGCAGAAGCAGAACTGATAATATCTCTCATATAATCTACTGTAATTCTGCTCATGATTGTTCATCAGTGGTCCTTTGGCAGCAGTTATTTTACTTGCTCTGAAAATAAAATATGTCTAACTGATGCTTTTAAGAACCTTTAATTGAAACAAACTGATTCTTCCATGACATCATTTTAAAGAAATCTTTGCGATTCTTATTTTAGAGTGTAAGCACATTTTAGTCATAACTGTGCACCAGCTAAAGGTTTATTTTGTGAATATTTGCCTGTAGGAATATTCAGCACATGTCCATCAGGCTTAATCACTAACTGCCTTCTTTTTGGCTGCTCTTCCAAGCTGCTCATCAACTGTAGCCCATGCTGACCTTACACTAATTTTTGTTGACCTACACAAAAATGCCACCTCTTACCACAACTTTAAAGGTTCCTATTGTGATACTCAAATCATCTGAAGCTGGTCTCTACTCACATTAAACTTCTTCACTCCTGTTCCATCAATGAATGCGAGCAAGTGGACTGAATGGAATAAACAAAAGTCCAACACCCTGCAAGTCAAAGGTTTTATTTATATATTTGCTGTGCTGTGGTGTGGAGTGATTGAAAAGCTGTCTTGTAGATCCTTTTGGTTTGTGGGGCCTTTCCAGCATCTAATCCATCCTGCCACGTGGGACACCAGCAGAATGTAAGCAGATCATCCCCTGCTATCCAGCTGAGTCTGTGCGTGTGTGTGCATTAGGCGCCTCGCCTTCAGTGGGCAAGGAAAATGGCTATTCTTGCAGACTCACTCCACTTTTCTTCATTTGGCTCTGATTGGCACGATAATGTATTGGTGCCATTACAGCGCTAATAAAGGAGGAGGGCAGCAGAAGAACAAGGGTAATGGGGTCCTGACTCACTGTGCAAATAGCTCCACACTGACAAGCTCTCAAGATGAGTCGCTCATCAGAAAGCGTCTGTGCAGTTCCTGCCTCTGTCCAGTTAAATGCAATCGCCTTTCAGGGATGTCTTATTGAGCTGGATAGCTCATAAAAGCTTTACCTGTTTCATTACAGAAAGGGGCGAGGTCTCCTTTAAACGCGTTACATCTTAGCTGATGAGGACAGTGTCTCAGGTGTTCATATTTGATGTAGTTTAGTAGGCAGGTTATATTCTTAGAATCTGAAATGTCCTTTACTGCTCTTGAGTGGTTAATGTGACATGTGGTGATCATACCAGCAATCATAGTTATAGTGGTTTTGGCTGTCCGTGCACAGTTCACAGATTATAGAAGTAGTCATAGAAGTTATAATAGAACAATAATTGTCACGTGGCGGGGGGCGGGGCTCGCACACAGGTGCCCAGCGACCTCGCTGGCACCGGCAGTTACAGATGCCCCCTCCCCAAGGCGCCTACTCGGTGCCCGATCCCTCCTCCAAGGCTGGATCCCGGCACTTGACTTCAGCCAGGTGGGAAACTCCAGAGAAAAAAAAACACAAACACAAAGCAAGAAACTTCGAGAGAGAACAGAAACACAAAAACTTCGAGAGAGAGAAAAAAAACACAAAACAAAACCAAGGAGACTCGAGAGAACAGAAACAGAACCCAAAACCGGAGAACTAGAAACTCGAGAAACTCCGCCGCCTCCTTGGTGAGCGGAGTTTCCCGTGAGCACCTCCCAGAGCAGACACGCGGCGGAATCGCGGGCCGCATCCGCGGGGCCTGCGTGAGGCGGCGCCCGTGCCCCCTCCCAGAACTCACGGTCATGGCGTCCCGCTAGGAGACGTGCGTACTGAACTCAATGACTCAGTGGCTTTTCACAAGGACCCGGCGTCCTGCTCCGATTCACTGGTCGTTCTGTCCCGATGTTGGCGGGCTCGCACACAGGTGCTTAGCGACCTCGTAACACCGAGCGGCGTTACAGATGCAAAGCGCCTACTCCGGGGCGCCCGATCCACCTCCTCCAAGGCAGGATCCCGGCACCCGGAGGCTTTCAGAAAACCGGGAGGGCAAAGCTCGAGAGAGAGAAAAAAAACACAAAACACGAAAACCCAAAACTCGAGAGAACAGAAACACAAAAACTGAGAGAGAGAAAAAAAACACAAAACACAAGAAACCAAAGAGACAGAGAACGAAACAGAACCCAGGCCGGAGAGCTGGCTTCGAGAAACTCCGCGCCTCCAGCACGGTGGGCTTGAGTACCTCCCAGAGCGAACACGCGACCGGAATCGCAGACCGCATCCGCGGGGCCTGCGTGAGAGCCGGCTCCCGTGCGCAAGGAACTCACGCGGTCCTTCCGAGAGGGGCGATAGGTACTGAACTCAATGACTCGAGTGAGCACACCTGCGGGACCGGTACCATGGGATTCACTGGTCATTCTGTCGCGTGGCGAGGCGGGGCTCGCACGATGTGACTAGCTGGCACCGGTAGCGTTAGGCCGCCCCTCCCCAAAAGCGCTCTCCGGGCGCCCGATCCGCCTCCTCAGGCAGGATCCCCGGCACGGAGGCTTCGGCTCCGGAGAACCAGAAGCTTCGAGAGAAAAAAACACAAAACAAAGCAGAAACTCGAGAGAACAGAAACACAAAACTCGAGAGAGAGAAAAAAACACAAAACACAAAAACCCAAAGAAGACCGAGAGAACAAGCAGAACCAACCGGAGAACTAGAAACTAGAAACTCCGCGCCTCCTTGGTGGGCGAACCCGTGAGCACCTCCCAGAGCAGACACGCGGGCCGGAATGCAGACCGCATCCGCGGGACCTCGCGTGGGAGCCAGCTCGTGCCTCTGGAACCTCACGGTCGCGGCGTCCCTTTAGGCGGCGTGATACTGAGCCTCAATGACTCAGTGACACACCTGCAGGACCGCGTCCTGCTCCGTTCGCTCAGGTCATTCTGTCACGTGGCCGGCGGGGCTCTTTGGTGCTTAGCGACCTACGCTGGCACCCGGCCTTACAGATGCCTCCCCAAAGCGCCCTACTCAGGCCAGATCCACCTCCAGGCGGATTTGGCACGGAAACTCGAAAACCGGGAGAACCAGAGAAACTCGAGAGAAAAAACCTGCGCAAAGAAACCCAGGCGAGAAGGCAAACACAAAAACTAGGAAAAAACACAAAACACAAGAAACCCCAGGGCTAGAGAACGAAACAGGAACCAAGCCGGAGAACTAGAAACTTCACGAAACTCCGCATATCAGCGGTCGGCGAGGCCCGTGAGCACCTCCAGAGCAGACACGAGCCAGGTCGCAGACCCGCATCCGCAGAGCCTACGTGGAGCCAGCTCCATTGCCCCTCCCCCAAGGAACTCACGGTCCCGTCCCTTTGGTGGCGATCGTACTAACTCCAATGACTCAGTGAGCACACCTGCAGGACCGCGTCCTGCTCCACGTTCACTAGTCATTCTGTCACGTCTTGGTAGGCTCGCACACAGGTGTAGCGACCTCGCTGGCACCCCAGCGGCGTTACAGATGCCCACTCCCCAAAGCCTATGGGCGCCGATCCCACGCCTCCTGGGCAGGATCGACACCAATTTCGAGAAAACCGGAGAACCAGGAAACTGAGAGAGAGAAAAAAAACACAAAAGCAAAGGCAAGAGCACAAGGAAAACAGAAACACAAAAACTCAGAGAGAGAGAGGAAAAAAATACAAATAAAGAAGCCCAAAAAGAGACTGAGAGAACAGAAACAGAACCCAAGCCAGGAGGGCAAACTCGAGAAACTCCTTGCCTCAGCAGTGAAGCCGGGTACCTCCCAGAGCGAACTGCGAGGCGGAATGCCAATTTGCATCCGCAGGGGGCCTCGTGAGAGCCGGCTCCCGTGCCCCTCCCAAGAACTCACGGTCCTTGACGTCCCCTTTACGAGAGGGGCGGCGTGATGCTAACTCCAATGACTCCAGTGGCACGCACCTGCAGGTTGGCGTCCTGCTCGATTCACTAGTCATTCTGCATCCGTCAATGCGGCGGGGCTACTTTGGGTGCCCAGCGACCTCGCTGGCACCGGCGCGTTACAATAATGTAATTCTTATTCTTGTTATTATTATTATTCCCATCGTCATCATCATCTTCATTAGGGACACAACAATTCATTATTATTACTTTTTTGAAGTTTGTTTGTTTGTGTCTAAAGAGTCCATTTTGGAGCTTTTACTATGAAATATGAATCCATATTTCTGAACGTTTTTAAGAGCACTTTTTAGATGCCGCCAACTCAATGCTTCTTTTAACAGACAAAGAACCATTAATGCATTCAAATAATTATTTGAATGTCATGGATTCATAGAACCAGCACCTTTATGAACTTACACTTTTTCTTTTCTTACACGGTAATAAACAATGCATTCGGCAATGTGACGTTCATTTTTACTTTATATTGAACCTCACCTCTCCTTCTGTTAATCTTTGAAAGCATTGGGCCAAAATTGCTGCTCCAAATGAGAGTCGTGTAGAGGCTGGAGAACTGCTGACAGGTTTATAAATGACTCTCCCATTTGATGTATGTTCACTGAACTCTGGGCCAGTTTTGTTTGGGTGTTGTTTTCCTATTGTTGTTCTTGGCAGTGTTATATGGCTGTTGCGTTTTGTATGAACAGCCTTGTTGTGGTGTCCCACCACAGGTGCTTGAAAAGGTTAGTTCAGAGTGTTTACAAGCATTTTGTTTTATATGTATAGGCTGGATGTGAGTAGAATTTCATGTGGTATGTCATGTAAAAATTGTTACAAAATGTCACCACGCACCATGGATGAGGCGAAAAATTGAACATTTCACAAAGAGGTCATTGTTTCCGGCCAAGTGAACATGAAAGCTCAAAACAAATAGCGAAAATGACTATCTAGAGAGAGCCCCATTTCAGGCCTGCTAATTTTCAGCCTAATTAAAATTGGAAAAGCGGCAAGGGCCTTGTAGCCACCTGAACTCTGAAGTGTTTTGATAGCAACACCAATTATACTTTCCTTTGTTGGGTCATGTGAATGGGGTTTTGATTGGAGGGTAAGTCCCTGCAACAATGGCCAGCCTTTCTGAGGCTGCCTCTTCAGCAGTGAGCATTTCCTTGGATTCACATCAGAGGCATGTGAGCTGTGAGTGACTGGGCCAGTCTTTTCATTCATGGTGGGAGACAGTTGGAGTGCCATGCCCGTGCTCCCTTTTTGTCCCTCTCCTCCACCATTCTCCCTTGCATCTTTCTTTGCTCCTCTCACAAGCGATCCATCACTAACGAGCACCCATATGCAGTGGCTTTTCCCCACCTCCATGCCTCAGTGTGCCTCTGACAACTGCAAGATGTAAGGTTCACAGTTGAGAGATTTGCATTTGTAATTTGAGGCCTGGGCCTGTTTGACGAACAGACAGCACATTTATTGAATTTCCTCCATTGTGCTTAAAGCACATTATCACTAGGCTGCAGTCCAATGGTGCTGCTAAGTTTCTGGATGTGCTGAGAACCCTAAGACCTTATCTCTGCCAAAACGGACCACGGAAGGGGAGTGACTCCAGTGCTTCTGTGAGGTTATAAATAACCTCAGCTTATTTAGCAGACCTCAAGAACTGTCCATGCGCAATAAGTCAATAGAGTGCCCAGCTTAATAGTTCAAAGGTCTGAATGTATTTCACCTACAATGTATAAAAGACTATATATTTTATGTGTTTGCCAAATTGACTTACCTAAATGGGGTCAGTCTTTCTCAGGCCATTCATTTGAGTTCCAGGTATACAGATGATCAAAGAAGCAAAAAGCTGAAAGACACTGAAGTGTCCCATGACTTTAAACAGGTATATTATTGCATGCAAGCACCATCTTGAGCCAATACTGATAGTGACAGAGTCTGTGACTTCTTCAAGAATCTGATTATCCTAGTTCATCTCTTTTATTGGTTCCCACACAGCTTTTAACACCTGGCATTAAGCACTCGATTTTTTTTTAGAAAAAAATCTTTTTTCTTCTATTTTATCTTGTGACCAAGAAATCTAAAATCCAAGAGGATTTCAACCTAATGACTCTTATTGATTTCTTCCTGGATGGAGTAAAATCACTGAATAGAGTGTTTGTGTCATGAGTTGCCACGCAGCAGAGACTCCTTCATTGCTAAGTAACACACCTAATTCATCTCTTCATCTAATTACCACACTTTTCATGGGATAAGCTTTGTGTAACAGCAGAATAGACTCTAACCTCAGCTGAGCTGTGGCCTGTATATGTTGCAGAAATAAGTA
The DNA here is from genome assembly GCA_017165825.1 of Hepsetus odoe. Lineage (NCBI taxonomy): Eukaryota > Metazoa > Chordata > Actinopteri > Characiformes > Hepsetidae > Hepsetus > Hepsetus odoe. The sequence continues at coordinate 2,335,652 of CM029372.1, read as the reverse complement.
TACATTTTGGCATAATCTAAACTGATCAGCCGAAAATGAACACCACCGTGAGTAGAGGAAATAATAGTATGTATCTTTATTAAATATATAAATATATGTATCTTGTCCCAGTGTTGTCAAAGAGTTGGGATATTAAGAAACAAATAGACAGCCTGTTCTTTAAGTTGATGTGCTGAAGCAGGAAAAATGGGCGAGAATAAGTATATGAGTGACTTTAACCAGGGCTAAATTGTGACTGCTAGAGAGTGTCTAGATTGCAGCTGCAATGCATTGTGGATGTTGGATTGTTTGATCTGGATTGTGAATTGGCTGGTTGTTTAACATGAAATCTAAAAGTAAGTCATTACATTTTGATATGACATGATTTTGCTACTTTTTCTTCACAAGATCATACAACTATAAGACATAAAAAGGAATTTTTGTCTGAAGACAGCTCATAACATCACTTCTCTAGCTGAAAGCCATTTTCAATGAACTTCAAGCACATAATGTAAACAAATAAACCATACATGAAGTAATAATTACATTATGTCTGACTAATTCTAGAAGTAAATCTACTATTGTGTTGGCATCATTGTGTATTTAATTAATTCTGCAATTCCCTCACCAATGGAAGCAGATTGTTTGGGGTTCCTCTTTTTAATTAGCTACCCCTCGAGCACTAAGACACCATGTTTCAATTAGTCCTTAATGAAATTCAATAATCCTTAAAACAATTGCACTTTGGTGCAGCACTTCACTGAAACCAATTGCAGTTTGTGGCAACAAGTGAGGTGTTGTTTCATCATGGATGTATCGCATTGGGAGGACTTGCGTGGGAAAAAGGGGGTCTTCTCTCTTTACGGCTGCAGAGTTGCCATCTCATTCTAGCTGCTTGAGAATGAGCAGAGGGGGAGGCCTTGCTCTTCAAAGGGCCCTTGAGACGTGCAATTACAGATGATTTGTGCTTGCTGAAACAGTGATAACTAAATGTGTGTGTGAAGTGCCTGCACTTTCCTCGCTAAGTGCCTGTACTTTTTTTTCTTTTTTTTTTTTAAACTGAAGGCAGAGTGCTAGCTGTATGATGATCTGGAATCTCAGCACACAATGTGAAATTTTCTTTTTTAAAAAACAGTCCATTTGAACCATTTTGACCCTTGGTCAAGCTTCATAATTTGATCATTTCTTGAGCATATTTTCCATTAAACATGTAATTACTGATAAGAGCCTTATATTCATTGACTAGAATATTACGCTAGGGTCCATTAACCGATTGCCTTGAGACTATTCTATACTTATGAATGAACTGTATGAACTTTGTTTGGTCTGATAACATAGGGATTAAAGAATAAAATTCACTTAAAATCTAATATCAATTTTTTATTCTGAATGTAAACGATGCAAAATTTTATTTACTAACTACCAACATTTTCTTTTTTTGTTAATTAGACTCAGTTATAAGTTATTTATATACATTCATATACAGAAGGGCCTTGTACTGGTGGATTACAGGCTCCATCAAGAGCCTGTAATGGCAAGAGGAGGGTGGCTCCAGAAGCTAGAAGATTCTTGATTATGGCTGAACCTGCCTACAAATTATTAGGAAAATGTCCTGCATAAATTGTTGCTCATTTTCCCTGGACCACACTCAGCAATCCCAGCTATTGCATCTCTTGCTGATGATGAGAATGTGTGACAGTAATGCGAGAATACAATCTATAAAGATCACATTAAGACAATGCGGTTTATAAAGATTAGCTCAAAACAGCAATGGAAAGTTTTATTCTGGCCTTTTCCTTTTGTAAGCGAGATGAAAACTTTGGCATGGCAGCAGGCCTGGCTATTTAAGGAGATCGAATCGTTCAAAAGAGCGTTCAACACGAGGCAGGGATTTCCAGCCGGCGACCAGCTACCACAGTGGCCAGTGACCCAGGCGGTTAAGTCCCAATTCACAGATGGCAAATTATTATTGGAAAGCATTGATTAATGGGAAGACACAACTCGTTATGGCACAGTGTCATCCTCAGAAGTTTTTACATCTGCCTCTCTTCCTCTCCCCATGGCGTCAAACAGCAGATAAAAAAATAACGTCAACAAATTGATCCCTCGCGGCAGTTGTTTAAGTGTAATTTGTTGAGGAGAAACACTAATGCTACTGTGCCCAAGCAAATGGAAAGGAGAGCAAGCAAGTAATGTTTATTGCCTCTTGAGTGCGTACATAATTTTAAGCAGTTCGCATAAAACTAACCAAGGCTTCATCCCACGCAGCACATAGCGGAATGTACTAAAGAATTCACTTTGACTATAAGAGAACAACGCCAAAAATCTTTGCAACCAAGCTCCATTTTTTTTTACAAACTTTCAAACAAGTATATCAACCATACAGTTCACATCCACAAGCACTCCTTACAGCTGAACCAACAGTTGTTATCTTACATGCCCACAGCTTTATTTTCTCTGCAGCATCTTCCCTGCACATTTTTGTGATTGATTCACTACCATGCAACAATATTTCATGCACCTTTCCAACTACTTTCAGTTGCACATGAGAATGTTTGCAGATTTGGATTTTCAGGATATTACTTAGACCATTTCACGGATGTCCACTGCATTCTCTGACAGCAAGTTCTAGAGTGACTGCATTACTCTTGTCTAATATTTCCTACACTAAGATAAATATAGGTGGGCTGGCGACCTGTCAGGAGTGTGTCCCCGTCCTTCACCTGTGAGCTGGGATGGACTCCAGCACTCCTGTGACGCCCAGGACAAGCGTATGAAAAATGACTGACTGACTAAGATAAACAATATTGGAGAAAGCATGTAACTGGGTGAAACCAATCCTGATGTGTGGTTTCAATGAAAATACAATAAGGGGTCATGGGCATGGGCATGGGCAGTAGGGCTGAAACGTCCTGTTACCTTTCCTATAGACTGTTTTACATTGTTTAAGCTTTTTTTTGTTTTAATTCTCTTGATTTAAATTCCAGCATATATTACTCAATTAATGCAGTCAGTCGAACCATTTGACATATTTTAAGTCACTTTTAGTTGTGTAGTTACATAGCAACAAGCATATCACTCACAGCTCACTGAAACAAGCATATCTGTCAAAAGTGCAAACTCAGCACTTCAGTCGATACCACTCTGATGTTTTGAAGTCTAATAGATGACAATTTATTAGTCTTTTGCCATCTCTGTCACCGTGGTAGCCTGATGCCACGGATCGGTGGGTGTGGGTTCAATTCCTCTATGGTGCGCTGAGTGCCCTTGGTGCCGTCCCGTCAGTGCTCTCCTGCGATGGGCTGGCGAGCCATAATAGGGTGTGTCATCTTTCGCCCTGTGTGACTAGGATGGACTCAGCGACCTGCTTAGGACAGGCGGAAAATGGATGGATGGATGTTAAACAAACAAGTCATTCAAATCTATGAAACAGAAAATGAAATGAATTTTAAAGTGCATAACTTATTTTATAAATATTATTCAAAACTAAAAAAGAGTTCTAAGGTTATTATCAGTTATTAACACAGAGGTACATATAATGATGTGTATTTCTAGAAAGCAGTTCTTTGACCTCAGGAGGCCATGAGTCAGTAAATGAGACTAAGAAACTGTAACAAAGGGTTCTAAAGCCCACTTTGTGAAGTGCTAGGTTACTGAATAAAGCATAATGACTTTCATCTCACAGTAATGCCTGTGGAGGATGCATTTCCCCAATTCCCTTTTTAATTTCCAAATCTTGCGATGACAAAGGCTTATGTCCTTGAACACAGGTGGAGCTGCAGCCTCATAGATTTACTAATGATTCATTACAAGCTGGCTCCTCAACAAGCGGCCGAGCAAACAGAGTGATTCAATAAACAGTTTGGATTGCCTCTTTAAACAGTAAAGCTTGTGGTTTGGTTGAAACGGAGCTGAAGTTGTAGTAATATTGTGAAAAACAGTTTTATGAGCATATGGTGTAGTTTTTTACAAACTATTGATAGTCTAATCTGTATATGTGGATAGTAATGACCAGGAACACTATATTCAAAGGAGGGTGATGAACTACAGCATCATCCATCATGTGCAACCGTGGCTGTGGCTCCAGGCTCATGATGCTAGATTGGAAGAGACAGCATGCCTTAGCTCTGAACAAGAAAGAAGGAACCAGAAAGAAGAAAACAGAAGAGAGCAAACAGAGTGTTAGGTGGATGATCTCTCTCTCTCTCTCTCTCTCTCTCTCTCTCTCTCTCTCTCTCTCTCTCTCTCATTCTCTTTCTGGCCATGGCTCTGAAACTAGTGTCCTTCTTCTTCTTCTCTTGGCCAACTTATCACGTGCTAGTGGGAAAGACGGTGATTCTATCTCCACCACCACAAATTTTTTAATCTCTAAGAAAAAAAAAACAGTCACCCATGCAATGGTGCTGTTACTTTTCAATTAAGTTAAAATAAAATGAAGGTTAGACAAAGATACTATCTATTCAAAGAAGGATTCAATAAGATAGATATGACTCAGGAAGTACCCCATGCTTCATGCTGTCTCTTCTCTTCTCTGAACTGAAATAAAGCCAATAGTCTAGGTTTACCTATAGTGCAGATGGTGATTATTAAGCATGTTACACAGCAGAGAAATTATTTTCCTCAGGAATATATATATATATATATATATATATATATATATATTTAAATCACTGCAATTAATCATTTATACAACCTCCCATTGCCAATAAATCAGCACTGAAGTTTGAGAATCCAGAGTTGGGCATCTTTTCCCAGTAATAATAAGAATATAATAATCCTCAAAATGTGGATTTTTAGGGTTTGGAAGGATCAAGAGGATTAATCTAGAGGTTCTGGACCTTGAATTTTAATTTTCCAGACATGTTACAGCAAACATATTTTCTAGCTCAATAAGTTAAAAAAACTAAATAAATTAATAATTTTTAGAAAAACTAAGACTAGAAACATTCTATATACCAGGGTACAAGCTATATACCTTGTAGCTGAACAATTAGCTGTAATTTACTTTGGTTAAGCAGCAAACAGTGGCACATCGCGCAGCTATTAAGCAATGAACAGTTTTCTGTGAAATTAGTTGAGCCAGACAAGCGTGCTTAAACTATATGCTTCTTGTGAGAACAACTCAGCATACATTGAGCCTGGAGGGTATAAATTAAATTAAAAAAAAACTTTTTGTGGCAGAAGCAGCCAGTGACATTGGATAAAAAGCATTTTTCTTCAAAAAAGTGTGATGATCAAATTCTGCATTATATAAGCATGACATTGTTCGAGAATCTCTTCTAATTTAGAATTGTTTAAATGCAGAGATGCATTTCATTCTGGTTCACTGTTTGCTGTGTTCTGGTTTCTTCAAAATATTAAATATTTATTTCTTAATTTTATCATATGTACAGAAACAAAAACTGGTTTTCTATGGCACTATTCCTTTAACCTTTTATTAAGACTGCACTCTAACATACTTGATCATAAAGATATATGTGGTGTCTAAACTTTATTTACTTTTGCAGGAGGGCTACAGGGCTATTTTTTGTTGTTTGGTTCCCCTATGGGAAACATTATTCAGCACGAAAGTCAACCAGCATTCATCTTGTGAGAAACAAGCTCCAGCAGTCTCTGCTTTGATAGTCCTCATTTGGCTGTCTCTAGGTGTCTCCAGCTTGTATCAGCACTGCCTCTCTAATTACATGTCCTCTTCACAGCAGGGACCCATTGTGAAGCTCAGGTCCCTTTGTGCAGGTGCAGTTGCCGATGGCTACGGAGTCCGTAGCAACAGCAGTGCCCTGTGGCTGTTTCTGTGGCATTATCTCTGCATGCAGGCTCTTCTTTATAGGACATGTTTATTTTCCCCACCAGATGGGCAATACTTTTCTGCCAGCGTGATGGGAGGTATTATGTGCATATCATTGTGATGAATGGAGAAGACAGGTGTGTTAATGACTATCAAAACTGCACTGGCAGAAGGGCTATGACTGGTTTATCACCCATGTCAGTGGATAACAGCAAAGAGTGACTTTCCATGACAACCATGGTCAGAACCTTGTATGAAATAATCCAGAGGAACATTCAAGTGGTCTCTTGCAAGGTTGACACGGAAAGGATTTCAACAACTCAGAAGTCAAACCTCATTGCAAGTCTATTGAGGCGTTTGAATTGGCTCCTTGAACTGCACCAAGCTGGACCTCAGTGACACAATTTGACAAAACTAACCTGAGCCAATGCTTCACTGGAGTCATTACTAAAGTTAAAATGTCAACATAACTGCAACAACTTCCTTGATGCTGCACCTAAACAATGGAAAAAGGAAAGCTGGGAAAGATGTGCAGCAGGTCAGGGTGATTAAAGAAATCTTAGAATAGAAAGGTAGATAGAAAGGAAACATGCTCACAAGTGAACAGGGTGTGTTGAGCAGATGGAAGGAGTACTTTTAACAGCTGATGAAAGAAGAGAAGGAGAAAGAAGAAGATTAGATGATGTGAGGATAGTTAACCAGGAAGTGCAGCAAATTAGCAAGATGGAAGTAAGGGCATTAATGAAGAGAATGAAGAATGTAAAGGCTTGTTTAGGAGAACTGGTAGTGGAGTTTGTAACCAGTAGTTTAACAGTATCTTGGAAAGTGAGAGGATGCCTAAGGAGTGGAGACAAAGTGTACTGGTACCGATTTTCAAGAATAAGGGTGATGCACAGAGCTGTAGCAGAGGGATAAAGTTGATCAGCTACAGCATTAAGATATGGGAAAGAGTCGTGGAAGCAAGGTTAAGAAAAGAGGTGTTAATTAGTTAACAGCAGTATGGTTTCATGCTGAGAAAGGACACTACAGATGCAATGTTTGCTCTGAGGGTGTTGAAGGAGAAGTACAGAGAAGGTTAGAAGGAGTTACATTGTGTCTTTGTGGACTTGGAAAAATCATATGATAGGGTGCCTAGAGAGGAGTTGTGGTTTTGTATGAGGAAGTAAGGTGTTGCAGAGAAGTATGTGAGAGTAGTTCAGGATATGTATGAGGGCAGATCTGCATTTGCATTGAATTTAAATTTTTGTTGGACAAGGATGGACAGGATTAGAAATGAGTATATTAGAGGGACAGCTCAAGTTAGATGTTTTGGAGACAAAGTTAGAGAAGCAAGGTTGCGTTGGTTTGGACATGTCCAAAGGAGAGATGAGGATTATATTGGAAGGAGGATGTTGAAGATGAAGCTGCAAGGAAAGAGGAGAAGAGAAAGACCAAAGAGGAGGTTTATGGATGTGGTGAGAGAGGACATGCAGGTGGTTGGTTTGAAGCAGGAGGATGCAAAGGACAGGAAGAAATGGAGATGCTTGATCCACTGTGACGACCCCTAAACAGGAGCATCCGAAAGAAATAGAAGAAGAAGATTTTATGTGAACATAAATTGCATCCAGATAGCTTCGTGAAGACATGTGAAGACATCAACTTGGCTTTCACTCCGCTGCCTTTTACCTGTATTTCCTATTGCCTAAGGACAATTAATAGATGCCTTTTAAGGTTTCCATTATCTCCCGCTGGAGCATTGAATTCACACTCAGCAACTGGTCAGAAAAATGTCAGCTCCATATAAGCAGTTCTGGTCATGTTGGAAAGTGGTGACCCAAAGGGGAAACTCTGTTATTTGTTATTTTGCAACATCTAAAAATACTAGCTGTCCTTATATTAATTGCAAATTAGATTTAGTATGGGCCAAAATAAAAATTGGTGTATTTTAAAAACTAAATAATTATTTTTCCATGCCCTGTAAAATTTCCGCTTGCAAATACTAGAGGAAGTGCTTAATATTGCATTGAACCTTAAGATTATATAACAATTTGACCTCAAGTTCAGAAAACTATACTTTAAACCATCAAAATCTTTACTGAATCACTCTGTAGTATATTGTGGAAATATTTCCCACCCAGGCAGTTCTGAACAACCACACAAAATACCAAAAAACTAGTCCCAAACATTATATACCAATGAAAAGAAAGGCTATCTGTATAATCTGAATAAAAATCTTATATATATAATAAGACAAAAATGTGCTTTGTAATGTAATACAATTAAGTTTTAAATGCCATGAACACCATAGCTAATAATATCTCTAAACTAAGATGACCAGAAGTTCCTATTTTCTGGGGACATACCCTTCTTTGGTGTCCTGAATTGAGATGTCCCTGTATTTAACTATGAAAAAAACTTAATAAAACAAACACAGGGCACAAATTGGGAAGAAAAGTTTAACTTGTTTTGGTCAACAGGGGGGCTGGCTGTTTTCAAAGTAACTGAATATTAGTCTTTTTACACAATTAACCCTCTGCACATCTAGTTTTAGATAAAGCTGCTGTTAAACTCCAAACAGAAACTGGCAAGTGTCAAGTGAATCCATATCATCCCCAATGTGTTTTCAAGCCAGGATGTAACCAGTCAAGGATGGGGAGACAGGACATAGAAATGGCACTGACTATCATGCAGTTGTCTTCTATGCTATTTTGAGATATAGTGCATCATTTCAGTTTTAAGAATTGTCTGTCCATTTGCAAGTCTTTAAGAGCTGAATTGGATTAAAAGTTCAAATTACCGGAAAATCAGGAAATTAACAAATCAAGTCATGTTAGGTTTATTTGTATAGCAATTTTTACAACTGTAATAAAAGCATATATCAGTACCAAGTTTCATGGCAGGGCCATCGGTCCACTCCACGAAATTTGACAACTGGCGTTCCCCAAGGATCTGTCCTTGGTCCCCTTCTATTTTCTCTATATACCAGCTCTCTGGGGAAGGTCATACTCTCTCATGGCTTCTCCTATCATTCTTATGCAGATGACACTCAACTCATCCTCTCCTTTCCCTCCCACGATCAACAGGTCTCTACCCGTATCTCTAACTGCCTGGCTGATGTCTCCGCATGGATGACAGCTCACCACCTCAAGCTCAACCCTGACAAGACTGAGCTTCTCTACTTCGAAGGCCATCAAACTCCGCGTCATGACCTTCTCATCTCCTTTGGGGGATCGCTTCTCGTCCCATCTCGATCGGCTAGGAACCTCGGTGTCACTTTCGACAACGAGCTCTCCTTCTCCTCCCACGTCCTTAATCTCTCTAGGTCCTGCCGGCACCTTCTTTTCAACATTAGAAGAATCCGTCCTTTCCTCACCACCCAGGCAACCCAACTGCTGGTCCAGTCCCTGGTCATCTCGAAGCTGGACTACTGCAACTCTCTCCTGGCAGGTCTTCCACTGAAGGCAACAAGACCCCTGCAATTAATTCAAAACGCTGCCGCTAGACTCGTCTTCAACCAGCCCAAGTTCTCTTCATCCACTCCTCTGCTGCGGGACCTGCATTGGCTCCCAGTGGCTGCTCGTATCAGGTTTAAAACTCTAACTCTCGCTTACAAGGCTACTAACAGCCTTGCACCATCTTACCTGTCGACTCTAATTAAACATCGTGTCTCTTCTCGTCCCCTCAGACCATCAAGCACTGCTCGGCTTGAACCTCCACCGTTGAAAAACAGAGGAAGACACGCATCAAGACTCTTCTCAGTTCTGGCCCCTCGGTGGTGGAACGAACTCCCCCTGTTGGTCAGAACTGCGGAGTCTCTCGCTGTCTTCAAACGTAGATTGAAGACCCACCTGTTCACAGAATTTCTGAGGGACTAATCCCTCCCAACCATCCACTCTCCTACCCTTACTCTTTCTTTCCAAAAAATCTCTACTCTTTCCTACTTTCCCACCCCTGCTCCTCCTCTCAAAAAAAAAAAAAAAAAAAAAAAAAAATTTGATGTATACTTGTTTTAAGAGCTCTTAGTCTGTTACTTAGGTGGTACTAGCTAATCAACAGTTCTGATCTGTGCTGGTTACCAAGATGACAATCGATTGTGGAAATAAAGCACTGTTGTAAGTCGCTCTGGATAAGAGCGTCTGCTAAATGCCGTAAATGTAAATGTAAATGTAAATATATTAATATTTCTGCATCATGCAGTGAGAGTGCACTTCTATGTTAAGCAATGTTTCCACGATGAAGAAAAGTTATTTTCTTCATGTATAATATGAAAAGTAGGGGACCTAAGACACAGCCTTGAGGGACTCCATAATTGACTTTTGTATGACTTTACTGTTTTCAACTCTTTATCAACTCTTTGTCAGTTGCCATTAGGAGATTGTTTACTGTTTTCACTAAAGCTGTTATGGTGCTATGGTAGGGCTGAAAACCAGATAGAAATTTCTCAATAATATTTTTCTTATGCAGATATGAACACAACTGCTGGACCACAGTTTTCTCCAGAATATTTGATATAAATGGCAAGTTAGAAATTGGTCGGTAATTTGATGAAGATTAGGTAGTAAAGGCTTAATAACTGCTGTTTTAAATGCTTTTAGCACATAAACAATAGTGGAGATGAGGTCGATCTGTAGACCTTGATTAAAGTAGGCTAACCTCTCTGTTTGTATTAGGTTTTCTATATCTATATCTATATCTGTCTCGGGCAGCAGTATTTGGTTTTGGATATCTTGTTGAATGGTTTCGATCTTATTACTAAAGTAATCTATAAATGTTTTTGCTATTGTACATTATATGTATCTCACTTTCAGCTCCTCCATGGTTCTTTTTAAGCGTAGAGATTGTGTTGAATAAAAATCTAGCATAATTTTTATTGGATTCTATTAGTGTGGATAAGTAGGCTGAGTACGCTAGTGTAATTGCCCTCTTATAATCCATGAAGCTCTCTTTCCAGGCAGAGTGAAATGATTCTAATTTTGTCAATCTTGTCATTTGCGTTCTAATTTCTGCACATTTTACTTTAGAGCACATGTTTGATTGGAGTACCATGGAACAAGCTTTTTTGTCTAATTCTGTTGCATTTTAATGGTGCTACATTATTTAATGTGTGTAATGATAAGTGTTCTCTAGTCATTCAGTCAGATTATTTAGCTCTTCTGGACCAGACGGCAAACTAATATGTGTTGATAAGTCTGGAAGGTTTTATATAAAACTAAAGGTTGTGGAGGATGTTACTGTATGACTAAAATGATCACTAGGTTATGAACATACATTTTAGAGATCCAATTATGGATCTCATATGTGATGAGGGACTGGGGATTAATAGATATGTTGTCCCCCCGAAGACATAGTTTTAGGATTAGGGCTAAAGTGTGGTTATGATAATGAGTGAGCCACATTACATTCCAGTGAATCCTGTTCTTTCTCAACATGAATAATAAAGTCACCAATTATAATTTTAGTTTTATAAACTGGCTTGCTAGAAAACTCCTTTCGAAACTGTGAGCAGGATCCTGGTGGCCTATAAATGGTGGTGAGTAATTATTTTTTGTATTTTGGTTAATTATATTCTGTTTCAAAAGAAGAGAAGTTTAAACTTGTTCTCTGAGTGAAATATATGCCGTTTTTCAGATATCGCTGTGCTTTTGAATACTATTGTTATGAACACACTGTGCCTCAAAGAACATTTTCATGCTTACAGAGTTAAAACTAGGGAACCGCTTTTATTTCAGGTGAGGAAGGGGGCTATGTCATTATTCTTTAATCGTTAAGGCCTTTACTGGTTATACAGTGGAGAAGTTCCATGCATGCGAAGGAGCATTGTCCTGCATAAAATGATGGTCTTCTTGAAAGATGCAGACTTTTTCTTTAGCACTGCTTGAAGAAAGCGTCTTCTAAAAACTGGCCTTGAAGTTTCAACTTATGTGTCTTGTTCAGTGGTGGTCGGGTTTCAGCCTACCTTACCTTGGCCATGTACCTGAGCACAGAACACCTTGTACTTCTGGGCACTCAAGGTTGGTTGTAGTTCTGGAATATGACAGCACTGGAGGATAATGGGATTCTGGTAGCTTCATATATTAACAACAAGCTGTTTGATGGTTCTGTGATCACGTCCCAATATCTTGCCAATTTCAAGAGTGCTGAATCCCTCTGAAAGACTTTTTACAGCTTTTGACTTTTCAGAGTCAGTACTATCCCTTTTTTTTGACTCATTTTGGAGGAAAAGAAGTATCCTAATAATTATGGACTGAGAGAATAATCCAGAGCACCTGGAGGACAAATGAAGTTAATGTGATTTCATCAGTTAATGTTTTGTCCTTTCTCAGACTACTATAGGTACTCACCACTACTAAACAGGAGCAAACTGTCTGGGAAAAACACTGACCCAGTAAACTGACCATTACCTCACTTCTGAAGCTGGAAACAAGTTTCTTACCTTCTAATTTATCCAAAAGCTAGTCATACTCTGCCGTAATTTTGTAATCAACATTATTCACTTCTGTGAGTTTTTAAACTCTTTGGTGTGTGCCTCACAGTGACAAGTTCCTGGTTTCCACCTTCAGGCTGGGCAGTCCAGGTCTTTTCTGTGTGGAGTTTGCACTATTCTCCCTGTGCCTGTGTGGAATTCCCCCAGGTGCTCCAGTTTCCTCCCACCATCCGAAGACATGCACTTCAGGTTTAGGATTAGAGATGCTAAATTGCCACCTAGATGGGAATATGTGTGTGTGTGTCCGCACGTGTGTGTGTGTGCCCTATGTTTTCCTGCTTTTTGCCTTGTGAGAGCTGGGATAGACTCTAACACCCTCTTCGACCCTAATTAGGACAAGTGATTTAGAAAATGAGTTGTGTTTAGGATAGGTTAAACCTAAGATAGGATAGCTTACTACTACTCACTCTTCACAGTATTTGTGAGCGTGTGCAAGTGCAGTAATTTAATTTCTTTTTTTTTTTAAGGACGCATTTTACAATGATTTGGTTCTCCAAATTTACATTTACATTGACGGCATTTAGCAGACGCTCTTATCCAGAGCGACTTACATGTCCTAATTACAGGGACAGTCCCCCTGGAGCAACTCAGGGTTAAGGGTCTTGCTCAGGGACCCAGTGGTGATAGTGCCAGGTGGGATTCGAACCTGGGACCTCTTGAGGTATAGGTCCATAGGCACAGTATATTCTGTATGTGTAGTGGATATTGTATCCTGTCTAGCTAGTCTAAGTCACTGGATCTTTTGTAAACCCTGGGCAAGCAATTCTCATTCTTCTCACATTTATCTGACCACAAATGGTTATAAGCATTTTGAGTTGCTTATTTCTTCATGACATCATCAATAGTGTTTTTCAAAGGAAAATGAAACCAAAACACCATCTGCTGTTTAAAAGGATATCAACAAAGGAGATAATCAAAAAACAGACTGAGACATAATTAAATGAACTGCCTTATAAATGACAATGAATGACTGAATACATAAAACCCAGTGGTGATCATTAAACAGTGGATGATATCTCTGAAATTCGAGCCAAAGAAGAGCAACACTGTTTGGACCCCAGACTGAAGCAATGAAGTGCTAAAACCTGCCAATTATCTATCAACATCTAAGATTAATGCAAAAAAGGTCAGTTTAATCCAAAACATCATTGTATTCTTATTCTCATAACTGAGTGGATGAGTTGCTTACAGGGCTCTAAAGGGGTGCACAATATTGATGATGTTCTGGCCTCCAGCTTATCAGAAAAAATGGCTCAGGTTATTCTGCTACATATTAAAGTATCATCCTCATCCTAAAAATCTGAGGTTCTTAATATTTTAGGTAGGTATTAGACAGGACATGAAGGTGGCCCTCTAGTGTGAAGTTAATTATTATTTGAGTACAATCCTCCAGAGAAAACCTGAAAACTGAAAGAAAAGAATAGCCTATCCATAATTATGAATAATGCAGAGATGAAACCCAGTGGTAATTATCATACTAATGTTGACGTTCACTTTCATAGTCCGAATATACAGATCATGACATCACATGTTCACAGAACAGTATTTCCCCAACAACTAGCACTTAATTTGCTGAAGAAAATGAAGAAACCTAAAATGCTAAATTCACCTAACTGCTGGCTTCATTGTGCAGTTCCTCTCAGCATTATTATTCTATACGTCCTGATTTGCTCCTTCCTGGCCTTTCCTCAATTTCAATTTCTTCTCTACAAAACATTCAGAGTAAGCTTATCAGGTCCATAACTTCCTGAAGTTCTGCCATGTAACTGCACCACTGAGATCACACTAGGGTGCTGGGATATATCTTATTGGACCTCAGGTCAGCAAAAATACACCTGTAAAATAATTTAATTCTTTAATTCTTCTAATTTAATGCAAATTCTTTAACAAAAGCTTTCAATGCAATATTTAAGCAATGGAACAAGATAAAGTGTGTTTTTGAAAATTAAATTTAAATTATCTCAATGTTTTGAATCTTTTCAAAGAAGCACTTAACTTTTAGCTTTTTATTGCTTATGATTTGTCATGGTTTGCAGTGCACTGCCCTGATTGGGCACACCTGTCACCTCACTAGGACATCAGGTGTGCCTCATTGGCTTAATGATATAAAGACCCCAAAGCAGAGCAGAGAATCAAACCCACCTAGCTGTTACTGAAATGATTGACCAGAGAGTGGATGTAGCAAGTTGGGGGCTGGTTTTTTATTTGTTTAAGGAGACAGTGTCAGAGGAGGGCTGGGGAATTATTGGCTCAAGTCAAGCCAAACAAACAAACAAACATGCAAACATGACAGTGCTGTCAGAAAAAAAATCCTCACAAAAAAGCAAATCATTAGTGATCATATGAGTAATCAGATATGATCCAATATCCAGACAATAATAATTTGCTGCCCTTTTTCTTCAAGACACTAACACTTTTCTTCTGGGACCCAGATATGAAGGACCAAAAAAAAAATTGCTCTGTTGGACATGGTGTCATTTCAGTGGTAACATTTACTGACCCATCTACTGTCCTCTCCATCCAGAACAGCAGATGGTGACCTATCAGTAAATGCAATTGATGGGTCAACGATACGCCTGCCATGAGCAATAAGGGCAAGCTGATGGTCAGGAGTGCAACACATTTCTCATGGAGCCATAAGCGGAGAGAGGAATACAAATATTTGGCCTTTGGATGGTACATAGACTTCTCTTTTTCAACAAAATAAAAAAAAGAATAGAATTTTAAAAAGTGTTCCTTTCGGCCCTTGTTTTGCTTCTGTAACATTCCTTTCTGCCA
This sequence comes from Hepsetus odoe, assembly GCA_017165825.1. Lineage (NCBI taxonomy): Eukaryota > Metazoa > Chordata > Actinopteri > Characiformes > Hepsetidae > Hepsetus > Hepsetus odoe. The sequence continues at coordinate 2,320,644 of CM029372.1, read as the reverse complement.
CAGTCTTCACAAGATGTGTGCTGAAAGTGAATGCATCATCTTTACATGTTGCATATTTATGAGGCAAGTGAGAGCAACTCGAGGGTTGATTACTGTTTCAAGGAGTGCCAGCATGATTGTGTCCTCAGAGAAGAAATCTTTGCAGTTACCTGATGAGAGAGGAGAGAGAATGCTAACATAAGTATTTAAATCACTCACTTAATCACAGGCCAGTGATGATGATTATGCCTCTCCTTGTGGATCAGAAATACTCTCAATGCTTCTGTTTGCTCTATCAGCCCTTTCTTACATCAAGCCCATTCTCCAACTTTATCTCCAATATTTCCATGACCTTTAAGACTACACGTCTGAAGAAGAGCAATAAAAGTAATGTTTCTTTAAATGGCCTTTCAATGTGTTAAGATTACTGTAACTACAAGGCTGCATAGCTAACAAGTAATGGAAGAATGTCAATGTCAGCTATGTAGCAAATCAAAAGGCATGCATACATTGGACCAACATTTGGCCAATATTCAGCACTGATTGATGATTTCATTTACAGTATTTAGGAGACTCTTATCCAGAGCTTCTTCTCTCGACAGTCTACCTGGAGTGCCTTGGGGTTAAGAGTTTTGCTGAGGAACCCATTGATGGGGGTGCTGGGGAAGGAATTTGAACCATGAAAATTCCAATATTGAACCACTATCACAACAACATTGCTTGGGTATACTGTTAGTATTTAAAATTATAGCTTGATTCAACTTGCTTTATGCCTCAGTTGCTATTGTTAATTATCCATTGCTGTAATGCTTAGTCAGTGTATTCTTTCTATCTGAGAAGTTGTATCACAGCACATCACATTGTACCATACTGTACTGTTGTATTGTGACTAGAGTTCTATCTTGTTGTATAGTGTGCTAGCTTAGGCTTGCATTAGACATCACCAATGGTGTGTCCATCTCAAGGGAATTCTTTTAGCATGTGCATAGCTACAGTTCTCGAGGACTGAAGGCCTGGTCTTCGCAGCATGCCGAGCTCATTTAGCATTGTTTGTGAGTCGCCATTTTGGATCTTGGAGGTTGAAGTGAGGGTTAGGAACCTTGAATGTTGGGATTACTGGTAATAAAGAGTGTTTTGGAGGTCAAGAGAATGTCAGATAGGGTAATAAGTTTGAAGCTGGAAGCTGAAAGTGTGATAATGAATGTTGTTAGTGCTTATGACACACAAGTTGGTTGTGAGATGGAGGAGAAAGAGGAATTTTGGAGTGAGTTTGATGAAATGATAGGGAGTATAACTAGGGGAAGGAGAGTGGTGATTGGTGCAGACTTTAATGGACATGATGATGAAGGGAACAGAGATGATTAGGAGGTGATGTGTAGGTACGGTATCAAGGAGAGGAATGCTGAAGGTTGGATGGTTGTAGATTTTTCAAAAATTATGGAAATGACTATAGTAAATACTAATTTGAAGTAGGAGGAACACAGGGTTACATATAAGAGTGGAAGAAAATGCACACAGGTGGATTATATCCTTTGTAGGAGGCCAGTCTGAAGATGATTGGATGATTAAGGATGATTAAAGTAAGAAAAGTAGTTACCTGGTAAGGAAAAAAAAGTAAGGAAACCTGGTGGTGGAACGCAAGTGCAATGAAAGTGCAACGAAAGCAGTGGTAAAGGCTAAAGATGTTGTTTGGTGGATTGTATGAGAGGTTGGACTAAAGGTGTTTGATGACTTGTATAAGAGGTTGGACTATAAGGAGGGAGAAAAGGACCTATACAAATTGGCTAGACAGAGAGACAGAGCTAGGAAAGGTGTGCAGCAGGTCAGGGCAATAAAGGATATAAATGAAAAAGTATTCACAAGTGAGCAGAGGATGTTAAGCAGATGGAAAGCATGCTTTGAGGGGCTAATGAATGAAGGGAATGAGAGAGAGAGAAGATTGGATGATGTGTAGATAGTAAACCAGGAAGTGCAGCATATTAGCAAAGGTGGAAGTAAGGGTAGTGATGAAGAGGATGAAGAATGAAAAAATGGTTGCTCCAGATGACATATCTGTGGAAGCATGAAGGTTTTTAGGAGAGATGGCTACTGAGTTTCTAACCAGAATGTTTATCTTGGAACCCGAAAGGATGCCTGAGGAGGGGCGGAGAAGTGAACTGTTATCAATTTTCAAGAACAGGGGTGATACACAAAGCTGTAGTAACAATAAAGGAATAAGCTGATCAGCCACAGCATGAAAGAGTAGTTGATACTATCTTAAGAAAAGTGGTGATAATTAGTGAGCAGCAATATGGATTGCCAAGAAAGAGCACTACAGATGCCATGTTTGCTCTGGGGATGTTAATGGTGAACTACAGAGAGGGTCAGAAGGAGTTGCATTGTTACATTTACAGCATTTAGCAGACGCTCTTATCCAGAGAGACGTCCATGTCCTAATTACAGGGACAGTCCCCCTGGCGCAATTCAGGGTTAAGGGACCCAGTGGTGGTGGTAGTGCCAGAGCTTGAACCTGGGACCTCTTGAGCCAGTGGTGGTGGTAGTGCCAGAGCTTGAACCTGGGACCTCTTGAGCCATTGGTCCATAGGCAAGTACCCTACCACTAGACCACCACCACCCTTCCTTTGTGGACATGGAGAAAGCATATGACACAGAGCCTAGAGAAGAGTTGTGTCTTTGTATGAAGAAGTCACGTGTGGCAGAGAAGCATATCAGAGTAGTATAGGATAGATATGAGGGCTGTGTGACAGTGGTGAGGTCTGCAGTAGGAGTGACAGATTAATTTTTAAAGCGAAGTGAAATTGACTCCTTGTCATTGTGAAACACAGCACAGCACAGAATGAGACTCAACAAAATGCTTCCTCTACAATTTACCCATACACACCGTGCAGCAGGGGGCAGCTATTTATTTATTTATTTGTTTATTTTATTCATTAAACAAAAGATATCAACAAAAATTTTTATTCTAACTGAGGAAAATGTTAGCACAGTTGGCATGAGGTTCTTTTCCTGGAATGATGTATTTGGTTTACACCAGACATGTCCTCTGTTCTGGTGTCCAAATAATTAACATTTAGACTCATCTGTCCAAAGATCCAAAGATTATTCCAGAAATCCTGGTTTTTGTCTACATTCTCTCTGGCAAACGTCAGTCTGGCCTTGATGTTTCCCTTAGAGAGCACACCTCCCATGCAAGCAAGAGCCTGCTGTAGGTCCTGTGATGACATTTTAGGGTTTTTGAAGACTTATTTTAGCATCTTGTTGTCTGCTCTCTGGATGAACTTGCTTGGACGGCTAGCCCTGGGCATGTTAGCAGTTGTTTTGGAAGTCCTCCACTTATAGACTATTTTCCAGACTGAATGGCTGATTGCAAATTCTTTTGAGATATTTTTTAATCCATTATGAGACTTATAGGCTGCTACAAGCTCCTTTCTGAAGGCCTCAGGCAGTTTTTATCTTACCATGTTCTGTCTCACCTCAACAATCAGGAGCACACCAAACTAAATGTCTGAGGTTTAAATGGGAAAACCTCCTTCAAAATGCACAGTCACGATGTTCTAACCTACTGGTCTGGGAATCAAATCCACAACCTTCCAATCCTGGGGCCTAACTCTTGGGCCACTGCTGCCCCTACATTTAAAGGAGAGGTGGGATTACATAAAGGATCATACATAAAGGATTCTTATTTGCACTGGTAATGGATAGGTTGACAGATGAAGTTAGACAGGATTCCCCGTGGGCTGTGATGTTTACAGATGATATTATGATCTATAGCAAGAGAGGGAGCAGATTTAGGAAACCCTGGAAAGGTGGAGCTATGCTCTAGAGAGGAGAGGAATGAAACTGAGTAGGACAAAGACAGAAAACATGAGTTTGAAAAAAGAAACTGGAGTGGTTTGGAGGGAGGAAGTAGATTACAAAGGTGCAGGAATTTAAATACTTGGGTTCAACAGTTCAGAGTAAGTGGGAGTGTGGAAGAAAGGTAAAGAAGAAAGTTCAGGCAGATGGGTGGAGACGAATGGGAGGAGTGATCTGTGACAGACAGGCATCAGCAAGAGCAAAAGGAACGGTTTATAGGAAAGTAGATTGCTATATTGGTTGGAAACAGTCATACGTGTGTGTGTGTGTCTGTGTGTGTGTGTGTCTGTGTGTGTGTCTGTGTGTGTGTGTGTGTGTGTGTGTGTGTGTGTGTGTGTGTGTGTGTGTCTTTTTGACATCTTAAAAGGACTAAGAATTCTACTGAGCGAGGGAATGACTGTAGTCATTTGTTGTTACACACAACAAAAGCTTCAAACTTCTTCAAATTTTAAAGCAAGAAAAGTTTAATAAATTGCTTCTTTTCTTTGTGTGTGTGTGTGTGTGTGTGTGCGTGTGTGTGCACGCGCACTGCTGGAGACTGATTGCTGTCTGTCTGTGTACACAGCAGGGTGAGATCCTACAGGCCCAATAGAGAGGGAATCCAGCACCAACAAGGTCATTTATTATTGTCCTGGCAACATGCATGCATTCTTTCACATTCTGAATCTGTTTACGTTTACTACTAAAACATGCCAATAAGGCCTGACTTGTTTGCTCTGTTGTTCTCATGTCAAGCTGTCAGACATTTTCTTCACTAAGGCAATCATGTGGCTAGTGAAGTGGTGTGGTTTGCTGATGTAATGATAAACTTACAGTATTGTGACATTTAAACTGTAAGATAAAATAATATCAATATCAGAGCATTGAGAAATGAACCTGTGCTAATCAATTGCTTTTAGTAAAAATGAAGCAAAGTAGTTTGAAGGAATTTACTTTTGACTGCCTCTCTCTCTTGTTCTCTTTGTCTCTCTCAGAGCAGCAGACATGTCTCCATGGTAACATGCTTTCTGTCAGCTTGACTAAAAAGTATGAAGATATGAGCAGGGTATAACTATCAATTTGAGCCATCCAGACTCCAGCTCATGAATGTATTTTCATTCTATTCTGTTTTGATCCATTACTTTATTTTATTTTTACATTTTTTTTTACTTTATTGTAATACTAAAAAAAAAATTTACTTTATTTCAAGTTAGCTATTTACCATATCACCACCATATGAAAAATGATGATTGTTAAACATGTCTCAAGGAACTGATAGTTTTTTTGCTAAATTAATTCAAGACCATGTTTTACTTTTGAGGATACATTTACATTGTGTGTGTGTGTGTGTGTGTGTGTGTGTGTGTGTGTGTGTGTGTGTGTGTGTGTGTGTACTCAATCTCTGATAAGTTTATTGTGCTTTTTACACAAAAAAGCAATTTTTGCCATTTCTCTGTCCTATAAAGAAAAAGGCCTCAATCATGTTGCACTTGGTTTGAGTGCAGTTGATGTGAAGATGACACAAGCATTGGTTTACACAAAGTTTGCTGCTTCAGTGTTTTTTTTGTCCTTTTGTCAAGCATTTCATAAGTTTCAATGGCTTTTATCGACAATTACATTAAGTTTATGCAAAGAGTCAATATTTGCAGTGTCGGTTCCCTGCAATTAACCCTGGCATGTTGTCAATCAACGTCTTGGCCAAATCCTTACTTGATGGAGTTACTTCTTGTATAATCAGAATTTGTGGGTAACTGTTTGTCCACCCGCCTCTTGAGGATTGACCACAGATCCTCAATGGGATTAAGGTCTAGGAAGTTTCCTTTTTATGGACTCTTTGTTTTGTTCCCCAAGGCACTTATCACTTTTGTCTTATGGTGCCATCAAGCTGTTAAAGGCATTATTCTTCACCAAACTGTTCTTGGATGGTTAGAAGAAGTTGTACTCACACCTGCCTGCTGCCTGAGCAAACTCTGCACTGGTGGTACCCTGACCCTGCAGCTGAATCAACTTTAAGAGATGGTCCTTACATTTGCTGAACTTTCTTGAGCACCCTGAAGCTTTTTCACAACAATTGAACCCCTCTCCTTGAAGTTCTTGATTATCCGATAAATGGTTGATTTAGGTGCCATCTTACTAGCAGCGATATACATATGCATATCCATGCCTGTGAATCCCTTTTTGTTCAAAGTAATAATGACTACAGGTGATTCCTTGCAGGTATCCATGTTTAACAGAGGAAGAAAAATTTTTAGTATTTGGTAATTGATTTTAAGTATTTCATTCAGTTATGTTGGAAGCAGTGGAAAAATGTATATGTGCAAGCAGGTTGTTATCAAACCAGAGGAAATTCTGATCAACACTATAATTATTTTGTGTTCTATTCTACTGAATACATTATTATGTGTTCAATAGAATTTTTTATGCAAAAGTCATTACATCAAATCTTTTTCCATGTGCAGTTCACTATTGTCTCAGGACATGGACACTACAGATGGCAAGGTGCTGAGGAGGTGGCTATCAAATTCACTCGTCACTGTTGGTCTGGGATGATGCCAGGCAAACCTGGTGCTTGGGGATGAGTACCTATATATGTACGCCTGCTGTCCACAGTGGACACTCCTGTAGGTTCCTTGAAAATCGCTGAGTGACCTTGAAAAAATTCTGAACCATGATAAATATGTAGAGAATGATAATATAATTAATCTTTTAGAATAGTCAAGTGCCCCCACTCCTCCCCAAGCTTCAAGGAAATGCTTCCTTTATTTACTCTAGCCAAATATTTTTGCATCTTTGATTTCATCTTATTTTTTAAAGAGAATGATGTGAATACAATAGCTTTTTTCATCCCTCACACTAGATACTTCAATCAGATTCATCTCTTTCATTTACAACTCTCTTCTTTATGGTTAGCCAACATTGCATACTTATTCATTGAGCTGGTAGCTAAAGATTCACAAAAAAATGAGTCAGGAAGACATCAGTAGTTTCTAACCGAGCCATGTATATGTGAATATAACATAAATTTGGCAGTTGGAACAATAAATGACTGCAATGTCTTGACTTGATTATGTCTATGGATAGGTGATGTTAAGGCACCAGTAAATGGAGCTGTGTCTTTTCTTTTCAAACACAAAACGCATCTGAAACTTGGATGAATACCCTACCACTGCTCATGTACCATTACTGGTTTACAGACTTCTAAATGATTAGCAATCATCCAGTCATTTTCTGAGATTACAAATCAAAGCCTTTTTTAAAGCCCTACAGCTTTGGTATTACCATGGAAACAGAACCACACTGATGACAACACCTGCAATCTTCAAACGTCCAGCCTTTTTAATAATCACTTCAAAAGCAGTACCGCACTGCACTTCTAATTACACACACACACTACCTGACCTTGTTTATTTTCTTCATCCAGCTTGTGTGTATATTTATTTACTATTAATATTAAGGCTTGCACTCTGCACTTTATTGATCTCCTACTAAATACAATGTTTCCATTCTCCACAAGGAATTAAGTGATCCAAAACTCTGGGACAGCAGTGGCTTAGAGATTGGGGAATAGGCCCCATTGGAAGGTTGTGGGTTCAAATCCCAGACCAGTAGTTTGCTGTGAGTTATCCTTGAGCAAGGTACCATCCCCTTCACTGCTCCCTAGGTGCTGGGTATCTCTGTCCCCTGCTATCCGGTGTGTGTGGGTTAAATAAAAAAGAATGCATTTTGTTGAGGTTGTGTGCTGTGCTGTGTTTCACAATGCAGTAACAAAAAGTTCCAGATAAAGTGAGGACAGAGGCAGAAGATTTCAGAACACAAATCATTTACTGCTGCGAGTCAGATTTTGCTAACTGAAAACACGTTGAACCCCATATACTGAGTGCACAGGGAGATAAAATGTTGTGTCCTTTGTGCCACATTGAATTTGACATACAGTATCTAACAAAAGTGAGTACACCCCTCACATTTTTGTAAATATTTTATTATATCTTTTCATGGGACAACACTGAAGATATGACACTTTGATACAATGTAAAGTAGTCAATGCGCAGCTTGTATAATAGTGTAAATTTGCTGTCCCCTCAAAATTACAAAATTACGTCATTAATGTCTAAACCACTGGCAACAAAAGTGAGTATACCCCTAGGTGGAAAATGTCCACATGACATTTGAGTTATGTTGTTTGTTGAGTTATTTTGAGGGGACAGAAAATTTACACTGTTATACAAGCTGTACACTGACTACATTACATTGTTTCAAAGTGTCATATTTTCAGTGTTGTACCATGAAAAGATATAATAAAATATTTATAAAAATGTAAGGGAAGTCACTTTTGTGAGATACTGCACATTAATGCAAGGACAACATACAGTGAGACAGAATATGGTACAAAGGGAAAACAAGACCATGTGCAGTGGTGCACTGGGACAACACAGTCTGCATAGCACAGAACAGTAGCCTTAACCCACGACACAGAGTGGCATGGTAAACGGTATATATGTATATGATATTTGTTACCAGCATTTGTTTCCAAGTATGTGATATACAACAGAGGCAATGCAAATTTTTAAGTACATGTTTAGAGCTCTGCAAGTTTATTTACAGGACTGTGCAAAAGTCTTGAGTCCTTCATTTCATTATATTTTACTAGGGAATCACCTTGTGAAGCAGTAAACTAATCACCTGATCATCTGGAATCATCTGCATCTGTGGCTTCATGACTTAAGTTAATGGGTCTGTTCTGCTTCAGTTACTCATATGTAGGTCACTGTGTGTGTAGAGAGAGAGGAGATATGTCTATACTTACTTATTTATTTATTTGTGATTTATATGACATTTTCCAGGTTTAAAAAAAGTAATTCTTGAACAGATCTACTTTATTATGACAGATATATTGTAAGGTAAATAAAAGGTAAAGCCCCCATTGCTAGTGTATTTAATTAAGCATTTTGGTTATTTATTTCTGCATCTTAAGCGTATGACAAATTGTGTGTAGATCCGCTTGCAAAAGTGTGTCATAATGCAGTTGCTCTTCTCCAGGTAGTCAATGCTGTGCTGCACTGCGAAATGCACCAAGCTCAGGCCGCCGCTGCTGCAGTTGTGTGTGTGTGTGTGTGTGTGTGTGTGTGTGTGTGTGTGTGTGTGCACATAAAAGAGAGAAACAGAGTACAAAAGGGATAAACACATCCATTTGTATTCTCTTTGCTCTCCAACTTGACAGATTCAGAGAAATATTTCCCTTTGCCAGAATTCAGAATTCAGATTCACTACTACAATTCTTCCAGCCTTTAATTCTGGAAGTAAAATGTAAAGAAAAAGCACTTTATAGATAAAATGTTTAATCATTCTTAACATACATAGTCTTCTGATCACTAATGAAAGCAAATGTAGTGTTTCAGCTTGAGAAGATTAAAGCCACTTTCAGGAATAATCACTGGCCAGTTTTTTTTGTTTATTTGTTTGGTTTGTTTAAATTTTCATGCAGAATCAGACTGAAACTATCTACTTTCTATCTACTGAAGACCACATTAAACTGCATACTCTTTTGAGTCCAACAAAATATCAGCAAATTTCAATGACAGTTAATTGAAAAGCATGCTTTTAGATACATTTAGATAAATTTTTTAGAGTGTTTAACTTGACCGTGAAATTTTTATATATTACACAACAGTTGGTATTTTTTATTTTATAATTTAAAAAAGGCAACATTTAGAGAAGATACTTTATTGAAAATATGCACTTGTCACACTTGATGGACAAAATGAGTATTGACATGTGCATTGACACATCTGCCAGTTACAGCATCAGACTAAACATGCAATGAGAACAGCAGAGACAGTAAAGCAGTAAGAATAATTAGGCTTAAGGCATCATGAACAGCAGTTGCTGGGGAATATAGGATCTTTTATCTGGAAGCTGCTATTTTATTGCTTCTCTGAACCTGACAGAGATAAACTAATCTAAAGTTAATAGTAGTTAGGTGGAAAACCTCACTAACACTTCAGTGTATTCTTGAAGTGTGATTCCTTGAAAATAAGGTGAACTTTAACAGGTTACTGTATAACATTTTAATATGATGTCTAAAAATCTCTGGGATGGAAGACGGGCTGAACAACGCTTATAACTCTCCTATTACACATTCATGGCTGAAGTGCCCACTTAACGCCATTACTGCCCTGTCAGGGTCCAGACCATTGCTCCTGCTCCAGATGTGTGTGTGTTAACTACCAGTGTGTCAAATGTAGTTTTAGCCTAAGCATTAGCTCAATCCTTGTTGTGAAAATATTATACTTTAATGGAAATGGGCTTAAAGGTGTTCTTTATCTAATGCAGACATAGTCTATATAATCAGTCTTTTTCCTGTGATTTCCATGTTGAACTTCCAGTGATTTCCTGTGATTTCCTGTGAGATAAAAACAAATCTATCTATCTATCTATCTATCTATCTATCTATCTATCTATCTATCTATCTATCTATCTATCTGTCTAAATAATAAATTTTTTTGGAAGTTAAGTCTGTAAGCACAAGTGCCACAGATGCTACCTGTTGGCCTGAACAGCAAGTTTGATGGCAGAGCACAAGTAAATTAGGTTGGCATGACCGGGGGAGAATTTTTTTGCTGTCGGTTGATTGAAACCCGGCTTAATGAAGAAAAGTGTTGGAAACATCTGCAAGAACCAATCTACATCAAAGACCCACAACAAGTCTCATTCTTTCTTTCTTTCTTTCTTTCTTTTTCTTTTTCATTTTCTTTTTCTTTCTTTCTTTGTTTTCTTTTTCTTTCTTTCTTACTTTCTTTCTCTCTCACATGCACACACAGACACTTAAAATAAAGTCATGTCAGGCCTCACTGCCTCATGTTCAAAGTATTATTCAGCATTGATTTATTTTGTTTACAGCAGTGATTTGTTTTGTTGTTTAATGGGGAATAGAAGCAGTGATATTTCCCAGATGCTTGAGTTATATCTGATGAGTTTTTTGTAAAAGTGTGTATTTTCAGGAACACCCCACTGCTCTGCAGAGACTCTTGCTGTTTATGAGATGAACTACTATAATTCAGACTATTAAGATCATCCTTCTTCACACACAAACAAATAAACCATCTGCTCTTATAAATACATGACTCTTCAGTTTAGGTAACTCACTCAGTGTGCAAACCTGTGACAGATTTTAATGTCAAGTGTTAAAAAATAAGAAATACTTTATCTTTTGTTGTATTTACATATAATTTTCTTGTATAGGGTACCCTGAAAATGTTATGAACTCTTAAGAATTATTTATTTATTCATTCATTACCTCAACTGCTTATTCTGATAGGGTGGCGGTGGTCTAGTGGTAGGGTACTTGCTTCTGGATCAAGAGGTCCCAGGTTCGAATCCCACCTCTAGAACTACCACCACTGGGTCCCTGAGCAAGACCCTTAACCCTGAGCTGCTCCAGGGGGACTGTCCCTGTAATTAAGACATGCAAGTCGCTCTGGATAAGAGCGTCTGCTAAGTCCCGTAAATGTAAATGTAAATGATTAGGGGGTGCTGGAGTCTATCCCACTGCACACAAAGCAAAAGTCTGAGAAACACTCTGAACAAGTCTCTAGTCCATCGCTGGGCAGACAGACAAACCCATTCTCATACACAGTTACACCAATGGGGCAATGTAGCACTTCCAATCCACCCGACATGCATGTCTCATTATTGCAGGAGGAAGAAACTTCAGTTCTGTAATTGTAGTGGGTTACTTCACATGAACTCTACTCCAGGTCCTTCCACAGGTCCTGTTGGGTTCAGTTTAGAACTTTTTTCAAAATATTAACCTTATTTTTCTTTTTTATCTTTATTTTTAAAAAATATTGGCACAACAACTTATGTGTTTAGAGTTGTTGTTTTGACCACATTTTCTTGAGATTTGGTTCATAGACTGATGTCTTGACATTTTGTATCAGAATTTACTATTATAATTCATTGCTCTGTCAGTGATGGCACCCCATTCTGATGCAGTAAAACAGACCCAAATTTTGTGACTACCACCATTATGTTTCACAGCTGGGGTGAGTTTTTTATGCTTGAATGCAGTGTTTTCCTTTTTCCAAACATAATTCTTTTAATTTTCAAAAAGTTCTAATTAGTTGTGATCCATCCATAAAGTGTAGCTTTCTGGCTTTCTGGCTTGATGTTTGTTTAGCAAACTGAAATGTTTTGGGGCAGTGGTGGCCTAGTGTTTAGGCTCCAGGATCAGAACGTTGTTGGTGCAATTCCAAACCTACCAGTAGGCTGCCCTGAGCTACCCTTGAGCAAGGTACCGTCCCCATTACTGCTCCCCAGGAGCTGGATATGGCTGGCTGCTGCTGCAAGTTTGTGTGAGGCTTAAATGCACAGGATTCACTTCGTTGTGGTTCATTGCAACATTGCCACAATGCCACAATGACCATTTTTGTGGACATTAATATTGGCCAATCCGAGATGGACCTTCAGATGCTTAGAATTTCCCTGGGTTCCTGTGTGACTCTGATAACTGTTTTGATAACACATCTTGCTCTTGCAGTTAACTTTGTTGGTAAACCTGTCCTGACCGACAGTGTTTACATAACTTACATATTTCCAATACATCCATGACGTGACAGATCCATCCATAATGTGATTCTCGACACCCTGTCTACTTACTGGGTGTTTCCAAACACCCAGATCAGATCCCTCACTGCGGTCTGCGTGTCCAACCTGGACCGATTCTTCAATAGGTGTTCATACCCACCAGGATGACGTTCCCCCTGGGGAAGATGTGGAGGTCTAATATGATCTTTCCCCTCTGAGTGATCATGGCAGTCCAGAGGGCCACCAGAGCAGAACTTCCTGGGCATGCCCTGGTCACTGGTGCGGTGAACCTCCCCCTTCAGAGCACAGTCACTCTCATCTGTACTATCAAAGCAATCTCCTTCACCATCACAGACAATGCTCATAGGAGGGCACCGCCATCTGCTGTCTCCGAGTGCTGGTGGCAGTCCTCAGACAAACAAAAGCAGTTCATGACATCAGAGCAATCTTGAACATGAGGGATTACATCACTCACCACTTTCTGGTTGATACACTTCACATCTGGGGAACACTGACGACCTTCTTTGTTGCACGGGCTTTCACAGACCTCTTCCTCTGCACTCTGCTTGCAGTCCTTCTCTTTATCACACACATGACTGTAGGGGATGTACGGACCTTCACTGTAAGGCTTGAGACTGACTAAACTTCAAGTTCCTTCAGTGATGCGAAAACAGAAGGTAGGGAGTTTATGACCTCCTTGTGGAAAGAGTCCGGCTGGTGTTCTGTTGGGCTCTGCACACCCTTCTCAGAGTTTTCACATGGCTGCTCAGCCTCTGGAATCTTTACCTGCCTCTCCTTTTTTGTTAGACTGTTCCTCAGCTGCCCCTCTTTGGAGCTATCCACCAGGGACCCAGCATGCACTGGGGTCTGCTGAGTGAGTTGAGATTTCAAGAACTTCATTTCGGTTTCAATACCTCGGACATGCTCTTGCAGCTCTGTGTGCTTACTGGCCTCTCTCCAGGCTTTTTCCAGTTCAGCCTGCGGAGCAGCACTGTTGTCCTGCACCTGCTTCAGCTCTGTTCTGGTCAAATTCAGCTGTTTCTCCATAGTGGCCACTTTAGTCTCCAGCTTCTCCTGATCCTCTGTTTTCTTCAGCCATTCCCTCCGGACAACATTTGCAGCTTGCAGTTTCATCCTCAGGACCTCTCTCTCTTGCATGAGTTTCCTGACCTCTCCTTGAAGCTCACCATTGTCTTGAGCTAGAGCCTTTCCTTCTGTCTACATGGCTTCGATTTCACTCTGGCAAAGAGACAAGAGGCCTTTGGTCTCCTCAAGTTGAGAAAGCAGATTGGTGATCTTTTCTTTGTGTTTCAGTCTTTCGTTTGTGGCTGAGGTGATTGCCTGCAATGCAGAGGCCTCTCTCTCTGTCAGCTGTTGGTTGAGCCTTGTCAGCAACTCCTTCTGTTGAGTGATCTGCATGTTCATGTAGCTGTTCATCCCTTTGGTGAATATCCGTGAGAAGTGCACTGTGCTTCACATTGGACTGTTGGAGTTTTTCTGATTAGGTTCTCCTGGGTACTGCCCAAGCTGTCAGTTAACCAAATGAACTGTTCACCTAGGTCCTTACAGACCTCCTCACATACTATGTACCCAGCCTGCTTTTCCTCAAGTTCCCTATTAACTTTAGCCAGTTCTTACTGAAGGGAACGTACCTCAGACTGGTTGCTCTCCTGCAGCTGGTGATTCATGGCATGGAGGGAGACATTGTCATTTTCCAATTTCTTACACTTCGCATTCAAAACATCAAGATCCTGGTTCCGTGCACAAATTATGTGATCGTTGACGGTGAGTTCAGCCTCCATTTCCTGGAGCTGTTTGGCAAGAACAATTTTGGCCTGTTCTTCTTCCTCCAGAATTGACAGCCACTCATTGTCTGATTCCTGAAGAGTTTGTTCAAGGCTTTGAACTTGAAATCTCAGGCCACTGATTACTCCATCTGCAATACTAACCTGGAGCAGCTTCGTATCTGTCTTCTTCCTGGCAGATGGGTTAGTGGTACTGGGTTTGGGGGTCGACTCCTTGATGCGCGGAGCTCCGGCAAGCAAGCAGCCAGCTATGCGGCTGGCGGCTCATTTCTGTAACGGTGGCGGGGTGGACGTCTCTGCTGAGCCAGGAGTCAGGAACATAACTTTATTATCCATATTAACTAAAACAAGATACAAGGACTGCAGTTCTGACCAAAACAAGACACAAGGAACTGCAGTCGAGACCAAAACAAGATATCAAAACCATCATTAACTGTAGGCTTCGCCTAGTGAAAGAGCCGCGCTCTGTTCTGACTCATCGGGGCTTAAATAGCAGCCCCAATGAAGCACACCTGTCAGAGCAGAATGCCTTCTAACGTACCCAAACCAAAACTCACCCGTGACAAACTGTGACAAATTTTGAAGAGATTTGGTTCTGAATATGGAGCAATGTTATTTATTTCAAGAAATAGCCTCAAAACTGAATTACTCAGTGATTTCCAAGAAAACACACAAAGAAATGTTTGGATATTCTGTTAAAAACTGACAAGTGGTATAGAAATAATAAAAGAAAAACAGAAAGAGTGAAAGAGGGGACAAGAATTTACCACAAAAAACTCACTTTTTTCTGAGTCTTATCACATTTTAAATGTATTCTGTTGGCTCAGCAAGTGGATTGATTTGCTTTGCTTTGATTGAGATGCTTCCCCAATACTTTAAAATTCTACTGCTTTATTTTAAACCAAAAGAGTAAAATAAAATCTGACATACTTCTCTTCTACACTGATCAGTGCAGACTTTCCTGAGATGTGTGAATGCATTTTGGAGTTTTTATGTAGTTTGTCAGTTTAATTTCTACTCAGGATGTCATGTCATTGAAGCAACAGCATTTATTTTACTTAAGAGTGTGTATGTGAGTGCTCTTCAAAATATTTTGTGTGTGTATGTATATATTTCTTGTATTAATACTTTTCGTAGTAAAATAATGAAGTAAAATTTCCAATAGAATGGAAGTGACTATAGATCATGCCAGTGTTTTCATGCTGTGCATTGTTACTTAGAATTGTAACAAAAAAAGAAGAGCGTCAGAAACCCCAGTGAGAGAGCTCAGCTATATTCAAAGCTGATGAAGAAGTTGCCGATGACATCATTATACATGAGTGTATACGTGTGTTTACTGACTGAGTGAAGCCTGTTAATGCACAGACTGGAAGTGGATGTTGGAGCATAAATCAGGAAAGCTCTTTGAAGGTTTTATAAGTGTGTGTGTATCTTAGTCCAGCTGTCAGATTCCCAACAAGCCCGTCGCTCATTAGTATTGCAGCTACTGACCTTGTGGCTCTTGCTTTTGGAGAACTTCCAAATGCAGGCACACACAAACACACACACACACACACACACACACACACACACACACACACACACACACACACACACACACAGTGTATTACCCAGTGATATCAATATTTGTATTAAGAAACATCCAACATTACCGCAAAAATGTTCCATAAAATTATTCATATGTCCCCATAAAACTGGACTTCAATAAGTATTCATTTCATTTCAGTTCATTGATGTAGTACTTAAATTTTAGAACACACACACACACACAC
>CM029372.1:2138284-2304487 GCA_017165825.1 Hepsetus odoe | reverse complement strand
ATGTAGTTCTGTGTGTGTGTGTGTGTGTGTGTGTGTGTGTGTGTGTGTGTGTGTGTGTGTGTGTGTGTGTGTGTGTTCAGCATGAATTAGACTACAGCTTAAATGTTCCCACCTCTTACCTGACTTCACCTTACAGCTCTGACAGTATTTCTTGGGTCAGGTGGTTAGGGTTTGCTGTTTCTAAGCTACAGCTACAGTGTGTGTGTGTGTGTGTGTGTGTGTGTGTGTGTGCGTGTGTATGTGTGTGTGTGTGTAAATACCCTGTATTTTGCGTGTGTTTGTCATTTGGGATGTTTCACAAACCCACACAAAAAAAAAGTCCAGCATTTGCATGAGAAATATGAAGCCACAGTAAATAATTTCTTTCAACTTTAAGAAAGTTGTGTGTGTGTGTGTGGGGGGGGGGGTCTTGTGTATATCCATTCATCAGCCATGATGAAGCAGAAAATGCGATTCATCACACCAGGCCTCAGTGGACAGATGTCAGCACTGGCACTCTGACCAGTCTGCAGCTATACAGCTCTATATGTAGAAAGCAACAGAGCATTGTTTGCTATGCTACCTTTCTGCTGTACCCAGCTTTAATGTTTTTCATCAATTTATGATACCTCTGTTGAATTTAATCAGAAAGTCATTGCCTTTCATCCTTTTTCCTTCAGGAACTGGCTGTTAACTGCTGCCTAATTTTTCAACCCCTAAGGAGATGCCAATGTTACGAGATATTCACTTTGTGTATATCGTTATTCACTTCGTTTTTCAGTGGTTTTAATGTCGTGGCGAATTGATTTCATTGCAGATCATTACAGAATTGAATGAAAGACTGTTGGTCTGACAGTAGACGTAGAGGTAACTTAGAAACAAGAACTCAGAGGATAAAGCCTTGGGTTATTGGGAGAATAGTAAAAACTCCAGATCCCCAGACACAGAAGGTAATCCATATAAAGTAGGAGATGAACCATTCGCATGAAATACATGTGTGAATGTCTACATAAGGGTACATAAGAGTCCATGTAACTACATGAAAGGAACGCAGTGTCAACACACACTGGTTACTGTATCTTTTTTGAGCCAGTCTTAGTTTTATTTTAGCAGGTCACCAACTGAGCAACAACATTTTTTGGACACAGCATCAAAAAACCACACATTATATAGCCTTTTTTCCTTCAGCCATGCTGCTTATTTCTATGCCTGAAGTGGAGCTACTAGAATTCGAAAAATCTCTATTTGGTCTTTGTCTGGATGATTTCAGATTTCATCTCTATTTATAATTTCAGGTTAATCTCCCTGATTAGCTGATAGGTGACTTTTTGCTTTGTAGTCTGTAATTTTTGTCTAATGTGGAAATAAAAAGCCCATACCCTTTAGAACCCTTTTTCTGATGATGTAATGCCTTTCTGAGGTGTCTTCCTCTCATGTGATACTCAGTGGAGCTCATCAATAAATGATGGGGAGATTTTCCATGCTCCATCTTAAGTCTAAAGGCAAACCTTTGCCAGTGCCTCTGTAGCCCTCATACTGCCCAATCCAAAATTTTTATTTGCTGCGCCGCTTGATATACCCTGGCTGGTGAATTTCAGGCACCATTAAAAGAAAAGGAATTTTAAACACAGAAATAAAAAAGTCTGTCTTTATTGTAGACTCTGAAGTGAGTGCAGGCTCTTTCAGTTTAAGGTCACTGGAATAATTTAAACATTTCTGTTCTATAGCCTTGTGTATAAATGAAAAAACACATGTAAAATGTTTTCAAAAACATTTGAGCCTATTTAGCAGGAAGCAGAGGTGATAATACTAGTGTTATGTATTAACTATACTATATACAATACTAATATATATAATTCAGGCATACAGAGATGTGCAAAAAGCTTTGTGATACTTCTAAAGCTTTGCTAACTTTATATAGATCAGTTATTCAGTCTAATCTAATTTATGTTCATTCACATAATTGGTCTAGCCTAGTCTTATTATTGCAAACTTAGGGCAAAACTAGTCTTTTTAAATAAGATATCTGTAGATACCTGTTACTCCAAGGATTCTGTAAACAAGGCCATTACAAAATAGTTTGATTTTTCATTGTTGCTGTAACATTGTCAACTATTTTGGAAAGGTTCAATATTTCTTATACATAGATATTGGAGCATTGCTATTAGGATCTGATTGAATTAAGCCATAAGAGCACATATGAGGTAAGGTTGGACTAGTATATTAAATTAGAAGTAATGAGGCTGCTGGCAAATGGATAAAGAAGAGGACTTGCACATTACAGTTGATGGGTCAGTTGCCAGCATCAGCAGGAATAAGGGTGGGTGTGAAGGTGGATGAACACACATTCCAGCTCCCACATGCATGGCTGAAATGCCCTTGGTCAAGGCACTTAACCTCAAAACTGCCCCATGCACAATGAAATAGCACATTATTTTATGTTCTCAAGAAACTCCAAAATTTCACCTTTCACCTTTTTTTTCCATGCCACATATTGGAAACTAGCTGGGACACTAAAACATTTACCACTCTGTAATGATCTTATTCAGTTTTGCAACACTGAAGAAACCAAGTAATGAAACATTTCAGGTGTTTTTTCACATATTTACTGCCATTGAAATGTTTTGAGAATGTGGTTTTGTATTGTCTTGTTGAAAATTGTATAAAGGCCCACAGGCAGTACATATTGCTTTAAAATATCTGGACTTTTGTCATTTATGCTGGCATTAAAGAATTGTGAGATTGATTTTCCAAGCACACTGACACAATCCCATTCAATGACAAACAGTGGCTTTTGGATTTCTTGCCGTAACAGTCTGAATGGTCCCATTATTCTCTGGTCTGTAGCACATAACATTAATTTCTTCCAACAAAGACCTAAAATACTGATTCCATTAACAATAATATACATTTCAATTGCTCGATGGTCCATTCTTGAAGCCTTTGATCTCCAAGTAAATGGCACTTCTGGACATGGCTAGAATAAGATTTCCTTTTGGCACACTGAAGTTTAATCTGACCTTTGTAGATATAACTTTGTATTATAGTGCTTAACAAAGGTTTGTTTAAGTAATTCCTGAGCCATGAGTGTTATATCCCTTATAGATGAAGGACCAGAGATATTTGGATTAGACCTGCATCCTTGTTCTTTATGCACAGAAATTCCTTTTAATCTTTCAATTATGTAATGTACAGTAGAGGGTGAAATATCTAAATTCCATAAAATCTTTTTTTTCCTTACAACATTGTTTTCATACATTTCCAAAAAAAAGTTTTGGAACAAGCACTTGCTAAATGGCAATGATTGGCCCATCTTTGGTCCTCAAAGACTAGGCTTTTCCTAGATGTTTTTGTACCAAATCATGATAACAATCACCTGTTAACATCATCTCTTTCATAAGAACATCATTTTTTTATTATTTAACTTTTCTTTCTAGCTCCAAATGCTGCCCAATTTTTTGGCCTAGATATTAGGCCTCTTGATCAGAAGGTCATGGGTTTGAGTCCTGGCTGAGTAGGTTACCCAAAGTTTCCCTTGAGCAAGTGCTGTCCTCTACTGTCCAGCACTGTACTGGTCACTGGGTGCAGGCATTGTAGCTCACTGTTCTTGGTGTGTGTGTTCACCATTTGTGGGCTTGGATGGGTTGAATGCAGAGGAAAAATTTATTGCTCACTGTTCACAGTGTGAGTGCAGCACATGAATTTCATTGTGTTCATGCACTCTGAATTGAAATTCAAGCAATTTTAGAAAGTATTGCTTTCTTTTTCTGCATTTCCCACACAGTCCTAGGATGGGCTGGGTTTGTATTTTTGGATCATAACCTCTATTTCAGCTCATCCTTAATATATTGAATGGGGGTTCATCACTCCAGAGCATGCACAAGTCCATATTTTCAGACCTGAGGCTTGATGCTGAATGGATTGTATAAGGCTTTCAGTTCTCAAGCTCTGTGCCATTGGTCTTCATCATTATGAAATTCCCACACTAAATCTTCTTGAGACTTAAATTGTGATTTCAGTAAAAAAAAAAGAATAATTATTCAGCTCTACTAGAATTAATTCCTTTTGGATTCCTACGGTATTGCATAGAGCTCCATCACTTCAGATAGCACAGCTCCACCTCTCTAGCCAATGTTTTGTATTGAATTATGACCTTAGACTTATGCTGCTACAGAGCGTCCTATTCTATTGTTTGCTAAAGTATGGAGATTATACAAACTGTAAACAGCTGGACATTTTTTTTCAGCAACTTAGTTCTAAGGAAGCCTTTCAGGAAGCCTTTAGTCATAGTGCACAATTGTGCTGGCCAAAACCTTAAACCATGGTCCATGGTCATTGTTCATCATGCTGCCTGGAATTCAACAGAGGAAAGAGGATAAAACTGTCAGCCAACAGGTGGGAATTTAGGTGACCTTGTGTGATTTTTAATTGTGATAAAAGGGACAGTTTCTACAGTAAGCATTCCAAGACAATGTCCATTCAGGTTAAGGGAGCAGTGTGGGTCAGGGCACAAAGAGGGAGAGAGAAACAAAGAGAGACTGCACTTTAGCTTGGCTAGATTAGAGGCTTTCTACCTAAGGCCTTTTCATCTTTGGTGAAGCAGTGGGAAAAACTTAATGCACCAGCAGTCCTGATGTATGTGTTAAGACTTTTTTTAATGACTCCAACCTCAATTTTCCCCTGCACATTTTTCATTGACTATATTTATTCAGAATCAGACCTTTCCGAAACACGGTCTGGATGGAAAAGGGGAGGAGAAAAATAATGGCTCTCAAAATGAAGGTCCAGATTTAGGTTACTAAATTTAGGACTGACACGTCATCCCTCTTAGGTGAGAAATGCATGTAGCAAGAGAACAAAAAGCACAATGGATTAATGAGAGCAATATTTCGGGCCTCACACCAAAGCAGCAGGGGTTATCTGCTCCTAACAGACTGAGAAAAGAGAGAGCAGGCAAAGAAAGGATTTTCTTTCAACCATCAAATGACAAAGAATGGAGAAAGCCTGTGTGTTTCTGATCTGGCTGCTTTGAAAAAGTCAACAGTGAGGAAAGCCTCTCCTTTTTCCTCAACTGCACACACTCATCAGGTGTTCCCTTTGATTGATGGAGGAAGTAACATTCAGTCTTTAACACATTAACCTGCTTCTCCAACACTTAAGGTACTGTTTCACTGAAAGAACTTCTGGATGCATTAGAGACAATTCTGGGTCATCCTGGTGGCAAGGTGGCTGTAGTCCTAGATAAAGCTCT
This sequence comes from Hepsetus odoe, assembly GCA_017165825.1. Taxonomy (NCBI): domain Eukaryota; kingdom Metazoa; phylum Chordata; class Actinopteri; order Characiformes; family Hepsetidae; genus Hepsetus; species Hepsetus odoe. The sequence goes on along the minus strand of CM029372.1, from coordinate 2,299,257 downwards.
TCTTAATATGTGTAAGTGTCCATTATTGAAGAGCAGATGAGGTCAACTGTGAGAGTAAACAAATCCACTCAGTCCACTAAGTCATTCTTTATTACCCAGAGTTACCCATAAATTACCCAAAATTTTATATTTATCAGGTCAGGCTATTATCAGCAAACAAAATCAAGCATATAGCTTTCCAATCCATTTATAGGTAAGTACTGTCAGGAGGATGATTCATATCATAAAATGGCACCTTAACAATAATTATTTTTACATTTCTGTCTTGCTACAGTTGTTGCTGCCAACCATAAGTGATGCTATTTTTTAATAAGAAACACCTAGGGGCAACAACAGTTTAGCAATATCACACACGATGGACAGGTGTCATAGTTTTTAGAAATCATCTGTATAGATATCATCTGTTTTTCATTTGTTTGGGCATCTTATTCTTCTTAGTTCCAGTGAAGGGAAATCTTAGTGCTGCAGCAAAAAATAAATAAATGTTTATTTCCAATGCAAGATCAATAAAGAAAAGTTTAAACATCTTGTTGATGAACTAGACTGCCCTGCACAAATGCTTGACCTGAATCTCATGCACATCAAACATATTTGGGACAAATTGAGAAGCCGGTTCTAAGCCAGGCACTGTCACCAAACATCATGCCTTATCTTTGCTAACTGGAATCAAATCCTCATGCAGTGTTCCAACATCTAGTGGAAAATCTTACCAGAGAAGGACAGCCTTTTTGTAAGGTATTGCAACTAAAAAAGGAGGCTTCGTTATTGTTATACAAGATTCAAGATTCTTTATTTGTCACATACACAACCACAACAGCAGTGAAATATCCCTTAGTCACTTTTAAGACTGTGCATAGATATGAAAGAAGAAGGTAAGCAAAATATGAATAAAGATAAAGAAAGTAGAAATAAAATTAAAAAATAAGATAATACAATAAAGTAAAAGTAAATAAATAAAATATTGCAAATGTACAAAAAGTATCAAAAAAAAGAACAAAAAAAAGCTAAAGGATAAACCATGATTATGTACAGAAAATTTAAAAGAATGATGGAGAGTGACAGAAGAGTCTAGTGTTGATGTCATGTCAGTTTTATTTTTATATAATTTTTTTTACAAGTGTTATGTTACAAAGCAGCTTTACAGAATCCAGGTTTGAGCCCCAAGTAAGTAAGCTGAGGGCAACAGAAGAAAAACTCCCTAAATCTGGAGGAAGAAACCTTGGAAGAAACCAAGACTCAAACGGGGAACCCTTCATCCTCTGATCAATATCAGATAATCAACAAAGAAAAGAAAGAGAAAGTGCATTTTACAAATGAATAGATTTAGTGATGAGTTCCAGTAAAGTAAGAGTTACTATAAAAGAGTCCATTAGAGTCTGTAACTGGAATTTCGATGGTGGTTCTGTTTGATTAGGTGAAGCTTTGGTTAATCTTAGTTAGTGGAAGCAGCTCATGCAAATGATTCTTTATGATGTAGCTGATCTGTAGTTCAGGTGAAAAGAGAAATCTGATGATAGTTGGTTCATCAACTCGATGGACAAGCTGGTATGGAGTTCAGGAAACCCTCACGGTAACTGATGTACTTCGCTGGGAGGCCTTTCCTTTCAGGAAAAATATAAATTGCCCACCATAAAGGTGCTGGATGGCCGTCCATCTCAAACAGAGAGAAAGAAATTAGTTCCATCAACAAACCTGAGTGATCACATGAGAGAGGTGGGCCGGCAGCACCAACCAAACCATCCCAGTTTACTGTAATATTCTGTATCCATGAACCCCTGGATCTGCACCTTTTAACCAACAGGAAGATTAATTACTAAAAGCCTGACTAAAAGTAGGTTTTTAGCCTGGACTTAAATACTGAGACTGAGTTTTTAGCCTGGACTTAAATACTGAGTCCTGGTTCCAGATTGGGGGCATTGAATGAAAAGGCTCTACCCGCTATTGTAATTTTCAAAAATCTGGGAACTGTTAGATATTGAGCACCTTGCAATCTAAGAAAGCGTGGGGGTTCATAACTGGAGATAAGCTCAGAAAGATACTCAGGCATGAGGCCATTTGGGCTTTGTATGCCAGTAGTAAAATTTTATAGTGGAAGCGGAATTTCACAGGAAGCCATTGAAGTCTATATAAAATTGAACTAATGTGATCAGATTTTCAAAATCTAGTGTAGACACTACCTGCTGCATTCTGGACTAGCTTGAGTTTAGGCTTTTACTGGAACATCCTGACAGCAGGGCATTACAATAATCTAGTCTTGAGGTGATAAAAGCATGTACAGTGGTACCTTGGGCTACAAGCATAATCCATTTAAGGACCGTGCTTGCAACCCAAAATGCTCATAACCCAAATACATTTTTCCCATTATAAATAAAGGAAATTCACATGATGCGTTCCATACCCACATAAATACACATATTAAAATAATTTTAATGGTAATTATTCTACAAATTGTTACTCCTAACATCAGGGCCATTGTCATAATACAAGACTAGTCACTGCACTTGAAGCAAAACACAAAATTGCTTTATGAACACATACATGCATAACACATCACAAAGGAACATGTACAGTATGTAAATGCTCGAAGGATGTTTCCTCAATGATTGACACTTGGCAAATGGGACAGTGTAGTGTAGATATGAGCTCACATCCCATGTTTAAGAAGACAAGAGAAAAGAACCATCATCTCAGTTGGCATGAAAAGCGCAACTGTACCATGGGAGCATCACATGATGCTTGTTAGCCAAGGTGTACACTTGTAACACAAACTTTATTCATATCAGGAAAATTTGACAAGACAATAATTTTATAAAGAATTTTCCTCAGAAATCAAAATACTCAGGAGCCAGGTTACTCGTAACCCAAGGTACCACCTTATTAATATTTTGTGTGAGAGCACTTCTAAGTTTAGCAATGTTTCTAAGATGGTATTTTTGTTATATTTCACATGTATCTAGAGATTTTCCTGAGTATATTGTGATGCCCAGGCTTTTCTTTAGGGCAGCGGTGGTCTAGTGGTTAGGGAGTTGACCCCTGGATTGGAAAATTGTGGGTTCAGTTCCCTCACCAGGTTGCCCTGAGGTACCCTTGAGTAAGTTACCATCCCCGTCATTGCTCCCCAGGCGCTTTCAATAGCTGCCCCCTGTTGCACAAGTGTGTGGGTGAAATGCAGAGGTTGAATTTTGTTGTGCTGCGTATTACTATAAAATTAACTATAAAATTAGCAAAGTCATGTATTGAACCTGTGTTGAACAGTGTCTCTAACAATTTTAGGACATAGCAATAGAACCTCTGTCTTTTCAGAATTTAACATAAGAATACCTTTTACACAATCCTCAATCTTTTTTCATTTGAGTTTATCATCTGGTTTGGCTGAAAAATATATTTGTGTGTCTTCAGTGTAACAGTGGAAGATGATTCCATGTTTCCGAATAACTGAACCCAGAGGGAGCATGTATAATATAATAAGTCAGGGGCTTGCGGGACTCCATAACTGACTTTTCTATGAACTGACATTTCACCATTTACATTTACAAAATGATAAAGTTGGTAAAGTAAGAATTAATCCAGTAAAAAAAAAATTAAAATTTTCAAAATTTCAAAGTTTTTTTCTAATTTAAAGTAATTTTATGTATTTTAGCATATTATGTACAACAATATTCTATATGAAGTGAAGTGAAAGTGACTATTTGTCATTGTGAAACACAGCACAGCACACAGTGAACCAGAGCAAAGTGCTTTCTCTGCATTTTACCCAAACACACCACGCAGCAGAGGTCAGCCAGATCCAGGACCCGGGGAGCAGTGAAGGGGAGCACACCTTGCACAAGGGTACCTCAGTGCAACCTACTGGTCCAGGAATCAAACCCTTTGATCCTCTGATCCTGGTGCCTAACCCCTAATCACTTGGCTACTGCTGCCCCATCAGACCTTGCCGTCTGAGTGTGTCCAAGTCAGTGTAATAATTCCTCCATCCATCCATTTTCTGCCGCTTGTCCCAAACGGGGTCGCGGGGGGGTGCTGGTGTCCAACCCAGCGCACACAGGGCGAGGACGGGGGACGCCCCCTGGACAGGTCGCCAGCCCATCGCAGGAAGGAGCGGGACGGGGACGGCACCTTGCACAAGGGTACCTCAGTGCAACCTACTGGTCCAGGAATCAAACCCTTTGATCCTCTGATCCTGGTGCCTAGCCCCTAATCACTTGGCTACTGCTGCCCCATCAGACCTTGCCGTCCGAGTGTGTCCAAGTCAGTGTAATAATTCATTAAAACAAAATATTGCACATTTCTTGATCCCAATGGAATTACCTAGTGAATGAGTTGCAGGGGGAAATCTTTTTAAAAGGCAGAAATTCCAACATTAGAACCAGGGTAGTATCAGCAAGAAATGCAGGAAGCAGTAGCAGAGGAACAAAAGAAGAAAATGTAATATCAGTTTGAATAAATGCTAAATAGTGTCACATGATAATAAAAAAATGGATAAATAAAAAAAGCTGCAAAGTACATAAACAAAATATAGAGATTTGTGCATTTTTATACATTTATATTGATATAATTACACATTTTCTTATAAATACATATAAATAAAATTGTCCCTGTTTTTCACTATGGACACCAACATTCTTTAAAATAAAACATTTTTCATTTGTTCCACAAATTGTATTTACAAAAAGTTATATATATATACATATATATAAAGTTACCATAATACTTTAAATTCCCAATAAATGGTTGAGAATACGTTTGTGAGCACAAATATTGTTCTAGTATTTTTGGAAATTAATGTTACCACAAGGAATGTTCCTTGTTAGCAGTTAACTAATAGAGAAAAATGCAGCAAAAATGTTCATGTTCAGTTAGTATTTCAGACTAATTTTTGTTTGTGCATTCTGTTTAAAACAGCTTTGTAATGTAGTAGATTGTTCGATGATGCTATTTTGAATAGTTTTTCTCTTAAAACTGTCCTCATGTCCCCAAAAGGGTTTTTGAGAAATCATTTTGGCCCTCCCTACACCTGAAGCAAACTAGTACTTTAGATATTTATGCTACAGATGTGTAGGGTGCTAAGCTAGAGTGAAATGTTTTCCCAGCTTGTTGGTCAAAAAGTCTAGTTTTAGAACTGCATGAATTAAACCCATCAATTGAAAATATTTAATTTCATTCCATATTATGTTTAAAATTAAAAGGGTCTCAGTGTCAATACTGGTATAAATTGGCATCAGTTAGTGAAATTATAAAACCTCTTCATGTCTACATTCATTGTCACTTTAAATGTTCTCACAGTTTATGCTTTCCTCTCATGTCTAGTCTCCATTCATCGCTACTGTCTATGTGCATCTCTTTCTGTCAGTGGCTGTCTTTGGCTTACTTGCACATGCACACACACACACACACACACACACACACACACACACACACACACACACACACACCCGAGGGATAGATAAACACATTCTGTAGTGTGGCCTTGGGAGAAGAAACAGGCAGTGTATTTTGCAGTATGTTCACAACAGTCTCAGGGCTTTTGGCAAAAATGGCATTTTGTTTGGGTCCAGGGACTCATATGAAAGACTGGAGGCTCTGGGTGCTCTGGGCTCATTTTTCATTGGCAGTATTTTCTAGCCTGCACAACATATCCATACACGGATCCTCTATGCCTCTGGTTAGAGTTTTGATATACCATTCTCACACATATAATTTCCAGCAGTATTCCTGTAGAAACTGGATATACTTTATCTCAAATATTGCTCAGTGTACCTTTCAATGCTTTACCAGGGATTTGAGTGCCCTTAACAGCTCTGGCTATGATATTTGATTCTTATGCTGTCATGCTGTAGTGGGTTGGACAGGACATGTAGCGGGGTCAGGATTATTTTTTATTTAACATAAACGTGAAACACAGAAGCATAAACCAAACACAGTACTCAAACAAACCATGAAACAAAGGTCACAGAGGGTCTAGACTGCGGAACTGGGATGGGACTGGGGTAAGGACACAGGACTAGACAAGGGAGGGGACATAGGATGAGGATGGGGCATGAAGACAGGGAAAGGGACTTGGATGGTGACAGGGACCGTGAGGGGCATAAGCACAGGGAAAGGTATACTAAACAATGGGGACACAGGAATCGGCATAGACACTACGGTAGGGACAAGCACTTAAAGAGATGCAGAAGCCAGCACAAAAGGTCAGCCACCCTACTGAAGCAAAGGGTGCACCGCACAGTGGACACGGGGCCTGCAAAGAAGGCAAGCCAGGAGCCAGCAAAGAAGACAAGATCATAAAGGAAAAGAGCAATTTTGATTCTCAAATAATCTTTAAAAGACACACTTAAAAGTGTAGTGGACAAAGTTATACTCTAAAGTTTTTGTTAGGACTGTGCACTTTTTAAAAAAATCTGGATATGTCATCACTGATGTTTTGCATGTCTAAAATGCATTCAGTTGACATAGGCATGGGATGGCACACAACACAGTCATCCCATGAAATTTGATTGATTCTACATAGCTACCCAGCCAGCATTGTCATTGAATAATAGTGATTAATAAGTAACTGTATATATAGTTAGTCTGTGTCTTTTCTGCCACCACACTTTTTATTTTAAGGAAATAACTCTGATGAGAGATATCACTATGCCCCTCTGACCATACATGCATAAGTGGCCAATGAAGTATAGTTATTAATAAGTATTAGTTAATGAACATTAGATTACGGTAGAGCTTTCGCTCTAAAGATAATTAAAGTCTGGGTCATTAAATTCATTTTTTATGTTGGTGGATGGTTTAAGTTTGGGGGAGTCAGTCAGATTATTAGATTATTCACTATGTAGTGCCTTTATTACAACTTTCACTCTCTGAAAGTCTGAGCTTTAGTTTTCCTGTAGAAATCTGTTTTGCTTCTTGTAAACATCAGTCACCTGTCCGGTACTAAAAGCTGGTTGCATTTTCTGCTTTTCCTAATCCAGGTAATCCCTATAACAAATCCAGATCATTTAAGATCATCCAGAAACTTTAAATTGCAGCTATTCAGTAACAGTGTGAAAATTTTCTTTTTAAAAAAAATCTTTTTAATGGTTTAGATTCAGAAATAATGTGATACAATTTCTGTAGGGAATTTTTACATAGACATAACTTTGTTTATTTTCCTAAATTAAAATACATGGAAAGATACTAGGTCTATATCCAACACTGTGGCAGACTGCACTGACTATTAAACCCATCAATAATCCATGGTGGACTGCTAAATTAAAGTCACATGCTTTTCCATTCTTTCAGTATTGTTCCAGACACAGCCTTTCATTTTCACAGCGTTTAGTTGTTTTTTTACAGTGGAAAGATGGACAGACACACCTGTGGATGCTTTCATATCTGAAACAAGAGTGTAGGTTGATTTCTTTCTCCAAAATGAAAGCTTTAAGTACTTTATTTAAAGGGGGCAGTTCTGGTTGTCTGCTGCATATTGCATGATTGTTAGGAACCCATTTTCTTTTAAAAGTACAAAGTAAAGTAAAGAGTATTCTAAAAGAAAGCAAATAATAATGCAAACATGTCTTTATACACTGCCTGCACAAAATATACTTGCTGAAGTAATGTTTGTTTTATGCATTTAAAAAAAGCCTTTAGCTTTCATTCATTCACAAATCCAAAATCACTAAAGCGATCTTTAACTTAACTTAATGAATATGGTCAACTACAAGACAATATAACTCACTCTGCATGCAAGGACCAAAACAAAGGTGCCTATTTAGCGATGTTTTGTTTCTGGTGTTTTATTTTTGCTTTCATAGGAAACACAAAAAAGACTGTAATTACTTGCATGGAGATGGAGGGAAAAAATAAAATACTTTGCTTTCTTTCTCTGTCTTTGTGTTTCCAAGGTAACAGTGTGGCACAGGCCTCATGCGCGTAGGATGGTCTTGTGAGCTATTTGTTTGTGTTTTCTCTTTTTCGCATATAAAAGCAGAGGGTTGGTTTCCATCTGAGACAAGCAGCAGATGTCCAGTTTAGCAGTGGTACATGGAGTTTTGATGAGGCGAAAATGAACGCTACCGGAACACTCCCAGAATTATCCTCCTGGTGTGATTATTCTGACCCCTCTGAACTGCATCGCCTTCTCTTTTGAGATCATACTGGGTCATATGCTTCCAAACCAGATCCTTCACATATTTGGCTCAGATTGCATTTAATGACTTGCCATTTAATTACATTCTTTGATCATGGATATAGATCGTCATAATGGAATGCATGGAATGTCTATCCAATGAATAACTATATATATATATATATATATATATATACACACAGTACTGTGCAAATGTTTTAGGCAGGTGTGAAAAAATGCAAAAAAAAACAAAGAATGCTTTCAAAAATTGAAGTGTTAATCATTTATTTTCATCAATCAACAAAATCCAGTGAATGAACAAAAGAGAAATCTAAATCAAATCAATATTTGGTGTGACCACCCTTTGCCTTCAAAACAGCATCAATTCTTCTAGGTAAACTTGCACACAGTTTTTGAAGGAACTCAGCTGGTGGGTTGTTCCAAACATGACTGTGTTTCAACCTACGTGTGACACTGATGATCATTAGCACCTGTTTGGTAAAATTGGTTGATCATACACCGACTATAATCCTACAAAATCCCTGACTTTGTGCAAGAGTACCTATAAGAATTGATGCTGATTTGAAGGCAAAAGGCAGTAACACCAAATATTGATTTGATTTTTCTTTTGTTCGCTCACTTTGCATTTTGTAAATTGATAGAATAAACAATCATTATTTAGATTTCTGAAAGCATTCTTTGTTCACAGCATTTTTTCACACCTGTCTAAAACTTTTGCACAGTACTGTATACATTTATATATAAACGATAAACAGCGGTGGTCTAGTGGTAGTATACTTGCCTATGGACCTATGGCTCAAGAGGTTCGAGGTTTGAATCCCACCTCTAGGTTCCTGAGCAAGACCCTTAATCCAGGGGGACTGTCCCTGTAATTAGGATATGGAAGTCGCTCTGGAGCATCTGCTAAATGCCGTAAATGTAAATATATATAGCTTGCAATGGTACAAAGATAAGTGGTGAAAAGCCAGAGGTTAAAAAAAGGGTTGGTTACCCAAAACTGGAAAATAATTTACATTAGAGGAATTATACTTAAAAGCCTTTTTCAGGGAACAAGAAATGAGTTAACAACTTAAAGCTCTTCTGCAACAATGGAGGTTGATCAAGCCTTGAAAGTTGGTGCTGCCAGTTCCTCCAGGTGTCCCAACTTTTCCTGATTATTTACACTACCTCTGCTTGGATAAAAACATTGTAGTTTTGGAACACACTGTGACACCATACATTTGTGAACATTATTTGAAGAGTATTGTACTGTGCAGAAAGTAGTGTTTATAAAAAATGGCAAGAAAAAGGCAATTAACATTGAAAGAGAGATGATCATAACACTTAAAAATGTTACAAACAGAGAAATTGTGAAGAAAGTCAAGGTGTCAGTGAGTACAGTTTTCTTCATCATCAAAAAGCACTCAGAAAGTGGGGGAAATGCTGACAGAAAGAGGTCTGGCAGAGGTTTCTGAGAGGTTTCTCACAGGACCACAGCTTAACAGTGGTACTAAGCAAGTCTCAGTTTCAGTTTACATGACTTCAAGTTGCAGGTTTGACATGTCGAGTTGCAACAAGACAGCTATTGCTAAAACATCAGAATAAGAAAAAGAGGCTTGCGTGGCACATGGATCACTGCTAATGGACTACTGAAGAGTGGAAGAAGGCGTTATACAGTGATGAATTAAAATTATGAATCAGAATCATGATTTATTTTTAAAATTAATTTTATTTGTTCTATGCTATTATTTCATAAGATAATGAGTCACTAAACTTCTTGAATTTAAATTTCACTGTATTAACTACATTTCATAGAAAATTGCATGAACCCAAGATATTTTGTCTGTTCAGCTTCATTTCATTTGTTTATAAGCATCGATTCCTGCATTTTATACCTGCACAAAACCTGCCTAATTTCTGGATTTAATTTTTTGCACAGTAAAGTTTTAAGTGACATTTGTGAATGTTAATTGTAGTGCTTGACAAAGCTTTACCAAATGAATCCCTTGCTGTGTGGCTGTAGCACTGAGGAAGGATGGTGTTTGATGCAATGCAGAGTTCATTGCATCAAATCTGAGAGTTCACAAAGCAGTTTTAATGAATCTGGGTCACTAGTGAGCAAGCCAGAGGCAGAGACAAGGGCAAAACTGGAATGAGAAACCTAGGAGGAACCAAGACTCAGATAGGGAACCTATCCTCCTCTGGTCAACAGTGGATAATCATAAAAGAAAAGAAAAGAGATTACTAAAAAGATTATTCATATTAGGTTAAAGAGAGAGAGCACTGATGGCCTGTAAATTCTGTGTTTAGAAGAAATGAGGCCCATTAAAGCTTGTAATTAGGAGTTCATTAAAGGTTTTAAGCTGATAGTAGCAGTTTTGTTTGAGTCAGTGTAGCTCTGGTTAGAGTTGATAACATGCATGCATTATGTTTGAATTTGTTGGTCTGGAGTACAGGCTGTTTAGCTTTGAACTTATCCTTTATGCTGATATTATTCCATATTCCTGGAAACATTTGATAATATCATTCACTGTTGAGGGAAAAATATGCAAATCCATTCCCATCTTGCAGGAAGCCTGATTACATTATTACAATCACCTGTTGATATCACCTGCTTTTATTATTTATCTTTATTATTAGCCCTCATCTCACCTTTTTTGTTTTAAGTGTTTCAGGCCTAAATCGCAGGAATAAATGTATAAAAAGAAAGAAAACAAAGTTGACCTTACAATATATGAAATATCTTAGGTTTATACAGTCTGCAAAAAAATTAACTAAATTTAAGAATCATTAACTTTTCCAGACTGCCCATACTGATTTAGAGCTGTAATACATGGTATGACAATCAGGCATGACTGGGTTTTATTTTAAAATATCTATCAAAGGCTTCACAATGTCTGACCGTTATTCCTACAGCCTGTAAGTTGTGCTGTTTGTACGGCCCACATATGTCCACATAATCAGCGTCTAGTAAATTAAACCAAACATAAAAAGAAGAATGTGAAGTCCTAGCTTGTCCTAACCCTACTAAGAATAGGTATATGTAGTCAATGTTACTTTAAGATCTTGAAATCTTTGTAATCTAAGCAAAATTTAAGCTGCCTAAATACAAATACTGAAGAAATACCGGGAAGCTTCCACCACATTGACAGCATTTTGTTCCCCGGAAAGGTAGTTTTCATTTTGACAGCAAAAAAAAAAAAAAAAAGGTTTTAGTAACAGGCACTAGCTGAAGGCCAGAGCAGATGTGCTTTGTGTTTATACAACCATTGTGCAAAACAGTATGCATTGTACATTTATTATGTACATTATTTCTGGTACTATGAAAGCCCTTTTGTATATAATCACTATAATCACTGCATACAGATTTTAGTGTCTGGTTATCTTTTATTGGACAAAGTGTAAATTTTTTTTTATGTTGTAGTAGATGCTAAGGGCAGCCAGAACTATTAGATGTTTAGTCACTATAAATATAACTTGTCTAAAAGTCTTGTTCCAGTCATAGTGTAAAAGAACTGTTGCTGGATACAAAAAAAGTTTGCTTGTAATACTGCTTTTCAATTACAGTGCTAAACTACATTTTTTAGCAGCATATTTCTGAGGATTAACCCAGCCACTAGGGATGCACAAGCTAGTGTAAAACTTTCCCAAATCAATATGCAGACAATGAAACAGAATTCCATACCAGACTGGTCGAGGTCCTAGTTAACAATGAACAATGATACTGTTGGCCAAAGGAGAAGAAGAAGAAGAGGAAGGCGTGTCCAGAGGGAGGAGAGAAAGAAGGGGTGGAGAGTGGAAGTGAGGTTAGGGACTTTGATTGTTGGCAGCATGACTGGTGAAGGTAGAGAATTAGTTGATATGATAGAGAGAAGGAAGGTTGACATTTTATGTGTGCAAGAGACTAGATGGAAATGTAATAAGGTCAGGTGTATTGGAGGAGGATTTCAATTGTTTTATCATGATGTGGATGGAAGGAGGAATGGGCTAGGTGTTATCCTGAAGGAAGAGTATGTGGAGAGTGTTTCGGAGGTGAAAAGGGTGTCAGGGAGGGTGATGAGTTTGAAGCTGGAAGTTAAAGGTGTGATAATGAGGCAGGAGTTAACATGGGCACTGGGAGGTGTTGAAGAGCTACTGGATTGCTGGGAAACTACTGCAGAAGTGATATAGCAGGCAGCTAGAAATGTACTTGGTGTGACATCTGGAAGGAAAAAGAAAGATAAGGAAACCTGGTGGTGGAACCAAGAAGTCCAGGAGTGTATACAGAAGAAGAAGGAGGCAAAGAAGAAGTGGGAAGTCAGAGAGATCAAGAAAGTAGACAGAAGTACAAGGAGATGAACCGCAGGGCGAAGAAAGCAGTTGCGAAGGCCAAAGATACTGTGTTTGGAGAATTGTATGAGAGGTTGGACAGTAAGGAGGGAGAAAAGGACCTTTACCATTTGGCAAGACAGAGAGACAAAGCTGGGAAATATGTGCAGCAGGTCAGGGCAATAAAAGATAAAAATGGAATCATACTTACAGGTGAACAGAGCGTGTTGAGCAGATGGAAGGAGTACTTTGAGGGGCTGATGAATGAAGAAAATGAGAGAGAGAGAAGATTTGATGAAGGGGGGATAGTGAACCAGGAACTGCAGCAAATAACCAAGATGGAAGTAAGGGCAGCGATGAAGAGAATGAAGAATGGAAAGGCTGTTGGACCAGACAACATACGAGTGGAAGCTTGAAGATGCTTAGAGGAGATGGAAGTTGAGTTTCTGACCAGATTGTTTAACACTGCAGAAGCAATGTTTGCTCTGAGGGTATTGATGGAGAAATACAGAGAAGGTCAAAAAGAGTTACATTGTGCCTTTGTGGACTTGGAAAAAGCATATGAATGGGTGCCTAGGGAGGAGTTGTTGTTCTGTATGAGGAAGTCTGGTGTTGCAGAGAAGTATGTGAGAGTAGTTCAGGATATGTATGTTGGCAGTGTAACAGTGGTGAGATCTGCAGTGGGAGTGACGGATGAATTTAAGGTAGAGGTTGGATTATGTCAAAGATCAGCGCTGAGCCCATTCATGTTTGCAATAGTAATGGACAGGTTGACAAACAAGGTTAGACAAGAGTCTCCGTGGACGATGATGTTTGTTGATATTGTGGTTTGCAGTGAGAGTAGGGAGCAGCTTGAGGAGGATCTGGAGAGATGGAGATATGCTCTTGAGAGGAGAGTAATGAAAGTGAGTAGATCAAAAACAGAATACATGAGTGTGAATGAAAGGGAGGAAAGTGGAGTGGTTAGGATGCAGGGAGTGGAGGTAACAAAGATGGAGGAGTTTAAATACTTGCGATCAACAGTTCAGCGTAACGGCGAGTGTGAAAGAGAGGTGAAGAAGAGAGTGCAAGCAGACTGGAAAGAGTGGCTGGAGTGATTTGTGACAAACAGGTACCAGCAAGAGTAAATGAGAAGGTTTACTGAACAGTAGTGAGACCAGCTATAAGATGCAGAGGACCGTAAGAAATGGAGACAGTTGATCCGCTGTGGCGACTCCTAAATGGGAGCAGCTGAAAGAAAAAGATGAAGAAGGAGGAGTGAGACCAGCTATGTTGTATGTGTTGGAGACAGTGGCACTGATGAAATGGAGGTGTCAGAGTTAAAGATTCTGAGATTTTCATTGGGTGTGACGAGGATGGACAGGATTTGAAATGAGCAAATTAGAAAGATAGCTCAGGTTAGATGTTTTGGAGACAAAATTAGAGAAGCCAGGTTGCATTGGTTTGGACATGTCCAGATGAGAGATGAGGATTATATTGTGGCAGCGGTGGCCTAGTGGTTAGGGAGTTGCTCCTGCATTGGAAGATTGTGGGTTCAATTCCCTCACCAGAAGGTTGCCCTGAGAAGATTGTGGATTCAATTCCCTCACCAGTAGGTTGCCCTGAGATGGGGATGGTACCTTTAGTCACTGCTCCCCGGGTGCTTTCAATAGCTGCACAGTGTTTGCATGGGTTAAATGCAGAGGTCTAATTTCATTGTGGTTTACTGTGTGCTGTGCTGTGACCTCGCCATGAGAAGGGTTGTCACTTTCACTTTCATATTGGAAGGAGAATGTTGAAAATGGAGCTGCCAGGAAAGGGAAAAAGAGGAAGACCAAAGAGGTTGTTTATGGACATGGTGAGAGAGGACATGCAGGTGGTTAGTTTGAAGCAGGAAGATGCAGAGGACCAGAAGAAATGGAGACGGTTGATCTGCTGTGGCAACCCCTAAACGGGAGCAGCCGAAAGAATAAGAAGAAGATATTTCTGAGGATTAATGTAATATTTTTAGAGAGTAAAAACATCCTATTAATTTTGAGTGAGTCCTGAACATATAAATGCCATGCTTAGAAAAATCTTTAGGAACTTTCTAGCTATAATGTCATCATATTTCCCATTGCACACTGAAAGCCTTGAAAATCCCTGAAAAATGTATGTAAAGTATTTCATGTCAATTACTTTAACTGCTATGTGTGATTTTTGACCTTGAAAACCTATAGGTGTTTCAGGTCGTTAGTTTTGGAACTTCCTTTGCCCCCTGCAACAATAAGCTTCTGCATTTTTAATGCTGACTCTATTACATCATTTTTATTCACCTCAAAATACTTCAGTAGATCATGTTCCTTCCCACTGATACATGTGCAATTTGAGAAATATGGTGTGTGTTTGGTGAGACAGTGGAGTGTGTGGGAGTGAGTGTGAGATGTGAGCAGTGGTTGGAGCATTAGCATGTTTTTTTGTGTTTATCTCAGCAAGTGTGCATCCTTTAAGAGCCCTAAGATGAGGAGGTGTGTCTTGGTCTTGTGATGTGTTATGATGGATATTGGGCTTAGAGTGAAGGAGTCATTACCAAGGCAGTAAACCAAACACAGATGACTGTGTGACTGACACTAATGTGTAAACAGAGACGGTTCTTAGGTACATGAAGAGAAAAAGAAAAGGGTGGAGGAGAAAGAGAACTAAGTTTTAAAGCAGTTGTAGTAAGGATGGCACTCATTAAAACAGTTGCATCATAGTCTGCTTTCTCACTCACTCTCTCTCTCTTTATGCTTTTTCTTTCTCTGCCTCTGTCCTCCAGACTTGAACACAGAGCACCTGTGAAGAATGTGGAGATACATAGCCATTTATTATATATTACAGATGTCTCCTGTTGAATCCAGGAGTGTGTATGAGACGATATGCCTAAGATGTTTTCTAGCAAATGCACTTAGCACATGTGCTTCACATGTAAATGAAAACATATGCTGCCAGGTCCTAATGAGCCTCAGCAGGAAGGTTTCAGCTTCACTGGTAATGGAACCCCTCACCCAAGCCCCTGTCTTCTGCTGTTGGATTTAGCAATGCCATCTGTTTCCCTTGCGTGGCTGTGTTTGCTCAGTTATATGATATATGGCATTAGTCAGTGGCAGTAGAGGTTCTTGAATAATAGAGTTGCTTTCTTTAGTGGACTGTGTTTTCTTTGAAGTGAACTGGTGGAAATGGAGCTGGCCATTGTGCTGTGCATGTAAAGAGAGAAACTTATAAAGGAAAAAATATCTCTCTCACCCTCTTGTTCTGTTTTAATAGGAGCAGGAAATGTATGAATTCAATAAGGTGTTGCGTTGTGCGTACTTGTCTCTGTTGTCTGTCAATTTGCTCTCCTCAACATGTCAAACTCACTGGAACTCTAACAGACAAAAAAAAAAATTGAAAAAGTTGAAAAGACAAAACATATATAGTGTCCATAGAAAAGCAGTCTGTAGAATGAGATGCCCTAGAGCAGCCTCATAAAAGCAAAAAAAAAAAAACTGTTCTCTGGAGTGGTTGAGCTTCATTCAATAACTGTGAGATTGTCTGAAGTGGAGGTTGCCACCCAGACAAAGTGTCCAACTGGACCTCACTTATAACACTCTAACTAACACTAATGCACTCTAGAGCAATCAAATCTGCAATGTTCCAAATTTTAGTAAGGTCTTCCCAGAACAGTTGAAGCTTTTATTACAGCAAAGAAGGCCAAAATGCCCTCTTAATAGCCTTGAGTTTCAGAAATACCACATAACTTTGTTGTTTTTTGTAATCTTCCATGAAAATCCACAACAATCTGAATATCATTGAAACTGATAAAAGTTTATATAATCTATTGTCATTTATTCCATGTTTAGCACAAATCAGACTTTGAATTTTGTTTTATTGTTATTGTTGTTGTTGTTGTAGTTTCAACATATTCAAATATTCACCTGAATGTAAACATAAAACAAATTAAAATGGCATGAACAGACATGATGGTATCCTTAAATTAATACTTGTTGCACAAACGTTCACTATTACTGCCAACAAACAATCTCTTTAGCTCTCAGTGAGACTCTTCCATCTGCCAGGTGTTTTGGCTCACTCCTCCTGGACAAACTGCTGTAGCTGTTTCAGGTTTGGAGGGCACCTTATCACGCTTCATTTTTCAAGACGTTTTAACAGATGTTTGATCTGATTTAGTTTAGGGCTCATAGAGTTCTATTTAAGAATAGTCCATTTTTTTAATCAACCTTTTTAGGAGCTTTATTAGCTGTGTGTTATGGGTCGTTATCCTGTTGGAGGACCCATGACCCATGACAGTCTGCAGTATGTTTCAAACACATAAACAAACAGCATGCCTTGATAGTTCATTATCCCAGATATTTTTTCATTTTGTCAGAATGCATTTTATTAAATTCAGGTCTGGCTTTTATGTATTTCTTCTTTCAATAGTGAAGACTGTTGTTGTACAAAAAGCACAGGTGATATCACCAGACGTACCTTCAACAGATTGAATGTTTTTGGATGGGATGTAGATGGTAGTCAAAACCCAGAAAAGGGTCTACATATTTATTTCAGATTAACCTGGGGTTGCAGTTCCTCTTCTCTTGGCTAAAGTCCCATAGAGCTCATAATTCTTAACTATATATGCAACTGTTACAGTCACATGAAGTTACCTAAAGGTGGTCTTACAGCTTTTCCTTAAAATGTTTTTCTAGAATTTTCTTTTAGAGCACGTCAAACAAGTCTCTCTTTTGCTTTAACAAACTACAGAGTGCAAACATTTCTCTTTAAATAGGCTAAATGGCTGACAAAGAGGTTGAAGATTGTGAAGACTGTAAAGCTCAACACATTAAACATGACTGTAACACAGTGCTTTATAATAATTTTAAGGGTACCAACAAATCAAGGTCTATTTTAGAATATCTTTGTAAAACAAACATTAAATCCTTTATTGTCATATTTCTATTGGCTTATTCTATCACATACTAAGTGCATGCAGATATACATCAGACAATCTCTTTTAATTTAATTACTTTCCAGGAGGAATGAATCATTGTTTTGATGAGGTGTATCTGATGTGAAATCTTTAAAATTTTACTTGCATTATTTTGATAAGAACCGTGGTCTTGTTTGGACTTTCATTTATCGAAACACCAACAGAAATTCCTCTCAAACACCTGAGTTTGGTCAGAAAGCTATAATAAAAAAACTGAATTTTGAAGAGTCTTATATGCACATACATCAAACCGTGTTTTTGTTGATCATTGCAAACTTAAAATATTTACTTTCTCAACAAAATATGGTTCTCAAAGTAAAGAGAACTCAGTTCAACAAATGAGATAATTCTCATATTTCGCCATTTATTTACTGAGGAAAATTATGTAATATTATATTTCTTTGAGTGGCAAAAGTATGTAAACCTTTCACTTTTAGGAAATGGACTATTACATGCTTCTAGAGTGATCTTATTGGCACAACACCCTTTTGGAAGGGAAATAATGTTCTTGATTTTCTTCCATTTGTACACAATCTGTCTGATTCTGGATCTCTGGGGCAGGTTGACTTGACTAGAGATGTTTCCATCCTGATGAATATCAAGCCCTCTTTTCACCAAAATATTTTCTTTACTTTGAAGTGAAAGACTTGCATGTGTTTTGAAGATCCGAATTTGATAGGTATCACAGTATGGGGCTTAAAGCAGGACGTACGTTTGGAGTCTGCTAAACTAAAACATGGTACCAAAGACAACCACAAGCGACAATAGACCATTGGCCAACAGTTTAGCCCCAACACACAGAAGTATATTTTCACAAACTTTAAGGAGGTTCACCTTGGATAAAGTCCAAACCACCACCAGATGTTCCAAGTCAGCAGCAGACATACACTACACTGGGATACCAGAACACTAGATCTCTGTTTAAAATCTTTATCTACATTTAGGATTTGTTAAAACATCTGTTGGTGGTAATGGAGTGATGTTTCTTTCTTGCTATAATTATTGTTTGATATTGGCCATTTTTTTATGTCCTTGGTAACAGCATTTACAGCAAATTTCTAGTATTATGAAAGCCTTATTGTATAAATTACTATTATCACTGTGGTTATCATTAGAGGCTTTGTGTTTGGTCCCCCGTCCTTGATCTTTCACTGCATAATTTTGTCAAAGTATTCTAAATGTTTCAGGAATTGCTAAGGATAGCCAGCACCATCACTGTCACTTTAAATTTAAACTGTCTAAAGAGGCCCTTTATAGACCTCTGGACCAGCTATGTTGAAATTAATAATTTATTAAAGAGCAAATAATAGTTGTTGTCTATCTCACTGCAATACTGAGTTTCTGTCAGATTAAATAGGCTACATGCTAGCATTGCCTGTACACAAATCTATGTGTTTGCTTCCTTTAACAGTTTGCAGTATGAGGAATGTAAACAGAGGAATGTGAGGCATGTGCAGTCACTGAGTCAAGGCACAGTTCCTCCTCCCTGCACTCAATTTTTCTTCATGAAGACAGAGAGATGACCATGTGTGGCCACTGGTCCTTCAACACTCTGGCCGTCATTTTCCTCCTGCTGTCAACTGCAGGTGAGCTCAGAAACAAATGTGCTGACCAACAGACCTGATTATAACAGCCCTAAAAGTTTGTTGCAGGCTTCAAACCATAGTCTAAACAAACATACTCGTCTTTCTGGGATTGGGCTTTAATAAGGCTTAAGTAGTCCCATACATGGTCACAGCCCCAGTACCAGTGATGGTATGACAACCCACTAGGTATTGGTGATATTCACTGTTACAGATATTTAGATACACAAATAAATAAATAAACTGTTTTTACTCACATAGTTACACAAGTGCATCTTGATAGCTAAAACAGAATATTTCCTCTTAAGTTACTGCATGTTAAATAGGCTGAGACTATGACTTTTTCAATTATAACATAGAGTGCCAACTTTGTAATGTGATGTTATTTACTGTAAACATCAGCATTGAATGATGATTTATTTTTAAAAATTGAATAGTACCTAAGCAAACTTTACTTTACTGATAAAAAGGGGACAGCTCCTGTGTAGTTATGTCTTAACATTTACAGATCCAGACATTAGGGAGCTGTAATGCAACACATTTGGTCTAAGCACATTCACACACGCAGGCCTCACTTCTGAGTGGGAAGGATGGCGCTCCCTCTCCCTCATCACTCTGCGTGATGCCAACCTACAAGGAACAAAATTTGTGGCTGGCTTAACATTGTGTGGAGAAACATAGCCCTCATCTCACCCTCCCAGTGCTGATGTTTTTATGTGATTGATACAAGTTAGAGGACTGAATTAAACTAAATTGAGGAGGAAAAATGGGAAAAAAAGATTTTGTGATGGTTTAAACACAGAACTTTTATATGTCACAACATCAGCATACAGCTACAGCTCCCTAACTGCTTGGAAAGTTTGAATTTTTGTGTAAAGAAAAGGT
Source organism: Hepsetus odoe (assembly GCA_017165825.1). Classification (NCBI taxonomy): domain Eukaryota; kingdom Metazoa; phylum Chordata; class Actinopteri; order Characiformes; family Hepsetidae; genus Hepsetus; species Hepsetus odoe. Next base: position 2,279,414 of record CM029372.1, on the reverse strand, counting down.
TTGTGACAAAGCACTGTCACAATGCAGGTAATGATATGTAATGATAATATATACAGTCACTTAATTTGGTTAAAATCTTGTTTGAATTAACAGATGTTAAACCTGTTACATAGGTAATTATGAAATAGAGTTATGAAATAAAACTAAAAGTTTTAAAAATACTTACATTTATCATTGAGTACATGTGTGAGTAACTATTAGTTAAACAGGCGTTGTATGTGTTTTAAATGCATAACTATATAGTTAATAAAAAAACATTGCATCAGAAACATTAGGTTGGTGTTTGTTAGAGTTGAAGGTTAGGGCTCAGTTCAGTTTAATTAATATTAAGTTGGATGTCAATTGAAGATAAATTTAGCATCTCCAAAGTGGACTGCCATATTAATGTTACTAACAAATGTGATCCCTCTAGTATGTTGCTGAATGAGAGCTTTTCTTGTGCTCCACATAGCTGTTATAGAAGAAGCACTTTTCAAATGGTTTAATGGATTGGAAGACCCCTCTGTGGAGCATATGAGATAAATAAGAGGCATCTGAAATGGAAGGTGCAGAGGGCTGTGTAAATGTTGGAGAGAGGTAACTGTCAAGCGGATGAGTTCAGCTGACAGCTGATCAAAGAGAAACAGGGAGAAAGAGAGAGGAATACTTTTAAATGCTATTGGAGAGGCATTGCTAACATGATGGATACTGAGTAGCATCACCTAATTCCATGACAGAAGAATAACTATTATAAATAAACTTCAAAAGGAACAAAGCAATAATATTGGTTGGGTGGGGGCAAAACCAAATCAACCTGAGTCTTCATTGTTCATTAATATAAGCATAATTTTACAGCTATATTCCTGGTAGATGCAATAGTTCAACATGTAAATGTAAATGTAAATTGTAAAACATTTTTACATAGTTAAGTTAACTGACCTACTTCTTTATATTAAACAGTTATTAACAGAATACTTTGTGAGAATCTAAAGTAATTTATTTAAAGCAGTTTTTATTTTGGGGCAGAGGTGGCCTGGAGGTAAGGGAGTTGGCCCCGGATGGGAAGATTGTGGGTTTGAACCCCTTCCCGGTGGGTTGCCCTGAGGTACCCTTGAGCAAGGTGCTGTCCCCGTCAGTTCACTCCTCCCTGTGATAGACTGGCTACCTGTCCAGGGTGTGTCCCCGTCCTTAGCCATGTGTGAGCTGGGATGGACTCCAGCACCCCCGCGACCCTAATTAGGACAAGCAGCCCAGAACATGAATGAATGAGTTTTTATTTCCTGTTTGCCTGACTTTTAAACTGCCATCTTAACATTCCATCACAGTGGTCAATGTAATGTTTGAAAGATCACTATGAATGAGCCTTAAATGTATTTTAGAAAACTCTGAGATACTCTCAAATCAATGTTTCTTTGTCAAGCTGAGGAAGTGTAACATAACGTAATGTAACAAAGGAAAAGCTTGTCATTCTCTTAAATCACCCTGATTTTTATTAACTTTTTTTTCCAAGGCAGACAAGGTAATTGTTCAATAGATGGATATAATTACTCATTTACATTTATCAGACACTCTTATCCAGAGAAACTTCCATGACCTAATTACAGGGACAGTCCCCCTGCAGCAATTCAGGGTTAAGGGTCTTGTTCAGGGACCCAGTGGTGGTAGTGCCAGAGGTGGGATTCGAACCTGGAATCTCCTGAGCCATAGGCAAGTATCCTACCACTAGACCACCACCACCCTTGTGCCCTTGTTTACCCAAGTCATTTGAGGAAAAGCTCTACTTTCAAACATCTGCCATTATTTAATATTGTTCTATATTTTATTACAGTCATTCAGCCAGTTACTGTGAGCAGAAAACACAATCTCTTATTATAATAAAATCATAACTAGCTTGATCAGTGCTCCTGAAGCTTCTTGCCAGAAAACACATGCTGGGTCTTAATGTCAGCCAAAATTCTCATGGGAAGATGACTTTTAACCTCCATGAATCTCTGCAGCCAACAAGAGCCAGTTTAATGAAGCACCAGGCTCAGTATTCTATTAAAATCAGGCCTTCACAAAAAAGAATGGACCATACCTCACTCAAGTGATTGTCAACGCTAACAAACTTATAGCAAAATACATATTTTGTTTAAATATTTTCTAGATATACCCAGGTGAAGCAACACACACAAGTGTCTTCCCTTCCTCCTGTCTTTTCAGTGATGCCCTTAAAGGCTGATGAAATATCAGCAAACACTGTTTTGGTTTCATCCTTTGGCATGTTGTGTCTCTCTTTAGCGACTACGTATTGTGTCTTGTGTAGCAAGGTGCAGTGGTAGTCCATAAAGGAGCATGTGCTTTGGCAGACCTGCCAAGTTCCGTTTTTAAATAGAAGGAGATTTTTTGGGGCTAAGGGTGGGTGGGGGGTGGTTACCTCCTAAATCACTTCAGCATGTGCTCTGGCTGTGCTGCTGGCCAGCTCCCTGAATGAACACACACATTAGAGCGGTTGCCATGGAGAGAGAAGAGAGCAAGAGAGAGAGAGAGAGAGAGAGAGAGAGAGACCTGTCAGACAGGTGTCTCTGTATACCATACCCTCTGGAGAAATGTTCATTTAGCATTCACTCTTTTGAGTGGGAGTGAATATGAATGCTGGTCAAACTGATTAGCACCTCAAGCCTGTAGGATGTTAATAATTCAGAAATCAAAACTCAAAAAAGCATTGATTTGCTTTTGCTGCCATAGTGAAGGAAAAGCAGAAAAAAAACAACCCCGAAAAAATTGGGCTCAACAGGTGGTTTTCATTTCATATGCCTGACTTTTTCCTTTTGTTCATTTCTTCCCTCATCAGAAATATGAGTGCCTTGCATTACATCTTGACTTCTTGCCTGTTTGGTTGATGGATACACAGCCCACGCACTGCCAAATTCCCCTGCTATTCAAGGCTCTTTATGAGGTTAGAGGTGTTCCTGGAGGGCTCTTTGGCTCTCCTCTAGATCAGCTCTGATTTATTAGCAACAATTAACAGCCCGTCTCCAAGCCCAAGCACACACATAATTGGGCTTTTTGGTCATTAATGAGGGGTCAAATGCGGCAAACATTAAATTGTTTCCTGTACTGTAAAATATTCATTTTAAACCAGCACACTTGGACAACATATTTGAAATAACACTCCAGCCTTGGATCTTTTATCCTTGGATCTTTAATTTCCATTTACATACAACAACAATTGTATTCTGTTTATTTAATGCTAAAGTAATGAGTACATCATGCGATTTCAACCATTACAGTAGAGGGAGAGAAATATGCAGGAGAGAACTGGCCTTCCTATCACTATAATGTGTAAGAATATAGTTCAGTGAGAAATGGTATTTCTAGATGCTACAAGAATACACAGTACTGTTATCCTAAACTCTTTCTGAACTCAAAGCATGAAGCTTGTTTGCTTAGTTAACTCTGGCAGTGGATGAGAAATGGAATGCTAATAAAATCCTGATGTAGATAATAAAATGATAATTCCAGTTTTCTAAGGTTACACCCTTAAAGTCTTCATGACTCACAAAAGCTCCATTTGACCAAGAGACTACAATGGAGGCTTCTATTGCTACATCTGGCTCATTAGCAGCCCCCTACTGGTTTTATTATGAACTAAAGCAATAAAAAAACTTAAAATAATGGTTGCACTATTTTAAGGGAGATTTTTTTTATGTAATTATTTGAGTATTCATTAACACCAACAATTCTGAATACCTTTAAAGTTCTGTTCAGGCCTACTGAAAATAACTAAATGTGAGAATGAAATACAGGTATTATGTTTAATTTTTATTTGGCTTTAAAAGATATTCCTAGGATCATGATAATAGCTATCAGTAGTCTAAAAGTTCTGCTCTTTACAGTTAAAATGATGCAACCAGAGTAAATATGATGTAGGACAAACAAGCAGATTTGTAAGTGACAAATAAAATGACTCATTGTACTAATGATTGTACAGAAGAGTTTCAGAAATGTTCCATAATCAAAGTGAAAATATACAAAAATCAATGTTTACACTGTGTTGCATTGGTAAAGCAGTGCTGCTGGAGTCTCTTGTAGTCCAAAACTGAGCACTGATAAAAATCAGCTCCTCGATCAAAAAGCTACTTAATTAGTTCAAGATTTATTGTCATGCGTACAATATACAGGGACGCATGCAATGAAATTCTTACTTGAACATCTTTTCACAAACTGTAGCATTAAAACATTCAACAGAATATAGTGTAATAGTGGGAAAAAGACCATCAATTTGAAGGGCAACAGTACTCTAAATAAAAAGTACAACTCTATATATGCAAACTACAAAACAATCAGACACAGAATTTTGGAAATTATGAGGCATTAGGTAGAGTTCAATCAGGTGTGTTAAGCCTGCAACTGCCAGACCCATAACAGGTACCAATGACAGAGAGAGCATCACTCCTGTTGCTGCATCCTTGCACTGGCTGCCTTTCAAGTACAGAGTAGTAGAATTTAAGGTTTTATTATTTGCTCTACATGCCATTGCTCCTAGCTATATCTCTTTATAAGTGTCTATTCTACATTTTTATCCCTACAATCCTTTGACTTGAAGTCTTTAGATGTTCCACACTCTTGGTTAAGATGTAATGGTTAACAGGCTTTCTATGTGGCTGCTCAGACACTTTGGAATAATTTTCCATTCTTCATGTCATTTATGTCTTTATGTGTCTTCTGTCTTTGTTTGTTATGCCACGAGACAGTAATTTATCTCCTCTTACTGATTGCTTAATTGTTCAGCTGGTTGTTTATTTTACAGCATTTATTTATTTATTTTATTTACAAATTTTATATTAGTTCATTATTATGATTAATTTGACACTTACTGTTTTTTAAAATGTGTTTTAGAAATAAAGATGACTTCCTTTGATGGTGCTTTTAATTCAGGGGGAGGATAAATTGTGCAACAACAGATGGGATCCAGTCAAGAACTGCAGCTTCAGAAAAACAAACTTAGTTCCACCATCCTAAAGTAAAATTCTTTGCACAGACAGCATATGAGGACCAGAGCGAATACCACCCCCACCCCCCCTCCCCCGAGCTCTTCTGTCCATCCCATTTATCTGTCCTTCAGACCCCGACAGCTCTCATCTATATGCAAATGATGGCATGGCTGTGGTCTTCCTCCTCAAGGCTGGATATGAGTTTGGAGGCAAGCAGCTGAGGATGTAGATTGGCTCAACTGTTGGGGCCTAATAAGCAAACAGGAATTTTTTGAATTGTTTTTTTTTATATGAAGGAGAGAATTAGGATTGGCCATGGAGTAGCCCTGCCCTCTTTTTTTGTTCAAATCTTTCACAAATAATCAGGCTCTGTAAATGTCAAAAATTTTTCAAGGTGGTTTGGTTAAGAAAGTTGAGAGTCCTCTCATTTATTCTAAGCCATTTGCAAATATTCTTATAGTGCTCTTTTTTAAAGTATTAACTGTTTTAATGTATAAGCCTCTTTTGTATAAACTGAACCACATTCCTTGAATGTGACTGTTTAGAGAGACATTTGACTGATGCTTCATACCTAAAAAAAAAATTGGACTTGCAACAACAATAATTTCCATCCAGTATTTAGAAAAACACATGATTACACATGAATTATGGCTGTTGACTTTATTTGAAGCACATGTGGAGGCAAACAAAACAACCAGAATGAGACATGAATCATGCACACTGCATGTCACCACCAATTCATCTGGTATTTGTCTACTTGTCCTATATGCAGACCTTTCAAATTGTGTGCCATTTGAAGTGTGTTCTACTGAGTAGATCAATTGTGTGCTAATGCAGAAATTAGGAAGCTCAAAGTAAGCAGAGCTGTAGTGAAACTGCTTAGAAGATAGGACTATTTGGCTGCTGGAGCTTTGATTGAACCTGCATATTTCTGTGGTTGGCAAAAATATACAGGTAGTCTGGTGTTAAAAGTTGAATGCTTAAACAGAAAAGGGGGACAGCCCAAATAAAATCATGTACAAATCAGTGATTTGGACCACCCAAGTTAATAATAAAAAGAAGTCTTGATATTGGTAATTTATTGAACATTAGGAAGGATGGGTGAATGCAAATGTTAATTGTTTGCCCTAAAGACCAAGAAAAGCCTTACTTGAAAGAAGTTACAGATCAGTAACCTTCATGTATGTGCTAGAGGATAATCAGAGAACCAATCTGTTGTCTAGCATGAACCTCACTAAAATTATGTTGCAGCTGTAATTGTAGCATTAAGAAGAAAGTTATTCTCTTTCACAACAACTCAATTAATCTTTTCCTTTCTTGGGCAGCTCTTTCAGCACACTTCAGGGTGTGTGAGCCCTACGCCGACCACAAGGGGCGGCATCACTTTGGCTTCCACTGCCCACGTCTCTCTGACAACAAGACCTACATGTTCTGCTGTCACCATAACAACACCGCCTTCAAGTACTGCTGCAATGAGACAGAGTTCCAGACCATCATGCAGCTCAACCTCACCACCAACTCTAATAGCTTCACCCATAAGTGAGTATGAAGGCGTACAATAATGACAGTAGGGAATGCATTTCTCACTTTATGCCATTTTGTTCTTTACTTATGTCTGAACAACTGTGCTTTTTCTGGAGAAGTTGTTTTATACATGGTCCTCCTTGCTACCTTCCCCACTCTGGCCAAAATAAATGATAAAAACCATCACCTACCCACCTAGTGCCATAGTAGCATTGGATACGATTAAGAGTAAAGTGAATCCCACTTCTGATAATGTATTTTGAAGATTGAATGGGTGACTACACTTAGCTCCCTGCTAGATATTTAATGATAATTTTTGTGTTTTTTAGCCTCTGTATCAGGGGTACATTGTGTATTTCATTGGGATTGTCCAAATGGTATAAAGCTTTGGTACAATGCATGCGGTTTATTGTAAGAAAACATGTAAATGTAAGTAAAAAATAATGAATTCTATAAATTGGTAAGCCTGAGATTGAATAATATTTTTACAGAGCTTAGACATGAATTTGTGTTGCAGTTTTAATTCCCAGTTTTAGTTTAGCATTAATTATGATGTGGATATATACAAACAAAATGGAAAATTATATTAGAATGAAGTACTGGGTCACATTTTGCAGCCTTTTCCTGCAACCCATTGTCACAGTCTATCGTTCCTGTGGTTCCGGTTGGACATGACAGATGGCGCTCTGTTCTGACTGAGCACACCTGGGCTCATGGAGGCACAGGTGTGCTTCATTGGGGCTGCTAATTAAGCCCCAATGAGTCAGAACAGAGTGCGGTTCATTAACGAGGTGAAGCCTTATAGTTAATGGTGGCATTTTTGGTTTTGTATTTTGGTTTATGTTTAATAAAGTTACATTCCGGATTACTGGCTCAGCGCTGATGTCCTTCCCACACCCCGCCACCATTACACCCATTGAATTCTCTACATCATTCTTTAAGATGCTTTTCCAAGCTTTAATGGCAGTCCCTTTCAGTTGTTGTTTGTTTTAAAGGCTCCTTGAATTCAATTTTCAACAAATCATGGGCATGCACATTTTAAATTATGTCAGGACACTGACATAATGTGTCCAAAACTTTTATGTTGCCTGGGTCCTCTCTGTGTGGATTTTGCATGTTCACCCTTTGTCTGCATATGTCATGGTAGATGGCACTCTGCTCTGACTGAGTACACCTGGGCTCATGCGGGCCCATGTGTGCTTCATTGGGGGCTGGCTTTTTAAGCCCAAAGAGTCAGAGCAGAGTGTGGGTCACTCAAGAAGCTTAGCCTTCATGGTGACACTGGTGTTAATGTTCTTTTAAGTTTTTTGTGTTTCATTCTATTGAAACCTTAAACACCTCTTTTTTTGGTACTTCATTCTTTTCCTGATTTTTAAAAATTCCCCTCATCTGCTCAAACTTTTTTCCAGAATTCTTTGTACATTTGCAGATTCTAGTATGGCTTTCAGTTCAGTTCAAGCTATTTAACTTAAAACAGATCTATGGGCATAAAGCACACAAAACAACCAGGACTTGAGAGTCCCAGCTGAGCATTCTCAAAAAAGATTCCCAGCACCTTATGTCTTTGGGTTATAAACTTCAGGCAGTGATGTTTTTGTACTGAAACACTGGAAATGAACATTTTTACTGAAGCACAAAAGTGGCATTTCTCACAGTTTGATACTTTTGTCTGTAAATATTAACAAAAGTAAATTAAAGCACAGAAGCAACTTTCATGAGGCTTGGATTTTTTCCCTAACTTTGTCTAGCAACATATGTTACTCACATTACTCCAGAGCAAAAACTAGTAAAGCGAACTTAAATCATGTATCTCACTGATTGACTACATTTAGTTAACTTTCATCTGACAATTTCTTTGAATAAATAAATATGGAACATCTACAGTCATTTTTTAAGGATATTCAGCAGTTTTTGATGTCCAAAAGCTGAAGCAGTCTGGAGCTGTAGGGCTCCTTGATTGCTAATAGAGAAGAAATAAGAGTTTTTTATTGGTGATTAGGGTTAACAACGGCCACCACCAGTGCTGTTAGCTTAAAGGGTGCTGGTGGAAATTGGACTACTGTTGGCCAAAAGAGAAGAAGAAGAGGAGGAAGGCATGTCCGGAGGGAGGAGGAGAGAAAGAAGGGGAGGAGAGTGGAAGTGAGGGTAGGGACTATAAATGTTGACAGCATGACTGGTGAAGGTAGAGAATTAGCTGATATGACGGAGAGAAGGATCCAGCCCTCCATTTTCTGCCGCTTGTCCCAAACGGGGTCGCAGGGGAGTGCTGGTGTCCAATCCAGTGCACACAGGGCGAGGACGGGGGACGCACCCTGGACAGGTCGCCAGCCCATCGCAGGGAGGAGCGGGACAGGGACGGCACCTTGCTCAAGGGTACCTCAGGGCGACCCACTGGGAAGGGGTTCGAACCCCCGATCTGCCGATCATGTGGCCAACACCCTAACCACCAGGCCACCGCTGCCCCCGGAGAGAAGGAAGGTTGACATTTTGTGCATGCAAGAGACTAGATGGAAGGATAGTAAGGGCAGGTGTATTGGAGGAGGGTTTAAACTGTTTTACTATGGTGTGGATGAAAGGAGGAATGGGGTAGGTGTTATACTGAAGGAAGAGTATGTGAAGAGTATTTTTGAGATGAAGAGGGTGTCAGATAGGGTGATGAATCTGAAGCTGGAAGTTGAAGGTATGATAATGAATTTTGTAAAGACCACAAGTTAAGACAACCACAAGTTGGTTGTGAGATGGAGGGGAAAGAAGAATTAGATGAAGTGAAAGAGAATGTATCCAGGGGAGAGAGAATGGTGATTGGTGCAGCCTTTAATGGACATGTTGGTGAAAGGAAAAGCGGTGACAAGGAGGTGTATGTAGGTATGGTGTCAAGGAGAGGAGTCAGATGGTTGTAGATTTTGCAAAAAGGATGGAAATGGCTGTAGTTAATACTTAGAAGAGGGAGGAGCACAGGGTGACATATAAGAGTGAAGAATCATGCACACAGATGGATTATATCTTTTGCAGTCTGAGGGAGACTGGAGACTGCAAAGTACTGACAAGGAAGAGTGTAGTTAGACAACATAGGATGATGGTCTGTAGGATGACTTTGGAGGTCAAGAAGAGGAGGAAAGTGGGGGCATAGTCAAGGATAAACTGGTGAAATCTGAAGAAGGAGGACTGCAAGGTGGAATTCAGGCAGGAGTTAACACAAGCACTAGGAGGGGTTGAAGAGCTATCGGATTGCCAGGGAAAGTGCTGCAGAAGTGGTAAGGCAGACAGCTAGAAAAGACTTGGTTTCACATCTGGAAGGAAGAAGGAGGATAAGGAAACCTGGTGGCGGAACCCAGAAGTCCAGGAGTGTATATAGAAGAAGAGGCAAACGAAGAAGCGGCATAGCTGTGGCCTAGTAGTTAGGAAGTTGGCCCCAGGATCAGAAAGCTGTGGGTTCTATTCCCAGACCATAAGGTTGCCCTGAGGCACCCTTGAGCCTCGTCCCCATCACTGCTCCCTGGATACTTTAAATAGCTGCCCCCTGCTGCACTTGTGTGTATGGGTGAAACACAGAGGTTGAATTTCATTGTCTTGTGCAGTGCTGTGTTTCACAATGGCAAGAATAGTCACTTACACTTTCAAGAAGAAGTGGCATAATGGGAGAGATGAAGAAAGTAGACAGTAGCACAAGAAGATGAAATGCAAAGAAAGCAGTGATGAAGGCTAAAGATTTTGTGTTTGATGAATTGTATGAAAGGTTGGACAGGAAGAAGGGAGAAAAGAACCTATAGCGATTGGCTAGATAGAAAGACAGAGCTGGGAAAGATGTGCAGCAGGTCAGGGCAATTAAGGATAGAAATGGAAACATACTCACAGGAGAACAGGGCATGTTGATCAGATGTAAGGAGTACTTTGAGTGGCTGATAATGAAGAGAATGTTTGAGAGAGAAGTTTGGAGGATGTGAGGACAGTGAACTAGGAAGTGCAGCAAATAACCAAGATGGAAGATGGAACCAAGAAGTAAGGGCAGCAATGAAGCAGATGAAGAATGGAAAGGCTGTTGGCCCAGATGACATACTGGTGGAAGTATGGAGGTGTGCAGTTTTAGTTTCAAGAAATTCCACATTATTTGTCATTTAAAAAATTGTAACCATTTCTAAGCTCAGAACCATTTATGGTTTGTTTTAACCTTAGAACATTTTTAGAATATTTAGTATTAATGTGTATATAGCTTAAAATAAATTAATACGGTGTTATCTTGTCAAATGACAAGGCTTCTGTTAGGTCTGTTCTTTTTGATCTACCATTAACAAATTGTTTGTGCTGTCTCATATTTGTACTGTCTCTGCTGTATAGAGCAACAGCCTCCATTCTCTGATTTTATGATGAAAGGAGTACTGAGTGGTTTTTGAGTGCTGCCTCTCAAAGCAGAAATCAATTAAGCTAGTGAGCAGATAGTGGCTTAAATCAGCTGAGAGCATGAGTGAGTAAAAATGACTGCAGGCAAAGCAGTATGCAATGCTTATATGCATATATATATGCCAAGCTCCTTATACATAATGTACATTTGTTTCATTCAACCATTACATCTATATGCAGGTATAACCCAGTCAAACAGCATTTCGCTTAACCTTGACTAATCATTCAGTCCACTTCCCTGAAAACATGATAAGGGATCCATTCATTAAGGGAACCTTGTAAGCATGCCCTGGCACTAGACAGCCATGAAAATGTCATTTCACACTTCAAGCTCTGATTGATCCTCCTGGGCCTCCATAGTCTTGGAATGATCTCTTGTAGAGCTCTGCAGCTCTTATCTGCACACCAAGCCCCCAATGCATCCTGCCAAAGCAATCTCAATGGCTTACGGAATGCAATTAAGCCACCACGCTGTCGTGGCATGAGGCTACGACCTCTATTTTCATTTCATTGTTTGATTTGAATGGGAAGAATCTGGTCTATTTTTCCATTACACAAATTACACATCTCTTCTCCAGACCCATTTTTACCTTTCTCTCTAACACTGGAAGAAAAAGTAGCTGTATTTACTTTGGTACAATTAAAATGAATGGATCAGCAATGTACTGTAATACAACATGCCTTCCTTTTATTTGTTGTTAAGGATTTTTTGGGGAATTCTGGCTGAAAATTGCCCCATTTGAAAAGATGAAAAAAAAGATGAATAATAAAAATTAAATAGACCTACAGCTAAATCTATAATTTAATAATTATGATAAAGTGCTAATGAAAAACAACCCATTCTGAAGCCACAATTTAAAAAAAATTTCAAATGGCTAAGCCAAAGTGCAAAGAAAATCTAAAAATAATAGCACAAGAATGAATTTCATGGTGCAGACAATAGCTTGCATACTGCAGTCTTATTAGTAAGTTTCTTAAGCAACCTGTGCAATTTATAAATACATTTAGTTTTCAGCTTTTTGCCCCAGCAAGTCCTTAATGTTTTCAAGCATATTTTGGTCCATAAATTGTATTATGTGTTTGGACGAAAATACAGTGTTTTGGATGCAACAGAAGAAAATATGCAAAGCAAAAATAAATTTGAGCATAAATATATATGGAAATTAATGGATTGGGATACAGTGGATATTTTTTCTCATTATTGATCATGGACTATTGAAAATTCATTTATTAATTTATTGTTCTCCTTCTGTTTTATGCCTCACTTTGTCTTTATTGTCACAGTAATTACACTGCTCTCATTGGTGTGTGGGTTTATGGCTTCTTCGTCATGGTCTTGCTGGCGCTGGACTTCCTGTACTACTCAGCCCTGAACTACGAACTGTGTCGAGTTTACCTGGAGAAGTGGGGACTAGGTGGACGATGGCTAAAACAGGCCAGAATTCAGTGGCATGGTGTAGCTGTGGTTCAGGAAGAAGACGGGAACTCTGGCACAGGACAGAGCCATGGCCATGGATATCAGCATCATCACCCCAGACGCAGCCTGAGGGGCGAGGTCCAGAGCCCCACCCTAATGACCTTCCAGACTTCCACAGCCTGATGAGTCTCCTCCACTCTAAAAAAGGTGAAATGATGCATGTCTAAATAATCAATTTACTGCATCTACTTAGTGGCTTCAGCTTTTCTAAATCACTCCAGCTGTTGACAGTCATGATGAAGAAGAAAAGAGATTTTCATATATTGTAGCTCTCATCACCAAATCCTCCGAGGCCAGAATGACCTTGCAGCAGCACCTTTAGAGATATGTAAAAATATGTGCTTTAGAAATTGATAATCTTTATTTTCATAGTACAGTGAATAACTCTTATGCTTCTCTTCTTCTACTTTTCAAAAACAGATTATGCAATTTCAAAAACAAAATAAGTTCTCCTCAGTACATGAGCATGGACACTAAAGTTTATTACACCCTGTTCTTCTGATTTGGGATTATTTAATGCTAAAGCATGAAAATAGAAATAGTAGTCACAATGCTATCATAACTAGTGCTCAACCAAAAGAGCATCACAGAATGACAGCCTAGCCTAGCACTTCATGGTAAGTTTATGAACTGATGAAGTATTACATGTGTGACTTTAAGGGAAAATGTAGAAAAGCTATTACACTCCCTAAGGACCAACTTAGATTTTTTTTATTTGCACTGGGGTAATAAAAAGTAGATAAAAAGAATGTAATTTTACATTAAAATAATACATTTAAAAAATGTAACTTTACATTATCAGAAAATTATTTAGAAGTATGTGCTGTCAAGTTTAAGCTTCAGTGATATTTTTACACACAAGTAAATATTTTACTATAGCATATAGTTTAAACATAGTGAAATATAGTGAAATAGTGCCAATCAACCACTTGCTTCCTTATCTGCCACACTGACATCTCCTGCTTCACACTGTGTCTGGAAAAACTGAAGCGATGTGGAGGCAGACAAGTGGAATCTAGCGTGTAATGTGATGATGCGTCCCAGCCTTTGAAGATATGGAAAAGGTGTTCTCACAGTTTGGAGAAGGATGGATGCACATGTCTGTGCTGCATTTGTCTGAGTTTTCCAATTCAGCCCCCAGACTTTTAAAGCCACTAAAAAGTCTAGTGGCATGAGTGATATGTATGAGTAACACTTAGGCTGGTATTTTCGCTAATAACTTCATGTTTCATTTTACAGCAAGGCTATCTACCTTTTTATAGATCTTGCTGTTGTCATGAAGATGGCTTTCACATTTCTTAGATCGGTGCCTGTTTGAAGGTTTAGTGAAATGTACTAACCACCACTGGGCATTTGACATAATCACATGATAATTAAAAGTTCATATAATTATTTAGCATGTTACCCTGTGGATCAGCGTGCTTGTCTGTACTCTGTTCAGCACACCTCACCTAAGAAGACACAATTTTCTCAATAGAATTACTGGCATATATGAAATTGCCTTCTAAAAAAGGTTATAATGAAAAACTGTAGTCCAGAAACATGGTTAGAAGCCTAATAGTTTTTCTAAAAACAGAAAAACTAATACGTTCTACTGAAAACTAAGAGAAAAAAAAATCAAACCAAAAACCAAAAATCATAGAAATCTGAAGCTCAACACCAGTGATAAAATATTTATACTATGAATAATCTGAAAATTAAAATTTAAACATAATTTGTTTAAATTCATTAACAGTATACACTGAGTTGAACAAAACTAGTTAAATTGCTTGCCACATATTTAGTTTGAATAAGGTCTGAAGTGGTGCTACAATTGATGGCACCTGGTGTGCTGTTCATGTAAGAATAACCTATTTTTGACAGGTAGGCCTTCATATATTTTAGCATCTCTGCATGAACTGTGTGCACTTCTGAGCCTGTTCCTAAACAGAGGTAATCTCACACTACTAAAACTAAAAACACTCTGTAATGCATTATAAATGGGAAACATGTTATGTACAGACAGATTTAAACCAGGCCAGAGACATACACACATGCTGGAGTGTTGCCAAGTCTAAAACAGTGAGAATTGGACTGTGTGCAGGAGAGGACAAAGATCAGCCTGCTTCATTTAATGTCATTCATCTTCATTAGAAACAGAAAGTATTAAACCTTAACTGGGTATGCTGTTTATGTCTGGTGTGACTATAAAGGCTCAGAGGGTCATTGCTTGGAAAAATCTGGTTAGAATGGTTCTCAACATTTCATCAAAGAGTTTACAGACAGCAATGAAACATTCTATCAGCATGTGAGTATGTATGTGTTCACCTTAATAAACACACAGCAGTTGTTTCTCACTATGGGCACCTGACCACTACAAACTAAAATAATCCATAAACATGAAAGATTTCAAGATGTGAAACCAGATGGCCCATATACAGCCAGTTTCTATACACCATCACCCTCTGTAATTATTAGCTTTGGGGCAATAAGATATTTTTGATTGCATGCTAGTATTCAAAATACTGTATCCTTTTCCCAGACCGAGACTGTCTTGTATTTTTAATATATTACTGAGGAACAGTTCTCCAGGCTTCCTGAAGGACAAAGTTTTTGTATCTCATTTTCAGTCCAGTCCCTGTAACTGAACACTTTTATTGTTTTTTTTTTGTTGGTTAATCCACACAGAACAAAGCGTCTAATTTATGAAGTAGTGAAGATGATTGCAGATGATTCTAGATGATTAGGTGATTAGATTACTGCTGATGCTGAACGCTGAGTCATTGGAACACCTTCATCTAGAACATTTAGGTACTTTGCTGCCTGTTGCAGTAAAACATTTGTTCCAGCAATCCACTCATCATGCTAAAGATAAGCCAGTTTGACAGGCATAATATAGTATTTTTGCAAAAACAAGGTGATTGCCTAGCCAAATATAAGTCAATGATTTTTGCACAGTGTTCTACATTGAAACATGAAATGTGAGGTGCATTAG
This sequence comes from Hepsetus odoe, assembly GCA_017165825.1. Classification (NCBI taxonomy): domain Eukaryota; kingdom Metazoa; phylum Chordata; class Actinopteri; order Characiformes; family Hepsetidae; genus Hepsetus; species Hepsetus odoe. The sequence continues at coordinate 2,264,086 of CM029372.1, read as the reverse complement.
GTGTAAAGGCAGGTATACAATGCTTTGCAAAAGTATTCAAAAGTATTCAAGCCCCTGGCTTTTTACCTATTTTGTTACATTCCAACCTGTAATTGAAATGTTTCTTACTCTTATTTTATGTGATGGATCTGCACAAAATTTGGTACAGTGAAATGAGAATGATATATATAAAAATTAAATAAAAAACTGAAAATTGGCATGTGCATATGTATATGCCATGAAGCCCTTAAAAAGTCCTGGTGCAACCAATTACTTTCAAAAGTCACATAATTAGTTAAATGAATTCCACCTGTGTGCAATCTAAACGTCACATGATCTGTCAGTATAAACAAATCTTTTCTGAAAGGCCCCAGAGGCTGCAACACCACTAAGCAAGAGGCATCACACCGTGAAGACCAAGGAGCTCTCCAAACAAGTCAGGGATAAAGTTGTTGAGAAGTCAGGGTTGGGTTATAAAAAAATATCCAGATCTTTGATGGTCCCCCAGAGCACCATCAAATCCATCATCTTCAACTGGAAAGAACATGGTACCACAACAAACCTGCCAAGAGAGGACCACCCACCAAAACTCACAGAGCAGGCAAGGAGGGCATTAATCAGAGAGGCAGCACAGAGACCAAAGGTAACCCTGAAGGATTTGCAGAGTTCCACAGCAGTGACTGGAGTTTTCCATTGGACCACAATAAGCCATACACTCCATAGAGCTAGGATTTATGGAAGAGTGGCCATTACTTAACGTTAAAAATAAGAAGGCACGTTTAGAGTTTGCCAAAAGGCATGTAGGCAATTCCACAAATGTATGGAGGAAAGTGCTCTGGTCAGATTGACCTTTTCAGCCACCAAGGAAAATGCTATGTCTGGTACAAACCCAACACATCCCATCACCCCAAGAACACCATCGCCACAGTGAAACATGGTGGTGGCAGCATCATGCTCTGGAAATGTTTTTCAGCAGCAGGGACTGGGAAACTGGTCCAAGTCAAGGGAAAGATGGATGGTACAGGGATATTCTTGAGCAAAACCTGAGTCAGTCTGCCTTTGATTTGAGGAGGTTCACCTTCCAGCTGAACAATGACCTGAAGCATACTGCTAAAGCAACACTCGAGTGGTTTAAGGGGAAACATTTAAATGTGCTGGAATGACCTAGTCAAAGTCCAGATCTCAATCCAATTGAGAATCTGTGGTCAGATTTGAAGATAGCTGTTCACAAGCAAAAACCAGCCAATATAAAGGAGCTGGAGCAGTTTTGCCTTGAGGAATGGGCAAAAATCCCAGTGGCAAGATATGGCAAGCTCATAGAAACTTTTCCAAAGCAACTTGCAGCTGTAATTGCCATAAAATATGGCTCTACAAAGTACTGACTTTAGGGGATAATAGTTATGCAAGCTGAAGTTTTCTGTTATTTTGTCCTATTTGATGTTTGTCTCACAATAAAAAAAAAATACATCTTCAAAGTTGTAGGAATGTTCTGAAATGGTACAAACTCTCAAATAATCAATTTCACCAGGGCAGTGGTGGGTTAAATGCAGAGATCCAATTTTGTTGTGGTTCACTGTGTGCTGTGCTGTGACCTCGCTGTGACAAGAATAGTCACTTTCGATTTTTTCACTTTAATTCCAGGTTGTGAGGCAACAGAATATGAAAAATCTATATCTATATTCATAGCTAGCATAACTATGCATGTTTCATTTGCTAACATCCCAGCAATGATTCATTTCCTTTAATGCCTTACAAGATTCAGTTCTGCAAGGCAGAGGACTACGATGGCCATTTCAAAAGTTTGATTCTCTTTTCACTGAACCATTCAAAGTGGATTTGGATGCATGAGTTGGGTAATTGATCCAACAACAACTTAGTTTTAGCTTTTTGGCAGAGGCAGGCAGATTTTCACTTAAAATCTTCTGCTACTTTATGGAATCCATGAAACTGTTACTTAACAATGTTTCCAGAGCTTTGAGATGAAAAACAGCTCAAAACATCATAAATCTTTCCCAAGACCTTCTCCATACTTCAAATAAATGTTTTTTCTTCTCATATTTTAGTGTAAGATCACACAATCACAAGGACCTTTCCATTACTTCTTTTGCCTGCCTTTACCAAAAGTTCCTATAATTATGGTGATTACGGTACATGACAGTAATGGACTGACAATGTTTTCATTGTTCAAGACTAACATTTATTTTGTAGTATTTTCATAATTTATATTAATTACAGCTGATTACATTTCATTTAAAGTTGATTGCTTTTATCAGCTTTTTACCCCCATGCTTTTATTCCTTGTTATATTTTGACCTACCTGACTTGATCAACTGAGTGACTGATTTGCCATCAGAACCATACATCTGAACACCCACAGCACTGACAGATTTATTATATCCCTTCTTCCCCACACCTGATTCATCTTATCTCCTTTTAGAACGCCTATAAGCCTGTACAATCATGTATTGAAGCAAAGAAAACACTAAACGGTACATTGAAATAACCCTCCAGTTCTGTGTAACATTTTTCCTTACATTCAACTTCTGGCAAATTACAACAGGTGCTGCAATAATTGTAATAGAACACATAACCTGTAATGTTTGGCTAGTAGTGTAGTGTAAGGCCTGCTACATGGTGTGATTAAATTAGAACTGGGATATAGTTAACCTAATCTCATAGCAGTGCAGACACAGTGGCATTTCAATTTTCAACAGGTTGCTTATTTCTGAACTGAGTATTAAACATTTAGGACTGTTCTAATAGATAGACAGATAGTTTTTGATCCCGATGGATAAAGTATTTTGGGGAAGTTATCTCTAATTTATATATCTCTACAAAAAAACTGCCATGTAATCATTGAGCATTGTAAAAACATGCTTGTATATAGTGGTAACTTTTATTAAGTTCATGTTTATTTAGCAGGCTATAATCTTGGGTCAGATTTGTTTTCTTCTTTGCCAGATCAGATCTGTGTTTTCAGTGAGTATCTGTGAGTAAATGTCCTCTTTTTATGTGAGTCCAGCTGCAGTAGGTGCTGGATGACAACTGCTACTATATGAGGGTTATATGCGGGCTATCCGTTTTTAGACTCGCTACGTGCATTCAAAAAATAGGAACAGATCTGACTTCAGAATTGTGTATGATTAGGATTGATGTTCATCAATTTCTTCTCTGAAACCAGTGGTAGGTGCACTAAGGTTACTTAAATTTGCTTTAAGTAAAAATAAATACAGAAAACAAACATACAACATAAAATGTACCTTAACATTTGCACAGGCCCCACTTTTTTTTCTCCACATGTTAAGCTCATCCAGCCAGTAGAAACTGTGTAATGAAATATGCAGAGAAATCTGGTTGATTTCTGTAGAGGATCTTATTTTCATTGGGAAAAAAATGTGAATTTTCATTACTTTTTTTGAACAAATATTTTGAAAAGCTCCAGAATAAATGTCTATGGAAGAATAATGAATGTATGTCTTATTTTGTTTATCCCTAGATGCTTGAAGCTCAAATCGCAAGGATGCACTGTGCTAAGATTGTAGAAGATGAGGAGGAAGAGCCACAGCCACCTGGAAAATCCCAACAGTTTTAGCCAGAGGCCCTTCCTCTCTTTGACTTGGACAGCATTCATTAGTCAGGATGACTCTGGGGCTCAGTGTGGAAGTGACTTACCTACTCCAGGAGAAGCTTTCTCTATCATTCAACTGCAAAGTTTACTGATGTAAACAACTCCCTTGATGATGTGGTTGATGAACTTTAACAACAAAGTGTCTTCTAAGCTTGATGGAACAAGGTTAGACTTTGCCTTTTAGGATGTCTGAATATCTTGCTGGTGTTCACTTCTGGCTCACACTTCAGTAAGGTGAGGCCTAATTCCTCTTAGAGCAAAAGAGGGGTTAGTAAACATGGCAGCACCAGTCAGTTGGAATAGTGCTTTTAATTAAAAACAGGTTGACTAGAATGAACCCATTGATATGATTTATACTGATTAAACCTAATAGGTCTTAAAGCATTTAGGTTGCCTGACTTAAACTCTTTCTCTTTACTTCAGGCTTAAGCCACTAATGTGTGGAAAACAAATAGAACAGGTTATACCTATCCTATTTTAGTTCCTTGACAGTGAAACTTGTAATCTTGCAATATGATAAAACTACTGAAGTCTGATCATTTCAGATAAAGCAATATGTGATGGTAGGAAGTGATGAAGACTATGTTGGATTTGCCATTTGTTTTTTATGAATTACTTGACCTAAGTATACTTATGTGATACTGCCTCATGTACCTTATGTTTTTACTTTAGGCAGGCCATTGGCCTAAACAGACTTATAGATTTATGATTGTGGAAACTGTGCACTGATTTGAGGTGAATGATTAGGAATAGGTAAAGCCAGTAGCTGCTTAGATCTTAGACATCCACCTGCAATAATGCACAGTAATATGTTGCATTATATTGTGATACAAATCATTTTTGATCAGTATTTTAGAACCCAGTTTCTCCTCTTAAGAAGCAGAACAGAACAGGTTCTGGTGGTGGTATAAGTTGCCTTACAGTAAGTTAATAGTGCACACCTTGCGTTGTAATGTTAGGTACTTTAGTCCAGGTGTAGTTTGGCAGTACACCTGTTCTTTCTGTGGTTTCTACAACTGCATACAGCGTGTGGATGCAGTCTGGTTGTATTTGCACTTGTTAAACTTTTTATTGTATAAATAAAGATATATCTTTTGCAGTGTGTTCATTGTGTCAGTGCAATCATATTATGCTTTCAGCGTACTACTTGACAGCTCTGTATAGCTTTAATCTACGTGTTGCATATTAGATAACACCTACAATTAGAGACATTGTTACAACCTTCTCACATTGGTCTCATTGGACAATGGTCTCAATACTGCCTTTCAATGAAAACATTTGAATATTGAGCATATTGTGCAAAACCCATCTAAAAAGTGTATTCTGGCCTAAAAATTACTTTTACTATGTGATCTGTCTCATACAGTGCTCTCAAGTGCAGTACTTAATCCCTCAGCCTTGTCACAGTAACCATTTTTGCATCTTTTTTGCATTTGTTTGTTGTTAGACAATATACTGCCCTACGTACTTTATGCAAATACATCTTACAATATTTAGAAGTATCTTATAATACTTTTTTAATATCTATAATATCTTTTGCCTCAAAAATGTATCTTAATCTCATCACCTATACATCAAAAAACCTAAATGTACTAATCCATTCTCAATCAAAACAGAGCTCCATGAATTGTTGGAATCAATTATACAATACAGTATTAATAATGAAATCATGCAGAAACAGCTTAAATATCACTTGCCTTAATTCTATACTTTTAATATCCAGTCAATAATAGCCACCACTAGAGAGATAAACTCTAACCCAGCCACTAGGGATGCACAAGCCAGTGTATTTCTTCGCGACGGTCCCAAGCCCAGGTAAACGGGGAGGGTTACGTCAGGAAGGGCATCCGGTGTAAAACTTTGCCAAATCAATATGTGGACAATGATACAGAATTCCATACCGGATCAGTCGAGGCCCGGGTTAACAACGACTGCCACCAGTGCTGTTAGCCTACAGGGTACTGGTGGAAATTAGAGTACTGTTGGCCAAAGGAGAAGAAGAAGAGGAAGGCATGAAGAATTATATTTACATTTACGGCATTTAGCAGACGCTCTTATCCAGAGCGACTTACATGTCCTAATTACGGGGCAGACCCAGTGATGGTAGTGCTAGAGGTGGGATTCGAACCAGGGACCTCTTGATCCAGAGGCAAGTACCCTACCACTAGACCACCGCCACCCTATTATATGATGGAGAGAAGAAAGGTTGACATTTTGTGTGCAAGAGACTAGATGGAAGGGTAGTAAGGCTAGGTGTATTGGAGGAGGGTTTAAATTGTTTTACCATGGTGTGGATAGAAGAAGGAATGGGGTAGGTGTTATCCTGAAGGAAGAGTATGTGAAAAGTGTTCTGGAGGTGAAGAAGGTGTCAGGTAGGGTGATAAGTCTGAAGCTGGAAGTTGGAGGTGTGATAATGAATGTTGTTAGTGCTTATGCTCCACAAGTTGGTTGTGAGATGGTAGAGAAGGAAAAATTCTGGAGTGAGTTAGATGAAGTGATAGAGAGTGTACCCAGGGGAGAGAGATTGGTGATTGGTGCAGATTTTAATGGTCATGCTGATGAAGGGAACAGAGGTGATGAGGAGGTGATGGGTAGGCATGGTGTCAAGGAGAGGAATGCTGAAGGTCAGATGGTTGTAGATTTTGCAAAAAGGATGGAAATGGCTGTAGTTAATACTTATTTCAAGAAGAGGGAGGAGCACAGGGTGATGTATAAGAGTGGAGGAAGATGCTCGCAGGTGGATTATATTCTTTGCAGGAGGGTCAGTCTGAAAGAGATTGGAGACTGCAAAGTAGTGACAGGGGAGAGTGTAGCTAAACAGCATAGGATGGTGAAGGATGACCTTGGAGGTCAAGAAGAGGAGGAAAGTCAGGGCAGAGTCAAGGATCAAGTGGTGGAAGCTGAAGGAGGAGGACTGCAAAGTGGAATTCAGGCAGGAGTTAACACAGGCACTGGGAGGTGTTGAACAGCTACCGGATTGCTGGGAAACTACTGCAGAAGTGGTAAGGCAAACGGCTAGAAATGTACTTGGTGTGACATCTGGAAGGAAGAAGGAGAATAAGGAAACCTGGTGGTGGAACCAAGAAGTCCAGGAGTGTATTCAAAAGAAGAGGGAGGCAAAGAAGACATGGGACAGTCAGAGTGATAAAGAAAGTAGACAGGTGTACAAGGAGATGAACCGCAGGGCAAAGAAAGCAGTGGCGAAGGCCATAGATAAGGTGTTTGGTGAATTGTATGAGAGGTTGGACAGTAAAGAGGGAGAAAAGGACCTTTACCGATTGGCTAGACAGAGAGACAGATCTGGGAATGATGTGCAACAGGGCGATTAAAGATAGAAATGGAAACGTACTCACAGGTGAAAAGAGCGTGTTGAGCAGATGGAAGAAATACTTTGAGGGACTGATGAATGAAGAAAATGAGAGAGAGAGAAGATTGGAGGATATGAGAAGAGTGAACCAGGAAGTGCAGCAAATAAACAAGATGGAAGTAAGGGCAGCGATGAAGAGGATGAAGAATGGAAAGGCTGTTGAACCGGATGACATAACAGTGGAAGCATGAAGGTGTTTAGGAGAGATGGCAGTTGAGTTTCTGACCAGATTGTTTAACACAATCTTGGAAAGTGAGAAGATGCCTGAGGAGTGGAGACGAAGTGTACTGGTACCAATCTTCAAGAATAAGGGTGATGCACAGAGCTGTAGTAACTATAGAGGGATAAAGTTGATCAGCCACACAAGTTATGGGAAAGAGTAGTGGAAGCTCGGTTAAGAAAAGAGGTGAGGATTAGTGAACAGCAGTATGGTTTTATGCCGAGAAAGAGTACTACAGATGCAATGTTTGCTCTAAGGGTGTTGATGGAGAAGTACAGAGAAGGTCAGAAGGAGCTGCATTGTGCCACTGTGGACTTGGAGAAAGCATGTGACAGGGTGCCTAGAGAGGAGTTGTGGTTTTGTGTGAGGACATCTGGTGTTACAAAGAAGTATGTGAGAGTTGTTCAGGATATGTATGATGGCAGTGTAACAGTGGTGAGATCTGCAGAGGGAGTGACGGATGCATTTAAGGTAGAGGTTGGATTACATCAAGGATCAGCACTGAGCCCATTCTTGTTTGCAATAGTAATGGACAGGTTGACGGACGAGGTTAGACAGGAGTCTCCGTGGACGATGATGTTTGCTGATGATATTGTGATCTGCAGTGAGAGTAGGGAGCAGCTTGAGGAGAACCTGGAGAGATGGAGATATGCTCTTGAGAGGAGAGGAATGAAAGTGAGTAGGCAAAGGGACAAAGACAGAATACATGAGTGTGAATGAAAGGGAGGAAAGTGGAGTGGTTAGGATGCAGGGAGTAGAGGTAACAAAGGTGGAGGAGTTTAAATATTTAGGATCAACAGTTCAGTGTAACGGCGAGTGTGGAAGAGAGTTGAAGAAGAGAGTGCAGGCAGGTTGGAATGGGTGGAGAAGAGTGCCTGGAGTGATTTGTGACAGACGCGTACCAGCTAGAGTAAAAGTGAAGGTTTACAGGACAGTAGTGAGACCAGCTATGTTGTACAGGTTGGAGACGGTGGCACTGATGAAAAAGCAGGAGGTGGAGCTGGAGGTGTCAGAGTTAAAGGTTTATGGACATGGTGAGAGAGGACATGCAGATGGTCGGTTTGAAGCAGGAAGATGCAGAGGACCGTAAGAAATGGAGACAGTTGATCCGCTGTGGCGACCCCTAAACGGGAGCAGCCGGAAGAAAAAGAAGAAGACTAGAGAGATAAACTCCCACAATCCAAGCTAGTTTGTGCCTATTCTTAACACCTTTTCTGTACTTTTTTTTTATAATTTTTTTTTTTTTCTTCACAGAACTGACAGGTCAAAGTGACCTGGCTCTTCTGATTGTTAAAAGCTTCTCTGTAAGTCCCCGCAGCAAAGGAGTGGTGCTTATTACTAGCCCACAGGGGCAGTCACACCTGCTACTTCACACAGCAGCAGGAGATGACTTCACTGAGTTGAGGTGTGGAAAACGCTCCAACTCTAATTGGTACCAGGACTGGGTTTTCTGGCTCTTAATGAAGTGCAGGATGTCCACAAAAAAAAAGTGTGAAAAAGTGTGACCAATCCTTTGTCTGAGTCTGCACCCAGATAACATCAGAGATGGCACAGGACTTAGATAACACTCCTTGTAGACAATCTCACAAGCGTGTCAGTTCTGTCTCATGGCACAGCAACATTAAAACTTAAAGTCAGAAACAATTAAATGACTTGAAGTAGCAAGTAACTACCTACATTTATTCAGTTACAGATAATTAAGTAAAATCTTTTTTAAAAAATTGTTCATATGTTTTTAAATCCTGCTTTTGGTTCAGACCTAAAATAATAACACCTTACATTGGACAGTACTGAAAACCAATCATTCTTGCCTCTTCCAGCTCTCAAACTGTCTACCTTCTAATTAACCACTTGTCTAAAATAATTAATTATAAAAAACAAACTGTCCAATTGGGAAATTTATAAGACCCATGCTCATGAAGTGTTAACCTCCTCAAAACAGCAATCAGGTCAGTGTTAGAGTTAACCAACTACTGTATTTGTAATAAGTTTTGAAGCAAATCACATTAAAGAGTGGAGACAGCCATGCTTTATTATTATTGATGGTGTGAACAGTCAGGTTGATTTGATGTCATGTTGAATTTGCACTTGAGAACGCCATCTAAAAAAAATTCCAAGTTGGAACATGCTGGAAATTACAAACCCATGTGACATAACTAAAATTAAGTATTAGTCCAACTGCAATTCTAGGGAGCTGAGTAGATATTGGATAACTACTATTACTTTTTCATCAGTTATATCTGGCTTTGGAAGAGCTTGCTTGTTGTTAGTTTAGTAAACCAACGTTTATTGTGCAAGAAACAAAGACAACAGACAGGAGAGAGAAAATGCCAAGGCAACAAATCACAGAAAGTGCATTAATCTATTAGAGCCCTATTTATGTCCTCCCACTGCTGTCCGCTGTCTTAGGAGATCCATGAAGCTATTCTTTGGGTGGCATGAAGTTAGCATTAAACAGATTAGCTCATTAAGCTTGAGCAGGGCTCTTTATGTATGCATTACAGCTTTATTCTCACTCTCTACAGAGCAATTTAATATTCAGAAGCAGCCAAAATCAATCCAACTAGATCCACCTCACAAGGCCCATGGCACTCGAGGGAACAACGTTTGAGTCCTTGTGTTCTTATTTTCAATTTTATTTGTATTGCTGCCGTTCTAAAGATAAGAGCAACTATCTGGCCCAGTTAGAGTCTCATGGTCTTTCCCTCAGAAGCAGAACACATAAATAAGACTTTTAGTTTGTTTGTCTGCAAGACAAAGAAGGAAGGAATTGGAAATAGCCTTGAAAAAATGAGTGGCCTTGTTTCTTGTAAAGAAATTATATAAATAATAAAACTTTATACAAAATAATGATTTCTACATATATTAATAGGAATTATCAAAATTACAATATATTAGAATAGATTAATCTTAACCCAGCCACTAGGGATGCACAAGCCAATGTATTTCTTTGTGCTGGTCCCAAGCCCGGATAAATGGGGAGGGTTACATCAGGAAAGGCATCTGGTGTAAAACTTTGCAAAATCAGTATGCAGACAATGAAACAGTCTTCTATACTGGTTTGGTCAAGGCCCAGGTTAACAATGACCGCCACCAGTGCTGTTAGCCTACAGGGTGCTGATGGAAATTGGACTACTGTTGTCAAAGGAGAAGAAGAAGAAGAGGAGGAAAGCATGTCCAGAGGGAGGAGGAGAGAAAGAAGGGGAGGAGAGTGGAAGTGAGGGTAGGGACTATAAATGTTGACAGCATGACTGGTAAAGGTAGAGAATTAACTGATATGATGGAGAGAAGGAAGGTTGACATTTTGTGTATAGAAGAGACCAGATGGAAGGGTAGTAAGGCCAGGTGTATTAAATTGTTCTACCATGGTGTGGATGGAAAGGGGAATGGGGTAGGTGTTATCCTGAAGGAAGAGTATGTAGAGAGTGTTTCGGAGGTGACAAGGGTGTCAGGGAGGGTGATGAGTCTGAAGCTGGAAGTTGAAGGTGTGATAATGAATATTGTTAGTGCTTATGCCCCACAAGTTGGTTGTGAGATGGAAAAGAAAGAAGGATTCTGGAGTGAGTTAGATGAAGTGATAGAGAGTGTACCTAGGGGAGACAGAGTGGTGATTCTATGTTGGTGAAGAGAACAGAGGTGATGAGGTGATGGGTAGATATGCTGTCAAGGAGAGGAATGCTGAAGGTCAAATGGTTGTAGATTTTGCTGTAAGGATGGTAATGGCTGTAGTTAATACTTATTTCAAGAAGAGGGAGGAGCACAGGGTGACATTTAAGTGTGGAGGAAGATGCTCACAGGTGGATTAATATCCTTTGCAGGAGGATCAGTTTGAGGGAGATTGGAGACTGCAAAGTAGTGACAAGGGAGAGTGTAGCTAAACAGACTAGGATGGTGGTCTGTAAGATGACTTTGGAGGTCAAGAAGAGGAGGAAAGTGAGGGCAGAGTCGAGGATCAAGTGATGGAAGCTGAAGAAGGAGGACTGCAAAGTGGAATTTAGGCTGGAGATAATATGGGCACTGGGAGGTGTTGAAGACCTACTGGATTGCTGGGAAACTACTGCAGAAGTGACAAGGCAGGCAGCTAGAAATGTGCTTGATGTGACATCAGGAAGATTAAGAAAATAGACAGAAGTACAAGGAGATGAACCGCAAGGCAAAGAAAGTAGTTGCGAAGGCCAAAGATACAGTGTTTGGTGAATTGTATGAAAGGTTGGACAGTAAGGAGGGAGAAAAGGACCTAAACCAATTGGCTAGACAGAGAGGCAGAGCTGGGAATGATGTGAAAGTGAAAGTGACTAGTCTTGTGATTGTGAGTACACACAGCACACCACGACAAAATTGGATCTCTGCATTTAACCCATGCACAAACACACACAGTGCAGCAGGGGGCAGCTATAAAAGCACCCAGGGAGCAGTGACGGGGATGGTGCCTTGCTCAAAAGTACCTCAGCGCAACCTACTGGTAGAGGGTTTGAACCCACAACCTTCTGATTCTGTGGCAAACTCCCTAACCACTAGGCCACTGCTGCAGCAGGTCAGGATATTTTCAAAAATAAGGGTGATGCACAGAGCTCTAGTAACTGTAGAGGGATAAAGTTGAGCAGCCACAGCATGAAGTGAGGTGCAATGTTTGCTCTAAGGGTGTTACAGATTTACAGAGAAGGTTAGAAGGAGTTACATGCCTTTGTGGACTTGGAGAAAGCATATGAGAAAGCATATGACAGGGTGCCTAGAGAGGAGTTGTGGTTTTGTATGAGGAAGTCTGGTGTTACAGAGAAGTATGTGAGAGCATTTCAGGATAAGTATGATGGCAGTGTAACAGTAGTGAGATCTGCAGTGGGAGTAATGGATGCATTCAAGGTAGAGGTTGGATTACATCAAGGATCAGTGCTGAGCCCATACTTGTTTTTAAAAGTAATGGATAGGTTGACAGACGAGGTTAGAAAGGAGTATTGTCATTTCAACCATATACACAGTACATAGTGAAATGAAATAACATTCCTCCAAGACCCTGGTGCTACACATAAGGCTACATCAGACGTGACATAAAACACAAGACAAGGCAAGTACAGACAAGTGCAGACAACAACAGACAGTACTACATACAGGACATTCATCCTTCAGAGAGCCGCAGTGTTATGAAACAAAGCAGCAGAAGTTGTTGGACAGTATAACGAAGCAGCAGTGTTGTGACTAAAGTGCGGAGTGCAAAAATAAATAATAAGTGGTGTAGTAAGTGGTAAGGTGGCTCATGTGCATGCATGTGCATTTGTGCATAACAGGAGAACAATTCCTGCAGTAGCAGAGAGCAGGTTATTGTGAAGACATTAACAGTTCAAAAGTCTGATGGCCAGGGGGAAGAAACTATTTCCCAACCTGGTAGTGGAGGCCCATATGCTACGGAACCTTTTTCCAAATGGTAGGAGGGAGATGAGCATGTAGGATGGGTGTGAGGGATCATCCACAATGCTGGTTGCTTTGCGAATGCAGCAGGTGGTGAAAATGTCCTGAACAGAAGGCAGAGAGACACAGATGATCTTCTCAGCAGTTCTCACTATCCGTTGTAGTGACTTGCTTTCTGAGACACTGCAGTTCCCATACCAGGCAGTAATGCAGCTGCTCAGGATGCTCTAGATGGTTCCTCTGTAGAAGATGGTGAGGATGGGGGGGTGGGAGATGGGCTCTCCTCAGTCTGCATGGGGTGGCGGTGGTCTAGTGGTAGGATACTTGCCTATGGACCTATGGCTCAAGAGGTCCCAGGTTTAAATCCCACCTCTGGCACTACCATCACTGGGTCCCTGAGCAAGACCCTTAACCCAGAATTGCTCCAGGGGGACTGTCCCTGTAATTAGGACATGGAAGTCACTCTGGATAAGAACGTCTGTTCAATGTTGCAAATGTAAATGTGTAGGAAGTAGAGTGTGTGCTTTCTTTGTGATGGAGTTGGTGTTGAGAGTCCATGTGAGGTTGTCTGTTATGTGAACACCAAGAAACATGGTGCTCTGGACCATCTCCACAGGTGAGGTGTTGTTATTCAGTGGAGAGTGGTCCTGACGTGGTCTCCCCAAGTCAACAACCATCTCTTTAGCCTTGTCAATGTTTAAAGGCAGGTTGTTGATTCTGCACCAGTCCATCAGCTGTTGTATCTCCTCTCTGTATGCTGCCTCATCCCCACTCCTGATCAGACCCATCATAGTTGTATCATCAGCGAATTTGATGATGTGATTTGAGCTGTGCATGGCTGCACAGTCGTGGGTCATCAATGTGAACAGCAGTGGGCTGAGCACACAGCCCTGAGGGGCCCCTGTGCTCAGCGTGATGGTGTTGGAGGTGCTGCTACTGATCCTGACTGACTGGGGTCTCCCAGTCAGGAAGTCCAGGATCCAGTTACAGAGGGATTCAGGCCCAGCAGCCTCATTGTGTTCAAAGCAGTCCTAAAGAGTAGAGATGGCTCCTGTGGGCCAGGTCTTCACCTGCTTCAGGTTGAGTTTCACACGCCTGACAATGGGTCTGTACACTGGGATCAGCAGAACAGAGATGTGGTCTGAGTATCCGAGTTGGGGGTGGGACTCCACTCTGTAAGTGCCGGCCATGTTTGTGTGGTGAGGATGGACAGGATTAGAAATTAGTATATTAGTATATTAGTATACTTAGAGCGACAGCTCAGGTTAGACATTTTGGAGATAAAGTTAGAGAAGCAAGGTTGCCTTGGTTTGGACATGTCCAGAGGAGAGATGAGGATAATATTGGAAAGAGGATGTAGCTGCCAGGAAAGAGGAAAAAGGAAGACCAAAGAGGAGGTTTATGGACATAGTGACAGAGGACATGCAGGTGGTTAGTTTGAATAGTTTGAAGCAGGAAGATTTGATAATTCCAACATTACATTCATTACATTTCCCTCTGAATTTTACTTATTGGTGATACTGATAGGTATATTTTGCCCTTTTGCAACATAGGTACAGAATGATGGATGTTCTGTCATGTTGTCACACAACAGAGGATGGAGTGCCTCAGCATGACTGACAGCTAGAAAAGTCTGAGCTAACGTATGCTAATTAAGCAGGTAAATAGCATTTCTCTTCTGCATTCAGTTAGCAGAGTTTTTTTTTTCTTGCCAGTGCTTCTGAAACTATTACATGAAATACAGGGTGTTGGTGGTCTAGTGGTAGGATACTTGGCTCCAGGCCTATGGCTCAAGAGGTCCCAGGTTCAAATCCCACTTTTAGCATTACCACCACTGGGTCCCTTAGCAAGACTCTTAACACTAAGTTGCTCCCTGTAATTAGGACATGGAAGTTGCTCTGTATAAGCGCATCTGCTAAACGCTGCAAATGTAAATGCAATTAAAAACCTTCAATTTCACATTTATACAGACTACTCCACTGCTGGTTTTTGGATCAACCTCAGCCTTCCACCAAAACATTTGTGAAAAACTTGACAAATCCAAGGTCTAAATGACCAACTTTCCAACCTGTAAGAGTGTACTGTCATTTACAATGCCATGATTCAGTTAGTTTTAACCACTTTTAATCAGATCACAGATTTATGATGGAAAATTAAAGAACTCTATACCAGCATTAAGATCACTCTTCTAGTTAAGAAGATTATTTGTAACTGTGAAACAAACCCCCTCTTTCATTCCTATGTGATCTGGATTCTGGTTGAGTTAAAGAAGCTATGTGCAACAGGCACTTAAACCAGAAGAGTTTTATAGGAGGTGTTTATAGGAGGTAGAAGATGGGCAAAGAAAGTAGATAAGAAGGTCACGCAGGGGTTGTCAGATAAGAAAAAAGTGAAAATGACTATTCTTGTCATTGCAGGGTCACAGCACAGCACACAGGGAACTTGACAGTGATGAAACTGGACCTCTGCATTTAACCCATACACACAAACACCGTGCAGCAGTGGGCAGCTATGAAAGCGCCCGGGGAGCAGTGACAGGGACGATACCTTACTCAAGGGTACCTCAGGGCAACCTACTGGTAAGGGGTTTGAACGCACAATCTTCCGATCCTGTGGCCAACTGAAGCATGTGAACCAATATAGGGAACAAAGGAATAAGGCAGACTGAAACCAGAGCCCAACAACAGATCAAAGGGGAGGAACGCACAGATCAGTATATCTGCATGTAGGTTTCTGTGTTCGGGGCCCTTCCTCCAGCATTCTGAATGGAGTGCTGGACGAGGCCCTATTGCAATAGTAATAAAGCTTTCCTTAAGGTATTGGTGCATCTGACTTGTTCTTGATAAGTTTTTCCACAACAAGATTCTGAACAGCTTCTGCACCTCAGCTACACTCTTTTAAAACATAAATCCCTGATAAACCCTGCCATTGAAACCCTTGTTAAAATACAGATAAGCCAAAATAGCCTGCAGACAGAATTCTTAACACTGGCTTTATCACACTATTGGTGCATGAGTTTCTCAGATGAGGGAGTTTGTCCTACCTTGACTCTGGAATTCAATAACTCCCTTTTAATCTGGTTTACTGGGTTTTTATGTGTGCAGAGGCAATTTCCAATTTTGGGTATTATGGGATTAATTCACCCAGGTAATTGATTGTCTGAGATATGAAGTGAAGCTAGATAATGTGATGATAGTCAGAAGAGTGGCCATGTATGGCTGTCCCTCCAGCTGCAAGTTACTGAGAGCATACAACTTCTATAAATACACACTTTCTGAAGAAAGACAAGTGAGGACAGCTTGCCTCCAACAGCGATCAATTCCATGGTATCATCTGCACCAGAAGCAGTTTCACTGGGAAAAACTGACACGCAGTCTGATTGATTGCTGTGTACAAATCACATACAAGAACATAGCTATGCTCCAGCAAAGCTAACAGCATTGCACTCTTTTTTTGCTGTTCTAGACTAAATTTGGACATCCATCCATTTTCTGCTGCTTGTCCCAAACAGGGTCGCGGGGGGGTGCTGGAGTCCAAGCCAGCGCACACAGGGCGAAGGACGGGGGACACACCCTGGACAGGTAGCCAGCCCATCGCAGGGAGGAACAAGACAGGGACGGCACCTTCGAACCCCCGATCCTCCGATTATGTGGCTAACGCCCTAACCACTAGGCCACCACTGCCCTAAACTTGGACATGAAGCTGAATATGACATTCCATGATGTATACCATTAAGGCTGGTGATAAATTCCATATATCAACATAATATTTCTAGAGTGACTTATTCAGTATAATCGTAGACAAATGTTTTGAAAATAACATAAATATTAATTTTCACAAAGTTTCTGGCACAGTTTCTTTTATGCCATTTTTCATATACTTAAGAATGTTTAGGAATTAACTTAATATCCCAAAAAAAGCTATTTCCACTTAATCCAGAAAAAAAATCCAAGAAGAAAAGTTGAGCACTATCTTCACTTCTGTGTCATCCCAACAGTAAAGCAGTCTGAGACTATTCAGGTATGGGGTTGCTTCTCAGCCAACAGACTGGATTCACTCACAATTTTGCTGAAAAACACAGCCATGAATAAAGAAGGGTACCAAAACATCCTCCGAAAGCAACTTCTCCCAGCCATCCAAGAACAGTTTGGTGAATAACAATGCCTTGTCCAGCATGTTGGAGTATCATGTCATAAGGTAAACATGATAACTAAATAGCTTGGGGAACAAAACATTGAAATTTTTGGAAACTCCGCAGACATTAATCCTATTGAGAACTTGTGGTCGGTCCTCAAGAGTTGGGTGGACAAGTAACTCACAAATTTTGACAAACTCCAAGCATTGTTTATGCAAGAATGGGCTCCATCAGTCAGGATTTGGCCCAGAAGGTGATTGACAGCATGCCAGGGCAAATTGCGGAGATCTTGAAAAAGAAGGGCTGGCACCGCAAATATTGATTGTTTGCATAAACTTAATTTAACTGTCAATAAAAGCCTTTGGAACGTATGAAATGCTTGTAATTTTGCTTTCAATATACCTTAGAAACCCATCCATCCATTATCTGCCGCTTGTCCCAAACGGGGTCGCGGGGGAGTGCTGGTGTCAAACCCAGCGCACACAGGGCGAGGACGGGGGACGCACCCTGGACAGGTCGCCAGCCCATCGCAGGGATACCTTAGAAACGTCTGACAAAAAGATCTAAAAACACTGAAGCAACAAAATTTCTGAAAACCAATATTTGTGTCATTCTCAAAACGTTTGCCCACAGTTGTAAAGTAATTGTATGAAGATGTAACTTTTTACTGTCTTACAGAACACCCACTGTTAAGAACAACCAAATGGCCTTAAATCAGGAAACCACTAAATAATAATGGCATGCATGAAATAGTTGCAGTAGAAAGCTCAATAGTTATAAAAACAATTTGTTTTAATTCAATTATAATTAAATTGGGGCAGCGGTGGCCTAGTGGTTAGGGCGTTGGCCCTATCCCAATAGGTTGCCCTGAGGTACCCTTGAGCAAGGTGCCGTCCCCATCTCGCTCCTCCCTGCGATGGGCTGGCGACCTGTCCAGGGTGTGTCCCCCGTCCTTCGCCCTGTGTGCGCTGGGTTGGACTCCAGTACTCCCCCGCGACCCCATTTGGGACAAGTGGCAGAAAATGGATGGATATAATTAAATTATGGTAGTTTCATGGTTTGAGTCCACGTTGGCTTGCTATCATTAAAGGAACAATAAATACTGAATGATACCAGTATACTCAAAAGGAAAAAGGACATCTGTTAATTGAACTGTATTTCAAGGGAAACTGGGTCATATTCACAGATCGCTGAACTTCCAACTACAGACACTAACAGACTCTTTTACGGTAACTCATGCATTGATTAATTATGAAATGCTCTTTCTCTTTCTTTCTTTCCTTCTTTGTTTCCAGTGTCGAGCAAAGGAGGATGGGTTCCCTTTTTGGGTCTTGGTTCCTCCCAAGGCCCTCCCACTTTTTTTTTTTAACTTTCAGAACTTGATAATCTAGCCATGTTTATGCATTGTCGCTGAACCATTATACAGAAATATGGTGTCACAATCAGCAGCTGTGTGCAGAACTCAAAGGGAATATAATTTATTGCAAACTGACACAATTTTATGCCTTTTTTTGCTTTAAGAGAACTGGAGATTGTAAAATGTGCAAGACAGTGGTTCTTCAGGTCTGACTGAGAATAACATTTATATTAGGACTGAATAAACACATTTTAACTGAATAAACATGTTACATTCAGTCCTTTTATTGAAAACATTCTAGTGTATAAACCATGTATCTGACTATACATACTTTCATCATGTTTGCTTAATTGAAAACAGATGCAGTTTGATGCCTGCTTTAAGTTCCATTTATTCTGCCCACCAGAGCCAAACTAAAGACCTAAAGATGCTCTCAAATCTGCCAGGATGAAATGAAGACCAAAACAGTAAATCAAAAGCATTCAATACATACTTGGGCCATGATTACCAAACTGCTCCAATAAACCACAACAAACAAAAAAAGATTAAAGAAATGCCTACATTTTTTTTCCCAATTAAGCAGATTACCTGATTTTTCTTGTTTAATCAATTGGTCTTAGGTTCTGAACAGCCTTGTATTAGTTCCTTTGTTCACTGGAAGTAAAACGTGGGAGCCACTCTGAGCCTTTGTGGCCATGCATGGTGACCTCCAGTGACCCACAGTCCTCTGCAGAGCTCTATAAATCCCAACAGATGGGATATAAAGGTGGATTGGTGAAAGAAATAGATAATATATAAATATTTATATTTGTTAGTCATTTTTTGTGCAAAATATTGTTGCTGGAATTTCACAAAATGAGCAATGTCTCAGCACAAACGTCAAGGACCAATAAATCATACAGAGTTCATCTTTACTATCATAGTTTAAAAATGAAAACTTGAAAAAGAAAGGGTATTATCTTTAGTCACTTCACTGCATTTCACTATGCAGTGGCAGGCTTTTGTTTTTTTACTGCTTATGGTCAGCTGGTTAACCAAACAGCTTTGTGCAAACTGCTATGTCAGCTCCATGGTTAAACTCAAGCTGAACATTAGTCATCCCTTTGCTGTGCCAAATATCTAAATAATATATTACCGATCACTCTGCAGCACTATATTCTAGACAATATGTAATTATTTGATCTGATTAGTTTTAAGTTCTTTCTGTTAACCTATATAAGAGATTTATTTTATGATGATAATCTACTGCCCCTGCCTTGGCCTAACTAATTTCACAATATGACATGATCTTTAAATGTCTGACATGATTGCAGATTAAGAAACACGAGTCACCCATTTTATCCGCAAAAGGTTCTCAGATTGTCATGCTAATCAGAAAAGAACAAACCTGATTCCATTAGATTAATCAGCTGGCCTCAACTCAACAACTGAGCAGGAGAGCTCCTGCTTTGGTAGAATGAAAAATTGCAGCCACAACACCCACATGTAGATACAACTGAAGAACCCTGAGATCTGCGGCATCTTCAGGTCATCATCTCTTGTCCAGAGTGTATAAAATAAATCATGTCTGTGTTACTTACACACTATTACAAATTTGCCAGTAAATGTTTAAAATTAGTTTGAACGAATTACCACTAATAGTTTTTGGTTCAACTATCAAAGTACAACAGCACATAATATAAAGGGCTGCATGGCAAAATAAGGCGCAATGCACGGCTGGCTTTTGCCATGCCTTGCTCTGCGTTCCTCAACTGAAAATCTTAGCCGCCCTTTGCTCACTTTAATCAATTTAATTATGTTACTACTGATAACAAGTTTTTTAAGTTTAACCTTTTGGAAGTATGTGAAGACGATTCAGCTCCATAGCCGCAGGAGATTCAGTTCTTCCATCCAGAATTTTGCAATTACAGCAATGCTAATTGCTCTGCCTTTTAATTTTCAGAGGTTTAAATTAATTCTGAGAATGATCTTAATCTAGAAACTAAGGAAAGCATGAATCATACTGTCCAGTGAATAAAAGCACTCTCACTCACTTTCATAGTGACTTATGCTGATTAGAGTCACAGGATGGTGCTGGAGTTTATCACAGCTCTCACAGGGTGAAAGCCAGGGATACACCATGGACAGGTCTCCTGTCCATCACAGGATAGAAAGACAAACATACTTACACCTAGGGGACAGGTTTAGCATCTCCAATCCACCTGATGTACATCTTTGGCCTGTGGAAGGAAACCCATGCAAACTTCTCCACACAGAAGACACATGGACATTTTTAAAATGTGTATTAATAATGTTCCACATATATTGAATCAACTACCAGTTTTTATTTTTAATGTATCCCAAATCCTAAATTGTATTTTTATTTATTTTATTTTATTTAATTTTTTTTTTTGAGGATTTAAGAACTTTGTCAGAGTGTATTAGCCAATATTTTTTAATGCTAATATGCAGAGGACATGGTCCAGCTCCTTTAACCTGAGATCACTGTACTTCTTAGGGACAGGAAAAGTAGTCAAGAAAACATTTTCATCTGTTTGTGTGCAAATGTGTTGTTCTGCTGTGATGTTCCACCATCCTTGAGGCGCGAATGCTCACTGAACCTTCTGGTGAACATGAAAGAAAGTAAAGCCCTTTTAGAGAACAAATCTCCAGCATGTATGCTGCAAAGGAGAGCATTGCACAAGTGCAAACCTGTACTGCACCATGTGTTTTGTTGATTAGGGAGTTGAGCTATTATAAAGTTAAAAAAGACTCCAAATCATCCAAACAAAATAAAAGTTTCTCTAACTTTTACATTTTTAGAATGGTAGAGGAAACCGGCTCTATATGGTTGTGAAAGGACAACTTCTATCCAAAGCACTGCTGAACGTAGAAGGTCACTGCACAGCAGCTTGGCAGGAGAGCCATTCTGTTCTTTCTGATCTCCCAGCTGGACACCAAAGCTGTGAGACAGGCTGAGTGAGCAGAGGAACTCTGCACAGGCACCCACCAGCATCTGCCCTTTGCGCCTTTGTGTTTGGGGAGCGTTATATTGATTTTTTTTGTTTTGCTTTGTTGAAATGGCAGAGATGGGAGAAAAGCATGAAAAGCTTTTTGCGATCAGCAGCACTTTTTCTGAGAATCCAGTAACAAAAACATGTGACTTGATGTCAATCCCCAGCTCATTTTCTTCACTTTTACCAGCCCACAGGACCTTAAAGTCCTTTAGATCCCAAATTTCACCATCTCATGCTCTTGCTTTCACATGGACTGTCGACACAACAACTCCTAATCTCTCTTTAAAGTACGTTTTCACATTAGGTGGAATTGATCATTTAAACTTTGGATTAAAAAAAATGCCAAAACAACCTAGAGTCACAAATTTAAATAAAAGTATTTAATAAAAGGCAAAAAAAAAAGGCAAAAAATCAACAGTTGATCAGGGTTGAGCTTTCTCCTTTAATCAATGCACCAAATGAATCAGAAGCTTTGTCAGGTTGAACTAATGAAACCTAAAGGTCTGAACTTCATTCAGTGACGTGTGGCCTGTCGGTCTGTTAATTACATTAACACACACACGCGCTCACACACGTTTTGAAGAGCACTTTCATTAGATCGACTTTATAAAACTCGATGTTAATAATTTTTAGTTTGTATTCAATGAGTGTAATGTGTATACGTACTTATTTTTATTTGTGTTCATATTCTTTCCTTTAGTTTTAATATATTGCCTTATTAAAAGTTATGTATATGAATATACGCGATTAGATTACGCGAAACGTTATTAGATTGAGCCCTGCTCTTTGCAGGTGTGAGTGTCACGTGAGGTCCATCAGAGCGAATGACAGTGTGAGGAGGAGCGGAATTGGAAAACACTCCCAACAGCGCGGTACTGACACCTGCTGTACAGCTGAGGAATTACGCCAAAAGGTGTAAGTGTAAGTGAAAGTGAAAGTGACAACCCGTGTCATTGCGAGGTCACGGCACAGCACACATGAACCACAACGAAATTGGACCTCTGCATTTAACCCATGCACACTCAAACCCGTGCAGCAGTGGGCAGCTATTGAAAGCGCCCGGGGAGCAGTGATGGGGACGGTACCTTGCTCAAGGGTACCTCAGGGCAACCTATTGGGAAGGGGTTTGAACCCCAGATCCTCCGATCATGCAGCTAACGCCCTAACCACTAGGCCAAAAAAAACATTCTTTAGAAATCTTTTTTTTTTTTCCCCCTCCATTTCCTTCTCCAGGGCTTCTGCCTTTTGCTACATTGCATGTATTGACAGGTGGTTACAGTGCTCAGAAAAGTTGTTGGAAAAATGTTGGAAAGTTTAAAACAGGTAAGGTCCAAACAGTTCAAACCCCACCCAGGATCGTGGTCTAACTTCCTGGATACTTCACAGAAACTACAGAAGTCTGAACAATTACGGGGAGGCCATAGCCCATATTACCCACCTCCAAAAGATACCCAAAAAATTTAATGAATTGTATTCCACGAATTAAGGAAAACCATATATCAAGCATAAGATGTTAAATGGATTGTGTATTAAATGGAAGTCACATGCAAACATTTTCACAGCTATACTTTATATACTTTTTCAAAATTTTTGGGTTAGGCTTACTGAGTTTCATCGATGACTGACACATAGAAAAGCTTCTAGAAGTCTTATGTATCCCTCCTTTGTTATTTCAGATAAAATATTCTACCAAAGCCATAAAGTTTACAGGATATATTTGAAAATATTCTCAACTTGTTTAAGGAATCTAAAGGACAACACCTAGTGAAGGGTCATTAAGATTATTGTACATTATTTATTGACGTTTCAATCCCATAGGGACATTTTATGTAAAACAGAGGGAAATGTGATCCACAATGAAAATGCAAAGCTATGCCACTTACACCAGCAGTGTAACCAATTAATTTACTTGAAGAAAAAAAAACAAAACAAAAACACCCTACCATGTAGGAACAAAGCGGTTGTCTCATCTATAGAAAAACACTGACCTGTTGATTTACAAGTTTCTGCTTGTGAAGATCTACTTCAGCTTGAACAAATCAAATAAAAGGATCTGAAGTAATAGAAATATAAGGTCAACCATTTTTTTACATCTTTATGCAATTGTGACAGGTCAAGTCATACTTCCATCACTGTACACATGGTCCCAAACAAAAATGGCCACTGAAAATGAAGGGAAGGGGTTAAAAGAAAGTCTGTAGAATTGACTCTGGTATCTTCTGAATCAGCTAAAGAACCAATGTTTTAATCTGACAAAAATTTTGGTTTCAAGGCTATGCTCATATACGCTCCTAAATTAAACACAAGATTTGGGCTTTAACTCAAAAAGTAGCCTTGATCTTATCAATTCCAGAAATAGTGGTCAAAACAAACTGTCTGTAATCATGCTCTCAGTCCTTCCTCCTACATGAGTTCGCTGATGCACTTTAAGTACATAGGCCTGCCTAAATTTCTTCCCACACTCAGTGCACTCAAACGGCTTCTCTCCCGTGTGTATCTGTATGTGTCTTTTGAGGCGGCAGGATGTAAAAAAACTTTTGCTGCACTGAGGGCAGATGTAGGGGCGCACTCCGGTGTGGTATCTGGTATGCAGCTGAAGATAGCAGGCCTGTGTAAAGCTCTTGTGACAATGTTCACATTGGAAAGGCTTGTGTCCAGTGTGGTAGCGCTGGTGTTTCAAGAGCTCTCCGAAGGAGAAGAAGGTCTTTCCGCATTCAGAGCAGAGGAAAGGTCTTTCACCGGTGTGAGTAAGCTCATGTCTGGTCAGACTGGCCTTGTATGCAAACGTCTTGTCACACAGAGAGCATCTGAAGATTTTGTCCTTGGTGTGGCCAGCCATGTGAGCGCGTAGAGTCCTTTCCCTTTTGAAGCTTTTGCCACAGTGCGAGCACAGATAGGGCTTTTCTTTAGAGTGGGTCCACTCGTGCTTTCTTAGAGCCCCAGGGTAAAGGAAGCTTTTGTCACAGAGTGAGCATCTGTAGGGCCTTTCTGCTGTATGTGTGCGCTGGTGGGACAGCAGGGCACCCCTGTACGTGAAGCCCTTGCCACAGCTGCAGTGATATGGCCTCTCGGGCTGGTGTGTGAGCATGTGGCGCTTGAAGCTGGTCACACAGGTGAAGCTAGAGTTGCACATGGAACACTTGTGTGGCCGGTCCTCCAGGTGACCCCGCTTGTGTCTGATGAGGGCTGCCTGACAACTGAGCTGTTTGCCGCAGTCACTGCAGCGATTCATCTCTTCTTCGGGGTGCGTCTTGTGGTGGTCCCTCCGAGCGCTGAGTGAGCTGAATCTTTCCCCACAGTAGAGGCAGTCATACATTTGACCCACTTGACTCTCAGTCTCCTCTTTCTCAGGCTCATCTTGCAGAGTTGTATACTCAGGTGCTTTATGAACAGTCTTAGGGTAGTGTATGAGGTGGTGGCGGCGCAGAGCCTGGATGTGAGAGAAGCAGCGACCACAACGAGACACCGTGCACTGAAAAGGTCGCTCACCTGTGTGGGTGCGCTGGTGTGCCTTCAGCATGCCCGGGAAGCGATACCCTTTGCCACACACTCGGCACACGTGAGGTTCCCTCTCGCTCTCCTCCGATGGAATGGGGTGGATCTTTTTAATATGGCTTTTTAGGTACCTCTCTTGAGTGTGAGTGAATGAGCAATGAGGACATGAGAAGATCTCTGAGGAGATATCCATTATTAAAAATAAAGTCAGTATTTGCACTGATCTAGTTGCTGATATCAAACAAATTAGAAGGCACATTTAAGCACCTCTATAGTAGTAGAAAGGAAATTAATGGATGGAATTTAACCTGTGTTTTCTTCATCTGGGACTAAACCAGGACATCCTTCAGTTACTTCAACAGCATCCCTGTTTAAGCAAACACAAAAATATATGAACCTCAGATCTTCATCACAGTTTGTATGAAAAGGCAAGTTATGAACAGATGCCTGCTTTCACCCCCCATATATATGTCAATACTATACATATGCATATAACTATGACTACATATGCCTGAATTAGTATGAACGATAACAACACCAGTCAAAAGCCCTGCAGTGTTCAATTAAACTTTTGCTTGACTTTAATTAGAACAAAATATAATATTTATATGTATTAGTTACAAAACTTAAACTAAATTATTATATTCATTTACTTTAGATTGATAGAAAACATGTTATTGCTGGAGTTCCTGCTAAGGAAAAGAACAGAGTGCACTACTAAAGAATTCATAAGGCCTACCTTTTGATTATTCACTGGTATACATTAATAATTATAAATATATAATTATAAAATTAATTATAATATACAAATGATAAAACTTTTAATTATAAATACTTATAAAATTAAACATTTTAATACATAAAAAGTGTATTTTGTCCTGAATATGGACATTGACTAGTGACTGGGCCAAATTAATAACTGATGTAATCATAATATTAATAAATATTAAAAGAAAATGCATATTTGTCCTTTTTTATGTTGTAATTATTTGTTCTTTTTTATTTTACAATGTTTGCTGTACAACTCACACTCAGTTGGAGAATAATAAGATAAGAAGGCAATGATGTTTACTTTAATACATTTGCAGTTTTCTATAGCTTTTTTACTATTATTATAGGTTATTATAGGTATAGGTACTATTATTATAAGCGCTGAAGTGTTAATGCACTCAAAACATCCACAAAAGGAATGCTGCTTTTGAACACAAAAATGCAGGAAAAACATGCAAGAAAATTGATACATCATGCAGTAACAGCAAGAAAGTTATTTTTCAATTTTGCAATTTGGGAAGTTGGGAAGAAAACACACTTAATTACATCTTAGATCCTCTCCAATGAAAATACATTTAAAACAAAGCTTACCTGTTATTTAAGGCAATCAAATTTGAACGTTCCTTGGGTAAAACAGATTTTCCTTTACTCATCTGATTATTTACTACTTTAGCTGCAGACTTTCTCTTCTGCTTTTGGAGGTTCACCATTTTAATCTTCCAAGTCTTTTTAGGCTTTCGAGCTGATCTCCGAGTCCCAATGGCTATTGCAGACACCGTAACATCTTCAGAAACACATACAGACATGGCGGGTATAGACTCATCAGTGGGACGTGCATCAGACAATGGACATTGTCTCTCTTTAGAGTTACAGTTCAACTGTTCTTCCCCTGAAGTCCGGAAAACAATATTCTCGCCTAATCCTGATTCATCTGAGTCACCTAAAGGTACATCTTTTTGTGGCAGGGCATATTCTTCAGTATATTTCTCAGTATTACTGCTCCCCTCACTCCCAGCTACATTCTCTTCAATGCTTCCATTAGACTCAGTCTGTCCAGGGTCAGTGGTATGTATTGCATTGCCACTTTCTTCTTTGTTGTTTACATCGGATAGGGCCTCTCCATCTTGGTTTGCATCCAATTCAATCTCTGTCCATTCAGACACAACCACCACAGTCTCTACATCTGTCCCATCCATAACACACATAGGGATCTGAGTGGGAACAGAGTTGTCAGGAGGATTTAGTAAACAATTGCCTGTGCTCAGCTGATCCAGGTTTTCTCTCTTGCCAGCCAGAGCAGAAAGGATATAGTCGCCCATATTTATGGATGGTGAAGAGACTGAGATATAAAAGCAGAGAGAATTAATTAGTAAGCAACAAAGTTGTGAGAGATTTTTTGCATGTTTAATTAAAGTAGAAGATTAAATTACACTGAAATAAATACTGACAAATACGGACTCACAGTGTCATGACTTCAGGAAGTAGCCATCAGCTGTTGAACTTAGCTAAGCATTTTATTTCGTAACTTCTATACTTTGAGTTAAAACAGACCAAAACCAATACATAGTATTTTTCTAGTCAACACCACAGAAAATTATTTTTCTTGACAATAAGTATTAGCTGATAAAGACTATTTAAAAATTAGACTAAAAAATTTGAATAAAGAAATATTAACTTAAATACAATGAGCAAAAACAAGATTTTATAGCTTAAAGTGAAGAAGACATTTAGCAGAACACCAGTTTGGCACCAGATGTTAATTGTGAATTCTGGACTTCCTTGAGGAAAGCTTTGGAAATGGTTGATCTGTCATGTACACAAAATCTGAATGTACTGATTCTGTTAGTGGTATTTTGCGCAAATAAACACTGCCTACAAATAGCTTTTTCTTTTCATAAAGCACTGTATTTTCTGAGCAATGTCATGTTAAGGGATTATTGATAACTCCTAACCATTCTACGAAATGGGTGGTGGTGGTCTAGTGGTAGGGTACTTGCCTATGGACCTATGGATCAAGAGGTCCCCGGTTCGAATCCCACCTCTAGCACTACCACCATTGGGTCCCTGAGCAAGACCCTTAACCCTGAGTTACTGTAATTAGGACCTGTAAGTCGCTCTGGATAAGAGCGTCTGCTAAATGCCATAAATGTAAATGAAATAAGCATAATGGCAAAAAAAGGTTGTATTACAGATATTACAAAAAAAAACACAAACAATAATACATGTGGAAAGATATCTGCTGAGTTTTGTGAAGTGCTTATAGCTCACCAAGTTTGACATCCTTTGGTATCTGAGTAAAATTACTGTTTAAAAAAAATCTGACCAAACTTCTCTGAAACATATTACCTACCACAATTATCTAGTTGCCCAAGGCATATGCAGTGTTTGAGCAGTGACTTCAAGTTATCGGGGTTACTGATAAAATCCTCACAGTCCTTTAAAACAGAAGTCTCAGAGGTCAGCCAAGCTACAGTCTGAAACAAAAAAGATTCAGAAGCACTTGATGGACAGAAAACACTATTAAACATTCATCCGTCAGAAAAGGCTCATAAAAATTGAAAGAAATTTCTACTCAAAACATCAGATATCATAATGCTTTATGACTTTACTCACCTGCTGAAGGTCAGGGACTGGCAGGAAGCACTCCAGGCTCAACAAGAAATCCCACATTAATGTCTGCAGTGCAGAGTCATAGTTAGGGCCAAACTCCACTGGAAACACATTCTACAGAATGAAAAGAAAGATAAAGAGCTTTGCTGGTCATCAAAGGCCATCATTAACTTTACTTTCGAGACTGGTATCCAAGACCGTGACTACAGGTCACAATACAGCTTCACTGTACAACCTGGACACTGGGCTATCTGACCATGAATGACCATTGCTTTCAAGCCCAGGAGTGGTTTGGTTGCAAACGGTGATCTATGGAAGAAGCTCCAAATCATGGTCAGTCAGTTGCAATGAGATTATCACAAAAATCTACATTGCATCATCCTATATCCCTTAAATTTTCCAGTATTAAACTTTCTTTTTGAAAAGCAAATTTCTGACCTGGAAGAAGTGTTCCTTTTCAACTGTGTCTTTAATAAGCCTCTGGACCAGTTCCACAAAGTGAATACCTGTCTCTTCCACTTCTATACTGTCCCCCTGCAAAACCAATAACAGCTTGGTTATATTGAGGTGTATCTACTTCCAAATAAACTCCTGTTTGAGACTACACCCAGGAAATAAACTTTTTTCCAGAGCAATAATTTTCACTTACATATTTTACTAAAGGAAGGGCCAACTGAATACTGTTGAGGTGAGGCTGGACTGCTTGTATATCCACCAGATCATCTCTGCGGCACAAATCTAAAATCAGCTATAGGAAGTACAGAAAAGTCAAAATTTTTAAACATTAACACCAGCACTTAAATGTCTGAAGTTCTTTATATTTAATGGTTAACTATCCATTAACAAATGGAAAATGGTGACATCACCTTTGCTCGCAGTCCTAATATTAGTTCCACTCCACGCGTGTGACTGAAGAGCTCTGGGACGGCTTCGGTAACTAAAGAAACAAAGTCTGCCAACATCCCATACTGTGACACATCCCGCTGTTGTACAATGCGCCATATGGCTGCAGATGTGAGGCGGAGAGGTGGGACCAGCAGGCGCAAAGATGGAAGACACAGAGGAGCATGACCTGAAACAAATATGTAAAAAAATATATACTGAATGACTTTTTAAAAATGTGATGGGCATCAGACCCAGCTAAAAAGGTGCAGTGTTCTTTCCAACATTACTGCAGCCATTAGCGGATGGACAGACAGAATGAAGGAAGGGAGAGAAAGAGAAAGAAAAAGTAAAAGTGATCATTCTGGTCATTTTGAGTACATGGCACAACACAAAGTGAACCACAACGAAATTACACCTCTGCATTTTACCCATACACACACAAAAACGTGCAGCAGGGGGCAGCTATTGGAAGTGGAGAGCAGTGATGGGGACAGTACCTTGCTCAAGGGTAGCTCAGGGCAACCTACTGGTCTGGGATTCAATCCCATTCATGCAGAGCTGCATTAATTACAGAAGGATAAAGCTGAAGAGCCAAAGAATGATTTAATAGAAAGCCATAGTGGAAGCTAGGTTAAGAAAACATGTCATGATAAGTGAGCAGAAGTATGATTTCATTCAGAAAGAGCACTACACTAATGCTTGCTCCGAGTTGTGCAGAAGGAGTTGCATTGTGCCATTGAGGACTGTGGGTTGTGGTTTTGAGAAAGTCAGGAATGGCAGAGAAGTATGACAGAGTGAAACCGGATATAAATGAGAACAGTGCAACAGTGGTGAGCAGTAGGAGTAGGAGCAGTAGGAATAATGGATGCATTTAATGTAGAAGTGGAATTACTTCGAGGATCAGTACTGAGCAGGTTGACAGATGAGTTCCGGTGCACTATGATGTTTGCAGATGATCTATGGAGCAGCTTGATGAAGCTTTGGAGGAATGGAGATATGCTCTAGAGAGGAACACTAAGATGCTTAGTGCTAAGATGCTTCAGTTGGACTAAGATGCAATACATGAGTGTGAATACAAGGGAGGACAGCAGAATGGTTATGATGCAGGAAGCAGAGGTGGCAAAAGTGGAAGAGTTTAAATAATTGAGGTCAAACTACAGAGCAAAGAGCATCTGAAAAGAGGTGAACAAGACTTGGTTATAGAGTGGAGTATAGGTTGGTTGGAATGGGAGGAGTACAGAGGCAGGAGTAATTTAAAAAATGGGTATCAGCAAGAGTAAAAAGGAAGATTTACAAGATGGTAGTAAGACCAGCTATGTCATCTGAGTTAGAGAGGCTGGGGCTGATAAAAAGATCCACGGCATAGCTGGAAGTGGCAGAGCTAAAGATGCTAAAATGTGTTGCTGACAGTTTACTGACTGGGACATGTTTAAGGAGCACGTGACCTACAATGTCGCCACCATCCTGGTGGAGTACACAGCATCAGTTACTGGCTACTTCAGCAAGAGCACTGATGATGTTACTGTCTCCAAGACCACCACATAATCCTGTCACACTCACACCTGTCTTCATGAAGAATTTTGAATGGCTGGTCATGAGGAACATAAAGACTCCCCCTTCACTGGACCCTCTGCAGTTTGGGAATCAGTCATTCAAACGATGATGCCATCTACACCACACTTCACCTTGCCTTCTCCCATCTGGAAAGAAAAGATAGCTATGTGACAATGCTGTTCATAGGCTTCATTTCAGCATACAACACCATCATCCCTCAGCAACTGAGTGGAAAACTAAGACTGTTGGGCCTGAACACCATCTCAAAACCTCTCTCTGTAACTGGATCCTGGACTTCCAGACTGGGAAATTGCAGTCAGTCAGGATTGGGAGCAGCATCTCCAGCACCATCACACTAAGCACAGGGGCCACAGGGCTGTGTCTCAGCCGGCTGGCTGCTGTTCACATTGGTGACCCAGGACTGTGCAACTATTTATAACTATAATTTCCACAAATTCACTGGGGATACCACCATGGGTCTGATCATCTGTGACAATAAGGCGGTGTACAGAGAGGAGGTACAACAGCTTACCGACTGATGCAGAACCAGCAATCAGTCTCTTAATGTGGACAAAACTAAAGAGTTGGATTGCAGGGAACGGGAGGTCGCATCGTGATCACTTTCCCATGAAAAGCTCCCTTGTGGAGATAGTCCAGAGGGCCAAATTCCTTGGTGTTCACATTACAGTCCCTCAACACTATCTCCATAACTAAAAGGGCCCAACACTTTCTCTACTTCCTGGGGTTGCGGAGGACACCGCGGAGGACACCGGGTAGTGAGGACAGCTAAAAGATCATTGGGGTCTCACTCCCTTCTTTTAAGGACATCTTCACCAATCACCAGCATTGTGAATGACACCACCAATGCTTTTTGCACTGTAGGTTGTACTGTTGTAAGGTCTGTAAATGTAGTATTATGTCATGTTCTATATCATCTTGTGTGTGTCACCATGGTCTTGGTCTTGTTATTACAGTCATTACAGAGAAGAGGAAGGAAAAAGCAGGAGGTTTATGGATGTGTTGCAAGATGGCATGCAGGTGGACATAATGAAAGTGGAAGACACAGGATGGAAGCGGAAGATTTCCCTAATGGGAGCAGCCAGAGGAACAACAACAACAATATTTAGTGGTGTGTCCTAAATAGTAAAAAGTATTATCTGAGTAGAACAGACACGTCCCTGAAAAGGACCACAAAAGGGTTCACTCCAAAAACATCTAAATATTCAATGGATGCAATTCTGGTTATGCAAGGCTGGTTATGCAGACCACATGGAACAAGCTCATCTGATCCAGAAATCAGCAGCTTAACTCTCAGGAAAGTCAAGTTTCCAAAACTGACCATTCCTATCCAGGGAAGGTTTTCAGATCCTTTAGAGTGATGTTTGGGTACCACAGTGTTCAAAGTCATTCTTTTTGTATTTTTAAAATAACTTTCTATTAGGATAAAGGTTAATTACGCCCCTTTTTCCTCAGGAAATGCATTGTAGTTTTAAAACTCCAGTAAAAAGTTTAACTTAAGGACACTGTGTGCCTTTAAGAGTCTTAAGACAATAAAATATTTGCACACTTAAAATCACAACACATGCCCTTCTTCAAGGGTAAACTTGTCCTGTTTTTCCTTTAAATCCAATGATCGAATTAACAGTTATCAGCAGGTCAGGGTGAGAGGTTAACAGGTCAAAGGTGACGGTGTGTTGACAACGCAGTGAAGAGCAGGTGTGTGGCAGAGTCCAGACTGACTGTCGTGTACAAAAGACTCTAGTGACCGAGGGGCTTCTTCTCAAACACACACGCAGCCGATATCGTCCCACTAGGTACCAGTTTGCAAAACGCTGAATAACTGGTCCTGGACAGTGTGAAAGCTCCGTACTAACTTTCTTACCTGCGTTGTCTCGCTCGACTTCCATGCCAGCAGCCCTGAATGAACCAATTTTTGAGAGAAGCTCGTCGTTTCTCTTCGGCAGTGCCGTTTTCTTCACAGAGGTCTGAGCAAACTGTTCTCACTCAAACTGTAACTTCTGTCTCGCTGCCTTCCCCCGACCTCTCAGAAACTGTGCTTGTAGAGAAGCATAGGCGCTCTTGAACGTGCACGATCATCCTTCGGACATTTCCCTTCTAACTTTTCTCCACGTTTTCCCACAGCGCCATCTGGCGCCCAGCTGACCTCCAAACCCTGGCGTGCCGTTCGATGCGAAGTCCACTACGTTTTGTAACCAAGTCATTCAGGATGGCTTGGTGTGAAATAGACGATTAGAGAAACTCGGGATGTCTGAGTAAGGATGGTTCAGTAGCTTTCAGATCAGAGAACCTTCCCAGAGTTTTAAGATCAGGCTTTGATTTAAAAAGATATTTTACAAAGCACATTTATGACTAGGAAATACAGGTTTCAGTAGTATTTTGATAAGTAAATATTTTTTTAGATTCACCAGCCACTAGGGATGCACAAGCCAGTGTATTTCTTCGTGCCGGTCCCAAGCCCGGGTAAATGGGGAGGGTTACGTCAGGAAGGGCATCCGGTGTAAAACTTTACCAAATCAATATGTGGACAACGATACAGAATTCCATACCGGATCGGTCGAGGCCCGGGTTAACAACGACCGCCATCAGTGCTGTTAGCCTACAGGGTGCTGGTGGAAATTGGACTACTGTTGGCCAAAGAAGAAGAAGAAGAGGAGGAAGGCATGTCCAGAGGGAGAAGGAGAGAAAGAAGGAGAGGAGAGTGGAAGTGAGGGTAGGGACTTTGAATATTGGCAGTATGGCTGGTAAAGGTAGAGAATTAGCTGATATGATGGAGAGAAGGAAGGTTGACATTTTGTGTGTGCAATAGACTAGATGGAAGGGTAGTAAGGCCAGGTGTATTGGAGGGGGGTTTAAACTGTTCTACCATGGTGTGGATAGAAGGAGGAATGGAGTAGGTGTTATCCTGAAGGAAGAGTATGTGGAGAGTGTTTTGGAAGTGAAGAGGGTGTCAGGGAGGGTGATGAGTTTGATGCTGGAAGTTGAAGGTGTGATAATGAATGTTGTTAGTGCTTATGCTCCACAAGTTGGTTGTGAGATGAAAGAGAAGGAAAAATTCTGGAGTGAGTTAGATGAAGTGAAAGAGAGTGTACCCAGGGGAGAGATAGTGATGATTGGTGCAGATTTTAATGGTCATGTTGGTGAAGGGAACAGAGGTGATGAGGAGGTGATGGGTAGGCATGGTGTCAAGGAGAGGAATGCTGAAGGTCAGATGGTTGTAGATTGTGCAAAAAGGATGGAAATGGCTGTAGTTAATACTTATTTTAAGAAGAGGGAGGAGCACAGGGTGACGTATAAGTGGAGGAAGATGCTCACAGGTGGATTATATTCTTTGCAGGAGGGTCAGTTTGAAAGAGATCAGAGACTGCAAAGTAGTGACAGGGGAGAGTGTAGCTAAACAGCACAGGATGGTGGTCTGTAGGATGACCTTGGAGGTCAAGAAGAGGAGGAAAGTGAGGGCAGAGTCGAGGATCAAGTGGTGGAAGCTGAAGGAGGAGGACTGTAAGGTGGAATTCAGGCAGGAGTTAACACGGGCACTGGGAGGTGTTGAAGAGCTACCGGATTGCTGGGAAACTACTGCAGAAGTGATCAGGCAGACGGCTAGAAATGTACTTGGTGTGACATCTGGAAGGAAGAAAGAGGATAAGGAAACCTGGTGGTGGAACCAAGAAGTCCAGGAGTGTATTCAAAAGAAGAGGGTGGCAAAGAAAACATGGGACAGTCAGAGAGATGAAGAAAGTAGAGAGGTGTACAAGGAGATGAACCGCAGGGCGAAGAAAGCAGTGGTGAAGGCCAAAGATAAGGTGTTTGGTGAATTGTATGAGAGGTTGGACAGTAAAGAGGGAGAAAAGGACCTTTACCGATTGGCTAGACAGAGAGACAGATCTGGGAAAGCTGTGCTACAGGTCAGGGCGATTAAAGATAGAAATGGTAACGTACTCACAGGTGAACAGAGCATGTTGAGCAGATGGAAGGAGAACTTTGAGGAGCTGATGAATGAAGAAAATGAGAGAGAAGACTGGATGATAAGAGAAGAGTTAACCAGGAAGTGCAGCAAATAAGATGGAAGTAAGGGCAGCGATGAAGAGGATGAAGAATGGAAAGGCTGTGGGACCGGATGACATACCACTGGAAGCATGGAGATGTTTAGGGGAGATGGCAGTTGAGTTTCTGACCAGATTGTTTAACACAATCTTGGCAAGTGAGAAGATGCCTGAGGAGTGGAGACGAAGTGTACTGGTACCAATCTTCAAGAATAAGGGTGATGCACAGAGCTGTAGTAACTATAGAGGGATAAAGTTGATCAGCCACACCATGAAGTTATGGGAAAGAGTAGTGGAAGTTCGGTTAAGAAAAGAGGTGAGGATCAGTGAACAGCAGTATGGTTTTATGCCGAGAAAGAGCACCACAGATGCAATGTTTGCTCTGAGGGTGTTGATGGAGAAGTACAGAGAAGGTCAGAAGGAGCTGCATTGTGCCTTTGTGGATTTGGAGAAAGCATATGACAGGGTGCCTAGAGAGGAGTTGTGGTTTTGTATGAGGAAGTCTGGTGTTACAGAGAAGTATGTGAGAGTAGTTCAGGATATGTATGATGACAGTGTAACAGTGGTGAGATCTGCAGTGGGAGTGACGGATGCATTTAAGGTAGATGTTTAAGGATTAAGGATTACATCAAGGATCAGCACTGAGCCCATTCTTGTTTGCAGTAGTAATGGACAGGTTGACGGACGAGGTTAGACAGGAGTCTCTGTGGACGATGATGTTTACTGATGATATTGTGATCTGCAGTGAGAGTAGGGAGCAGCTTGAGGAGAACCTGGAGAAATGGAGATATGCTCTTGAGAGGAGAGGAATGAAAGTGAGTAGGGCAAAGACAGAATACATGAGTGTGAATGAAAGGGAGGAAAGTGGCGTAGTTAGGATGCAGGGAGTGGAGGTGATAAAGGTGGAGGAGTTGAAATACTTGGGATCAACAGTTCAGTGTAACGGCAAGTGTGGAAGAGAGGTGAAGAAGAGAGTGCAGGCTGGTTGGAATGGGTGGAGAAGAGTGGTTGGAGTGATTTGTGACAGACGCATACCAGCTAGAGTAAAAGGGAAGGTTTACAGGAAAGTAGTGAGACCAGCTATGTTGTATGGGTTGGAGACAGTGGCACTGACGAAAAGGCAGGAGGCGGAGCTGGAGGTGTCAGAGTTAAAGATGCTGAGATTTTCGTTGGGTGTGACGAGGATGGACAGGATTAGAAATGAGTATATTAGAGGGACAGCTCAGGTTAGACGTCTTGGAGACAAAGTAAGAGAAGCAAGGTTGCGTTGGTTTGGACATGTGCAGAGGAGAGACGAGGATTATATTGGAAGGAGGATGTTGAAGATGGAGCTGCCAGGAAAGAGGAGAAGAGGAAGACCAAAGAGGAGGTTTATGGATGTGGTGAGAGAGGACATGCAGGTGGTCAGTTTGAAGCAGGAAGATGCAAAAGACAGGAAGAAATGGAGACAGTTGATCCGCTGTGGCGACCCCTAAACGGGAGCAGCCGAAAGAAAAAGAAGAAAGAAGACCATCAAGATTAGTGAAAGTGACTATTCTTGTGATTGTGAAACAAAGCACACAGTGAGATGCAATAAAATGCAACCTCTGCTTTTCACCCATACACACACATGCAGCAGGGGACAGCCATTTACAGCACCCGGGAAACAGTGATGGGAACAGTAGTTTGTTCAAGGGTACCTCAGGGCAACGTACTGGGATTCAAATCTATGACTTTCTGAACCTGAGGCCTAGTCCTTAATCACTAGGCTACCACTGCCCCATTACAACATTTCACATAAAACATTAACTATAAAACTCCACAAATGCAGATTCATTTTCAATATATTTCTATTCTTTGGTTATGCTGCAGGCATTGTGACCCCCGATGCCCACTAACATATCTACTACCATAATGCTACACCCTGTAAAGGGTGTATAACCAATTTTTGAGCAATCATCAAAAAAGTGAACACCTTAAGAGGTAAAGGAAATATATCTGTATCCTAACAGGTTTGCATAAACATGATATTAAACATTATATACAAACAAAATAAATAATAACTAGGATTTTTGCCTAAACTAACATTAGTACTCATCAACTTCTATAAAATCTCCTAATGTCACTCTTCTGTAGTGAACTGTTTAAATTTGTGAAAACTGAGAAAAAAACATTCCACAACAAACAAACAAAATAAACAACGAAAAAAAAAAAACACTTTCAAAAGGCTATTGACTTTTATTTACAGCTTTGCAGCCAAACTTGCAAAAAGTCACAATATGAAAATAAGTAAAGAATGCACCTTGGGCATTTCAGCATTTCGTTATAAAGCAAGTTACAGGAGGTTAGGGTTTGTCTCTATAGGAGTTCTGTTCAATATTTTTGATCTTCAGTGTAATATCCATTCATGTGTCCATTACAAAAACAGCAAGTCTGAGCCAATTACACATTCAGCAAGAACAAATTGGCCATCATTAAATGTGCGTCCAGTCGAGTTTATATGTCTATTTCCATTAAGACAGGACAGCCACCTGGTCCTCGGAAAGGCAACTGGCTTGGATAGTCCCTATGTGTATTCGTATATGGTTTTTCAGTTTAGCCATGCTGTTGTATGTTCTGGGACAGTAGCTGCAGGTGTATAACCTCTCCCTGCTGTGTGTACGCTTGTGCCTTGTCAGCTCCGAAGAGCTGCGGAACTTCCAGGGACACT
Source organism: Hepsetus odoe (assembly GCA_017165825.1). Lineage (NCBI taxonomy): Eukaryota > Metazoa > Chordata > Actinopteri > Characiformes > Hepsetidae > Hepsetus > Hepsetus odoe. Next base: position 2,226,936 of record CM029372.1, on the reverse strand, counting down.
CTGGACAGCCATAGGGGCGTTCTCCAGTGTGCATGCGTTCATGGAGGGCCACTTCCGTGGAGGTCAAGAACGTTTTATCGCAGTATGTGCACGGGAAGGGTCGCTCTCCAGTGTGAATCATGTGATGTCTGTTTAAAGCGAAGGCCTTGGTGAACTTCTTGCCACAGAAGGAACATGCATATGGGCGCACACCACTGTGCCTGAGGATGTGGTCCTGCAGGCCTCGTTTGGACTTGAAGCTTTTCTTGCACTGAGGGCAGGAGTGTGGCCTCTCGTTTGTGTGCGACTTGTCATGCTTCAGCAGTTCACCCAGCGAAAGGAAGCTCTTGCCACACTGAGAACACAGGAAGGGCCTCTCGCCCGTGTGCATGCGCTCATGCCTGTTTAGGATGGACAGTAGACTGAAGGCTTTAGGACAATGTGGGCACCGGAAGGGCCTCTCTCCAGTGTGCGTCAGCTGGTGCTTCTGAAGGCCAGTGCGAAGGCTGAAGCTCTTCCCACATACACCGCACTGGTGTGGTCGCTCTCCCGTATGGGTCAGCTGGTGCCGCTTTACATCTGCCCGGCGTGAGAACATCTTGTCACACTGGGGACATTTGAACTTGTTGTGTCTCCGGTGGCTCTGCCGGTGGACAGAGCGTTGCAGTAAAGTGTCAAAGCCTTCGCCACACGACTCACACTTGTACTGATGGGTGGCGCTGTGTGTCTTGCGGTGCTCAATTAGGGAAGCAGTGTTGGGACTGGTCTCCCCACAGATGGAGCAGTAGTGGGGCAGATCTTCTGTGTGGTTTTTCTTATGGTGAGCAGTCAGAGCCCGCAGGTTTATAAAGCTGCTTGAGCACAGTCGGCACGAGAAAGTGGCCTCACCGTGGAACTTCTTACAATGCTTTGTCAAATCCCATGAATGCTGGAAGGTCTTCTCACACTGAGTGCAGTGGTATGGTCGCTCTCCAGTGTGGGTGAGCTGATGGCGCCGCACATCGGCTGTGCGAGTGAACTTTCGTCCACAGGTGTTGCAGGTGTAGCGAGCGCGAGGGTTTTCTGTATCTTCAGTATGTAATTTCAGTCTTGTTCGAAGACCTCTAGATGGCAGTGTAGTCAAAACACCATTCTGATCTATTTCAGGTGTGCTCAGCTTTGGGTCTAAAAGAAATGTATACAGATAAAGAATTGACAGCAAGAGTGCAACATGCTTATTCCAGAAAGTTTGGCGGTCATTTTCAACTGTGTCTTAAATTAAGTGTTATTTTTAGCTTTATCTTATTATCCCACCAACAAGATGTCCAGAATACACAACTTTCATGTCAGCATATTAAAATTTATAAAAAATATCAAAGCAATAGTTTTTAATAGTTTAATGTTTACAAACTATGACCTTAACCACACTAACAACTGGTTTTAGCTGGAAAACAAAGGAATTTTGACTGACTGACCATATCTGGGGCAACTTTCCATTATATACAGAACCATTACAGTACTTACCTTTAGTTTCACTCTTTTCTTCATTTTTTCTGTAAACAAAAATAAGATATGTCTGCATGACAACTGATAACACTTGAGGAAAAATTACAGAGACAATAAGCTTTTGCCTTACTCTTTAATAGGGGGTTTTTCCATTTTGACAGATGGGGGCCGTCCTCTTCGTCGCCCAGTATAGACCTCCTTTGGTGGGGCTGCTTTTTTTCTTGGCCTGCCGCGCCCCCGTCGGGGTTTCACTGTCTGGTCTACATCATCCACTGATGAGCTATTATCTTCCTTTAGAGTACAATTAGCTTCTCCATTGTCCTCCTCACTATTGTCAGCAATGTGCATTTCATCTTTCTGCTGATTTTCAATTTCGTGATTTTCTCCAGAAATCTCTGGTTTTAAAGGTACTACTCCCCCTGTCCCCCCCAAAATCTCCATTATAATGTCACACTGCGTTGATTTCTCACAAAGAGTTTTACTCTCTTCTTTGTTTCTGAGGCACTGTGGTTCCTCACCAAAATCTACTGGCTGATTTATAGTAACCATTTCCTCCTCTTCCACAACACCTTCCTCACTGAGGATGGCTATCACAGGGCTGCACCCAGTAGTCACTTCCACACACTTCCTTGCGGATTCCTCAGTGCTGCTGTGACTGACCTCTGTGATCTCTGCCACATCATTACTGCTAAGCTCAACCTCTGTGTAGTCAGTCACAATGATAGCCTCTGAACCCAGCTGACCCAGGGCACTCTGGCTTAAGATGGTTACAGTGGCTGGCTGAATGTGGTAGACCATGGGCTCTGTGGCAACCGCAACATGTGTTGATGGAGGAATGGAAAGGGAGGAAAGTATGCAGTCCCCTGACACAGGAAGACTTGCTGCAGGTTCAATGGAAAAGAAAAACAAGAGCAGTTGACTGAACACTTTGTTGCCTCTATCTTGAATTACAAGCAAGTGGTCTTTAACCTTATTCCTGGAGATCTTATTCCATAAGTGTTTCCATAGTTTCAGCTGGAATGTAACATGCTGTCAAACAAAAACTAATCTCTGATTCAGGCAGTCAATAACTTTAAAAATGATCTAGAACAGGTGTGGCACAGTGGCCCCATGTTGGAACATGAGCATAGATATCCAGGACAAGGTAAGCACTGTATTAAGGCACACAGCTGGAATTCACAATAGGTTAACAATATGCCTGTGATTTAAAGAAAGTCCTCATGTCTGAAAGAATTCCCCAGTACTGTCCACGTGTCTCCTTTTTGTACGTGTTGAAAGAAGCAGCAAAATGCAGATATTGTGTGAAGCCCAAAGAACCAGTTTTATACACCCAGTAAATCTTACCTATCTTGGGATTTTTGGTCCAATAGTGATTCTCCCCATTGCCAATGACTTTATGGTGCCGCAACAGAACTTGTAAGCATTTTGGTTCAGTCTGTATACATTCATCCAGGCCAGGGGGGGCAGGTGTGAGCCAAGACAATGTCTGTAAGAGGCCAATCAAAATCATTTTAGATACCATTTTTCAAGTTTAACACAAATATTTGACTGCAGGTTTGCAGTGCCTACTCCCCACTGTATTTTAATACTTGTTTTGTTAGTTCATATAAACTTAAACAAGTAAAAATAATAATGACTCCAAGTTCTTATATTAATTAAACTTGAACAGCTTTTAAAAGGACAGGATAAAGTTCTTTAAAGTACTGACACATTGGTGTGTATCACCACTGTACCTTTTTAAAGTCTGGAACCGGAAGCAATCTCTCCAGAGAAGAGAGTAGCTCCCACATTAGCTCCTTCAGGGCTGTATCATACTTTGGGCCATATTCCACAGGAAACACTTCCTTAAAAACAAAAATCACCAGGGGTAAATATGAATTGTTTCTGAATATCACATTTTCTTAGCATTAACACTGAACATTGACTTAGATGACATACTGATATTGGCCAATACTCACCTGAAAAAAGTATACTTTTTCTGCTGGGTCCTTAAGCAGTGCAAGGACTAGTGCTTTAAAGTTAGACACTGCCAGCTCCAAATCTGAATCTATGTCCTGAGGAGATAAAGCACTCTGGTAAAAGTGCAGGGGAAAAAAAACTAGCCAGAGTTGTGGTGATCATAATACATCTAAACTAAAAGGAATTAAGTAGTTATGCAGTCTAATACCTGAAACATTGTTTTACAATAATTTGGTCTCAAACAGTCCCCCCCAAAAAAAATATTTTCTGATATAGAACAATGTTTCTTGCATTAATATAAAATTTAAAGACTCCAAAGAAATATGCAGGTTCATTGGTCATCTTGGATTATAAACCCTGGTTCTTATTTAACATTAAGAAATCAGTCTTGCAAGTTTCTCAGAGACCCTTATCAAAAATTATATGACAGTATGATTGAAATCTTGATTAAAAACTACACCAAGCATTAGTTTCTTTACTGCATGTTCAGAGTTCTGGGACCATATTCCCAAAGAAAATCAAGTTAAAGGGCAAACCTAGACTTAATATTATTTAAAATGGATGAAAACAAGATGGACCATGATACTTAAACAGATTACTGTTAAACAGGCTTACAAATGTACTCACTACTGGGCTTTCAGCAGGTATGGGGGGAAGCTGCATTCTGTCCAAGTGAGCTCTGACCATTTTTATACCTGCTGAGCCTTGAAGCACCTCAACAATCATCTAGGTGGAAAATGTACAAACGTTACAAAACAGCAGTGTTGGAGATTTGATGGTTTGAGTCTCATAAGTAGATTGCCCTTAGGTACCCTTAAGCAGGGTACTGTAACCCCATCACTATTCCATGGATGTATGGGTACACCCTGCCAGCTTCATTGAAAAACTCTGGGACACTAAAGAAAGTATAAGATATGAACACAATTAAGAGACTTAGGCAGTATTTTATGAAGTTCATACTAATGTTTCCTAACAAAATCACTCCTTGTATGCTAAGATGCCCTTTAGAGAAGAAAATGAAATTGTACAAAACTGACTTCTGAACAGAGGCCATAAGGTCCATTTCCTTGATGTGTATGGGAGTGGTCTATTTACACTGATCACTCATAGCTTTTAAACTACTTGGTTGATGTTCTGACCTCTGATCCATAAATGCATGGACTCCAAAGGCATAAGAAGGTATGCTGTAGTTTGTGATACCAAGACATATGGGGGAAAATCCTGCAGCAAAGCTGCAGAGTCCTGTAAGGCTGGGAGGTTGAGAATAAATGCATTTGATTCGCACAGAACCTCCCATATACGCAGATTGAGATCTGGGAGATTCGAACTCTGTCATGTTCCTTGGGCTCCCAATTCAACATCATCTTGAACAGACTGTGCCTTTGATAGGTGTCATGACAACAAGATAATCAATGTATTTCACTTCACCTGTTTTAATGATGCAGCTGACCTGTATGTGTATATGATGTGTATATTAACATTAGATTTAAAAATTATGTGGTCAGAATCAGACTCACCCTTGCCCTAAGCCCCAGTGTGAGCTGTGCTCTTTGTCTATAACTCAGCAGGTGGGGGACAGCCTCTGTGACCATACACACAAATTCTTCTAGTTTTCCATAGTTTAGCACATTTTTCTGCTGTAGAATCTGCCACATAAATGCAGACATCAAGTGCAAAGGTGGAACCAGGAGGCGTAAAGATGAAAGTGGCAACTTGAAGCCTGCAGAGCACACAGAAAAATACCGCATCAGACTTGACTGTTAATAAAATCATATTGTATTATTTTATTTAATATCTTTAACGTTCCTTTAAAAGCTAAGAAAAAATACCCAAAATAAAAGTACATTTTACTCCCTCGGTCTAATTTACAGACAGTGAAATATGTGTGTAGAGGGCAATGTAAGCTTATGATAAACTCTTTTACCGTTTATATAATTTGATGTGCAGTTAAAGCCAGTTTTACCCATTAAGCTCACATTTTACCAAGTCCAGTGAGCAAAATAGCAACAATGATGATGAAAGAAATTACAATCTAAATTTCTGACACAGGTCCGCAGTTTTAAAGTTTCTGATAAAAGGCGGTTAGAGTCCACACTAGCGTAGCAACGCTCCAGCGTCCAAAACTGCCCAAAAATAAAGTGACATGCACACTGGAGATTCCCACGTATCGTATACCTTGATCCCGCGTTTTCAGTAAATCTGGCGTCTCCATTTCAAGCATATAGCTGTAGAGCAGCGGTTAACTTTCGGAGATGTTTTCTCGCTCCAGCGTTAGCCGCTTAGCATTGCTTGCTATGTGTGTATAACACGGCCAAACCTCCGCAGGGGAAATTTCAAAATAAAAGTTCGAAAGTTCGAGCCGCCTCGGATGAATGCTGAAATCAATTTTAAAAAATCATTTTGCTTAAGTATTTTATTCTTAAATGTTTTATAGGTTTTTTATATATATATATATATATATATATATATATATATATGGTTAACTTTTTTTTTTTTTTTTTTTTTACAAGTCATGCATTGGCAACACACACAGATCATCTCAAACAATAAACTAATCAATTATGAACCCTGACATGAAGTTGAGCTTAAAAGATCATATTCAGAGCACACCGCCACTCCATAACACAAGCCTGTTTTAAACCTCTCCTGCCGTTAAGCTATATCATGTCATGTCATGTCATGTTGACAATGCAGAGAGAGTCCTTGTTAATAATCTGGATTTCATGCACCTTGTTTTTCCAGCTGTGTGAGGCCATAAAAATCACTGTAAAAAATCACTTTAGATATCCATTCATAAACAACTTTTTTTTTTTTTTTTTTTTTTTTTNCTCACACACACACACACACAAACACACACACACATATATATATATATATATATATATATATATATATATATATACACACACACACGCACACGTTTTTTGAGAAAATCAAATGAAAAGGAAACCATAATATTACATTTTTGTTCATTACTTATTTCTTTTTGCATGTTGCTTAAACTCTATATTCAAAGTTATTCTGCTTGATAGAAAGTGCAAAAATCTGTATTAGAAAAGCAAATGCAATATATGATAGATCCCTTTACAGCATTCAGTGACTTATTAAGTATCAGTACATTACAGATGATAATTGTTATCATATCATATATAACACGATAATGAGGAAGACCACCCCTCCTCCGAACGACCAGATTCTCTGTCTGACCACAGCCGAGGTGAAAAGATCTCTTCTCAGAGTCAACCCACGGAAAGCTGCCGGTCCAGACAATATTCAAGGTCGTGTGCTCAGAGGATGTGCAGAACAGCTGGCAGATGTTCTCACTGACATCTTCAATACCTCTCTGAGCACCACTGTTGTTCCAAGGTGCTTCAAGACCACCAGCATCATTCCAGTGCCAAAGAAACCATCTATCCCCTGCCTCAATGACTATCGTCCCGTCGCACTCACACCCATCATCATGAAGTGCTTCGAGAGGCTGGTCATGAGGCATATCAAGTCTCAGATCCCCTCCTCACTAGACCCCCTGCAGTTTGCGTATCGTCCCAACCGCTCAACAGATGATGCAATCTCCACCACCCTCCATCTGGCCCTTTCTCATCTGGACAGAAAGGACAGTTATGTCAGAATGCTGTTCATTGACTACAGTTCAGCATACAACACTATCATCCCTCAGCACCTGAGTGAGAAGCTGAGGCTGCTGGGCCCGAACACCTCCCTCTGCAACTGGATCCTGGAGACCCCAGTCAGTCAGGATCAGTAGCAGCACCTCCAACACCATCACACTGAGCACAGGAGCCCCCCAGGGCTGTGTGCTCAGCCCACTGCTGTTCACACTGATTACCCACGACTGTGCAGCCATGCACAGCTCGAACCACATCATCAAATTCGCTGATGATACAACTGTGGTGGGTCTGATCAGAGGTGGAGACGAGGCAGTTTACAGAGAGGAAATACAAGAGCTGATGGACTGGTGCAGAACCAACAATCTGTCTCTGAACGTCGACAAGACTAAAGAGATGGTTGTTGACTTCAGGAGACCACGTCGGGACCACACTCCAATTATTATCAACACCTCACCTGTGGAGATGGTCCAGAGCACCAAGTGTCTTGGTGTTCACATCACTGACAACCTCACGTGGACCCTCAACACCAACTCCATCACAAAGAAAGCCCAGCAGCGCCTCTACTTCCTGCGCAGACTGAGGAAAGCCCATCTCCCACCTTCCATCCTCACCATCTTTTACAGAGGAACCATTGAGATCCTGAGCGGCTGCATTACCGCCTGGTGCGGGAACTGCAACGTCTTAGACCGCAAGTCCCTACAACGGGTAGTGAGAACAGCTGAGATGATCATCGGGATCTCTCTGCCCTCTGTACAGGACATTTGCACCACTCGCTGCATCCGCAAAGCAACCAGCATTGTGGATGATCCCTTCCACCCATCCCACACCCTCTTCTCCCTCTTGCCATCCGGGAAAAGGTTCCGCGGCATACAGGCCTCCACTTCCAGGATGGGAAATAGTTTCTTCCCCCTGTCCATCAGACTCTTAAACTCTTAAACTGCCAATGTCTACCCAGTCCACCATTATCATTTTGTATTTATTTATTTATCTCATGTTGCACTCTGCACTTTATCAATAACACTGCTCCACCACACTGCTACACTGAGATCTACCTGGGCTGCTTTGTTCTACAACACTGCGGCCCCCTACGGATGAATGTAATGTCTGTTGTGCCGTCTGTTGTTGTCTGTCTTGTCTGCACTTGTTGCCCCGTTTTGTGTATTATGTTGTGTCTCGTGTCTTATGTTGTCTTGTGTCTGTGTGTGTATCACCAGAGTCCTGGAGGAACATTATTTCGTCTCACTGTGTACTGTGTATATGGCTGAAATGACAATAAAATCCTACTTGGCTTGACTTGATAATGCACTTGAGCAAGTTTTAGACTCAATGTAAGTGAAAATGACTATTACACAGAGTCCTTAAACCTTAGAGTACCCAACAAAGCTTTCTTCCAGTAATCACCACAGATATTTTTACCATTTTTTTTTTTTAACCCATATACTGAATAGTTGTTTTCTAATTGGATGCATTAACTGATGATGGCTGAACTTCTGCAGAAGTCAAGCAGAGAAACAAAGATCATAATCAATAACAGCAATATGTTGTTAAAAATGCTTTTTTGGGGAAGAAATGAAAGAACGTACACTAGTCTTTCACCCACCTTTAAAGCAAACATTGCATCAAAGATTATTTTTAAGTATCTTTAAATAATTTGATGATTGTATTTTTAGTCTTACCTTGACTATAACATTCTGGCAAAGTTTAGTTTTGTGGATTGGTGCAGTGGCCTTAACAAGTTATGGTAACAGAACATCTCAAACCACACACTATATTTTCCATATTACATAACTGAGTGTGAGCATGTGCAATGGTTGTGTGTTATCATCTCAGAGAAGCTGGGCACCAATGTAATTCCATGATTTTAAATAAATTGCATCCTCTTTGTGTTATTAAGTAAATTTCACTGGGCAAAAGTCAACACTACAAGTGAAATAAGTTAAATGGGTAGTTTGCTACTCAAATAAGTAATAACAGTGTCAAATTGCAACATAAGGCTGGCTTGTCACTAAACAATGCCTAGTGATGACTTAGATTGAGTCATCAGTGAACATTAAAAAATGGAAATGGTCAAGTAAAATGCATTAACAAATAAAACAAATAAGTAGACCACAGAGGAAACACACACACCAGCTCATTTTCTTGGATTTTGAGCAAAATGCAAATGTTACAACAGTTCTATAGGCCGTAGGTAATTATGAGAAAAAGAACGAAAATTTTCAAACAATTCCCAATTTTAATAGTTCAATTCATAACACAAATGGAGCTCCAAAAAAGGTTAAAACTGAATTTTGGGGCTGTTGTAAGTTAAGCTAAGATTGCGTTCTGCACTTGTGAATCATGCGATGTGGATCTCATATGGAACCACAGCATCGCTGCTCCAGATTACTGCATATACTTTGGAGATCAGCAGCGCATGTGTCATACTATCATAAACATACTATCGGTTGCCGTCAAACCATGGGCCCATGAAATCTAATTGACTGAAGAAATATTAATACGTGCAGTTTCTCTCCAAGTTTAACACTTGAGCTCATCGTATAGTGGAAGGAAAATGACAATTTCAGCTTTCTTCTCAGTGGTGAAGACATGTAAGGGAATACAGTGCTTGTTTAACAAGTTGGGCCCAAACAGTGACATTTCAGATTAAAATGAGGAAAATATGGTGTAGACCAGAGAGCAAACGAGCTGATGTCTGTTACCTAGATGACTTTAATTAATGTTTAGCAGATTTAATAAGGCTTTATGAAAATTTATGCGAACAGTAACTACACGCCTTTTGTACTTTGAGAAGAGTGACAGGAGTGATCTCTGACAGCAAGAGTGAAAAGCGATTCACAGTGTCCACAGTGGCACATCACAGCCCGACTGAGGTTTGCCCATGAACATTTGAAAGGTAAAGATGAGTTTTGGAAGTCCTTGCTTTGGTCTGATGAGACTAAACTGGAACTGTTTGAGCACATGGATGTTGCTTATGTTAGGCAAAGAAAGGGAGAGGCCTTCAACACTAGGAACACAGTTCGAACAGTTAAACATGGTGGTGGGATATAAAGAAAATGATGTTGACATTTTAAGGGAGAATATGCAGAAATCTGCTCATAGTCTAGGCTTAGGTCGCCACTGGGTCTTCCAACAAGACAATGACCCAAAGCATACATCGAAATTAGTCCAACAGTTCCTCAAGGATACCAAAACCAAGATCCTGGAGTGGCCTCAACTATAAAGGCAAGTGAAAGTGTAAGAGTAGCAGGCTTGCTCCTAAGGCACTACTGTTTTAAAATTTTGAAAAGTTTACTGCATTTTGGTGAGTCATCTAATATGATCTCCAATTTCAGTTTAAATTTTCCAGTTTTTCAGTTTGCATCTTTCTCCTTCAAACCGACCATCTTCATGTCCTAGCCATATCCATAAACCTCCTCTTCAGTCTTCCTCTTCTCCTCTTTACTGGAAGATCCATGCTCAACTTCCTTCTCCCAATATAATCCTCATCTCTCCTCTGGACATGTCCAAAGCAATACAACCTTGAGTCTTTAACAATCTCCAAATTTTCCAATTGTCACTCCCAACTCAAATCTCAACATTGCTATCTCTACCACCTGTCCTTTTGTCAACCCCACCATCTCCAACCCATATAGCTCAGCTGGTTTCACTACTGTCCTGTAAAGTTTCCCTTTTACTCTTGCTGATATCCACTGTCAGTTCACTCCTGCCTCAATGTTCCCTGTACCAAGACACCCATTAAAGTCTGCACAATCACCATTCTCTACCTTTTCCAGTCATGCTGCCAACATTCAAAATTATCCTCACTTTCCTACCCATCTGGACATGCCATCCTCATCTTCTTATTATTTTTTCAGTAGCCTACACTACTGTACCCAGGCCTTGAACAAACTTCTATGATACTTTTGTCTTCTTGTCAGCATAATTATTTTGCTAATTTTTACAACAGATGCCCTTCCTGACATAGTTCTCCCCATTTATCCAGTCTTGGAACCAACACAAAGAAATTGTGTATCCCAGTGGCTGGTCTAGGATGGATGTTCACATGGCATTTTTAAATATTTGTGTTATTATTTAAAAGTTATTATTAAACTAATTCAAAAAAATTCAAACCTCTCAATTTCACAAACCATATCAGTCTGAAGCACTGGTCTTAAAATATACTGCTCAAAAACTTTAAGGAACACTTTTTAATCAGAGTATAGTATCAAGTCGGGGCAGTGGTGGCCTAGTGGTTAGGATGTCGGCCACCTGATTGGAGGATCGGGGGTTCGAACCCCTTCCCAATAAGTTGCCCTGAGGTACCCTTGAGCAAGGTGCTGTCCCCGTCCCGCTCCTCCCTGCGATGGGCTGGCGACCTGTCCAGGGTGCGTCCCCCGTCCTCGCCCTGTGCACGCTGGGTTGGATGCCAGCACTCCCCCGCGACCCCGTTTGGGACAAGCGGCAGATAATGGATGGATAGTATCAAGTCAGTTAAAATTCTGGGATCTTGATCTGATCAGTTAAGTAGCAGAGGGGGTTGTTAATTAGTGTCAGCTGTTTTGCTGTAAATGAAACTGACAACAGGTGCACTAAACAATGAGACAACCCCTAGAAACAGGAATGGTTTTGCAGGTGGAGGCCACAGACATTTTTTCCCTCCTATTCTTTTTTTGCCTGCTTTTCAGTAGTTTTGCATTTGACTCATTGTCACTGCCACTACTGGTAGCATGAGGCGATACCTGGACTCTACAGTCAAGTTCAAGTAGGATTTTATTGTCATTTCAGCCATATACACAGTACACAGTGAAACGAAATAACGTTCCTCCAGGACCCTGGTGCTACACACAAGACAAGACACAAGACAACATAATACACAACACACAAAACAGTACACAAAACAGGGACACAAGTGCAGACAGGACAGACAACAACAGACAGCACGACAGACAGTACATTCATCCGTGGTGTTCGGAACAAAGCAGCCCAGGTAGATTAAAGTGTAGCAGTGTGGTGGAGCAGTGTTATTGGTAAAGTGCAGAGTGCAACATGAGATAAATAAATAAATACTAGATGGAAAAGGAGGAGTGGGTAGATATTGGCGGTTTAAGAGTTCAGGAGTCTGATGGCCAGGGGGAAGAAACTATTTGCCATCCTGGAAGTGGAGGCCCGTATGCTGCAGAACCTTTTCCCGGATGGTAGGAGGGATCATCCACAATGCTGGTTGCTTTGCGGATGCAGCAAGTGGTGAAAATGTCCTGTACAGAGGGCAGAGAGATCCCGATGATCTTCTCAGCTGTTCTCACTACCCGTTGTAGGGACTTGCGGTCTAAGACGTTGCAATTCCCATACCAGGCAGTAATGCAGCCGCTCAGGATGCTCTCAATGGTTCCTCTGTAAAAGATGGTGAGGATGGAAGGTGGGAGATGGGCTTTCCTCAGTCTGCGCAGGAAGTAGAGGCGCTGCTGGGCTTTCTTTGTGAGATGCAGAGATTGCATATGCAGTCCAACTCCACCAGGATGGTGCATCAATACATGTCAAGTGTCAAGGTTTGCTGTGTCTCCCAGCACGGACTCAAGAGCATGGAGGAGATTCCAGGAAACAGGCAGGTACTCTGGGAGAGCTGACCAGGGCTGTCGGAGGTCCTTAACCCAGTATCTGCTTCTTTGCTTGATTGGAATTTGCCAGGGAACACCAGAATTGGCAGGTCTGGCACTGGTGACAGACGTGCTCATGTGACAGATGTGAAAGGGTCTGGAGAAGCTGCGGTGAATGTTATGCTGCCTGCAACATTGTTCAGCATGATCGGTTTAATGGTGGGTCAGTGTTGGTCTGGGGAGGCATATCCATGGAGGGATGCACAGACCTGTACAGGATAAACAATGGCACCCTGATTTCCATTAGGTATTTGGATGAAATCCTTAGACCCATTGTTAGACCCTTCACTAGTGCAGTGGGTCCTGGGTTCCTCCTGGTGCATGATAATGCCTGGCCTCATGTGGCAAGAGTATGCAGGCAGTTCCTGGAGGATGAAGGAATTGATACCATTGACTGGCCTCCATGCTCACCTGACCTAAATCGATAGAACATCTAGAACATCTCTGGGACATCATGTTTAGGTCCATCTGTTGCTGCCAGGTTGCTCCTCAGACTGTCCAGGAGCTCAGAGATGCCCTGGTCAGGATCTGGGAGGAGATACCCCAGGACACTATCCGTCATCTCATAAGGAGCCGCTATATTGTCAGGCATGTATACAAGCATGTGGGGGCCATACAAACTACTGAGGATCATTTTGAGCTGCTGCAATGGCATTTCAGAAATTTTTACTAGCCTGCTGCATCAGTTTTTTAGTTTAGTGTCTTGGTGACTTCAAATTAAGCCCTCTTTGTCATGGAAAATTGAAGCGTGAGCCTAAGCCAGAAACCTTTTTCTAAGTCACAAATAAAACGAAGTCAAAGCGATGCGGCACAACCACTTTAGTGAAGATTTTCAGCAGGTGTGGTCCAGAGGGAGCAGCTCCAAAATGCTCATACCTCTGTGCCGCTTCTTTACGTTTAGTCAGTTTTCAGAGGGAAAAAATTAAAACTGTTAAATTTAAACGTTACACAGTCATTAAATGAGCAATAAAAATAAAAAAAAAACTGAATATATGCCTATGAATCAGGATATAAACAAAATATATGAGAATGATAAAAAAGTCTTTCCATAAACACTCAGTGCCAGACAGATCAGTAACGTCTGGTTCTGTCCTATCTCCCTGGATGTGCAGGGCATTATTTTGCTGAATGACCGCTGCTGTCAGTTGGTGCTGGGAGAATGGTACTATGGGGCTCTGGGATCTTGTGCTCTCCTCCTGCTCCTCTGGCTCCTCCTGTTCCTCTGAGCCTCCAGCATGCACTGTTGTGGCCTGTGAGCCTCTTGGCGAGATGTCCTATCTCGATTCTCTGACGTGGCTGTCCAGGCAGATGGCACACTAGGACCAGGATTGGTACTATCCTCCTGGCACGATCCAGGGCTCTCCTGATTGCCTCCACTGTGTTCTTCTCCTCCTGTTGTCCGCTCATCATTGTCACTAGTGTCGCCTGGCTGTGTTCTATGCAACAGGTTTCTGGAAATACGAGTAAAGTTGTTAAGGTGATATCAAGTAGTACTACTTTCCACTTGTATTGCTGTGGGTGTCATGCTTACCACCTTGTGAGGACCAGTTCGTCTTGGTTCATTCCATTTTCTCCTAAAAACTCTTATGTATACCTGGTCCCCTGGTCTCAATGGGTTTGCTGGCTCCTCTTCTGGTTCCGGAGCACGCGTCATCTCCTGTTGATAAATAGCTTTATGTATAACAGTTAGTTGTCTCTGAATTGTTGTAGTACCTTTTTAACAGTCTGTTGTATAAAAGCTGATCCATTGTTTGAAATTATATGTGATGGATTTCCAAACCTTTGGATGACTTCCCTCATCAAAAACTTAATAACCGTTCCAGCACCTTGATCTTTGGATGGGGTTGCTTCCACCCAGCTACTACATCTATCGATAACCACAAGCATGGACCTGTATCCTCTCACCCTTTTAATCATGTCCACATAATCAATCACCAGATGTTGAAACGGTCCTTTTGGTATAGGTATGTGTCCAGCTGGGGTAGTGATCCCCTTCTGCACTTTATTTTGAGCACAAACATCACATCTGTTCAAAAATTCATTAACTGTTGCCTGTAAATATGATGACCAAAATCCTTGTTTCTTTATTTTTCTCACCACTTCTCCTCTAGTGCAATGATCCAACCCATGAGCATTAGTGATTAGTATTGTTAGTAATGTGTTTGGCACAATCAACAACCCTTCATGATTTCTCTATAATCCATTTCCATCTTGTTTAAGTCCTCTGTTATTCCACATAGTCTTTTCATACAATGTTGCTTGACTCTGCATCTCTACCAAATCATCCTGTGTGGCTCTATTGCTACCATTGGTGTCATCACAGGATCCTCACACTTAGAAGCCTTTGTAGCTGCCTCATCAGCTAAGTTGTTCCCCTTTATCCCATAATCATTTATTTTTTTGTGTGCCTGAAATTTAACTATTGCCAGTCTTCTTGGCAGCATCATAGCAAGGATTAATACTGTAAACTCCTTGCTTGTGTTAACACAAATCTGCTATTCTCAATCAATTCTATGATTTTGTGATGGGAGTAAATAACTACTGGAAACCCCATCATCAGAACTGAAGCCTTCTCATAGGCATAATGTACTGCTGCTAAACCCTGATAGCATGGTGGCCTCTCTGAGCCTCTCCATCTAGTTTAGTGCTATAATAAGCTATTAGCTGTTTCTTCCTTCCACTACACGTCTCTTGCATTAACACTGCTGATGCAAATCTATCACAGCGATTAGCAACAAACAAACAAAAATGTTTTTTTCATAATTTGGTGTAGCTGACACTGGTGCTGTCTGCATTTCCTGCTTCAGAGTTTCAAATGCCACATAAGCATCTGATGTCCATTTTAATGCTGCATTTAAAGTCTTTGTTCCTACTTCTGTTATTGGTGCCCTCAAGGGTGCAGTCTTTATTGCATAATCTTCAATAAATTCTGCACTAAATCCGGTCATTCCTAGGAATGACATCATGTGTCCCACTGTCATTGGTTGTGGTGCTTTTTCCTTCCAGCTGTGAAGGAGCTATTGCTTTTGTTCCATATGCAACCAGTCATCCCAGATATTCTACCTGAGTCTTGATGACATTGTTCTACGGTTGGGGAGCAAAAGATTAAATCATCAACATACTGCAGCATTGTGCTGTTTAGATCTAGTTCCTCTAAATCCTGTCTCAAAACCTGATTAAATATATGGGGGGAATGTCTGAATCCTTGTGGTAACCTTGTATCACTGTACTGCTTCTCCCTGTCAGTAAATGCGAATAGATACCTCCGCTCTTCTGCTGTTGGAATGCTAAACAATGCAGAACACAAATCTATTGCTTTAAAGTACTTGGCATCTGGTGGAATGTTCGTAAGTAATGTGTGTAGATTTGGCACTTCCTCTTGCCAATTTTCTACTGCTTCATTTACTGCTCTTAGATTGTGCACCAATTACCACTTAGTTTCATCTGCCTTTGGTACTGGGAGAATAGGAGTGTTACATGGGCTTCTCACTTCTGTAAGTACTCCTGCTTCTACCAGCCCCATTAATAATTCTCTCTATTCCCACCTCTGCTTCTAGTTTTAATGGATATTGAGCTCTCCTAGGTAGTTGTACTCTAGCTTTCAGTCTGATCTGCACTGGTGAAGCTAATTTTACCAGTCCCATATCTGTCTCATGTCATGACCACAGTTCTTCAGGAACTTGCTTAATCATTTGTTTCTTCAGGGAATCTTCTTCCTTCATTTGTGCTCTCATTTGCTTCCAGACATCATCTTCAAGTCTTGGAATTGCAATTGCCTGTGGTGTTGCTGTCATTTCCAATTCACACAACACTGAATCATCTTCAGTGCACAGTATCAATGGATTTTGTCTTCTTCCATTTTAGTTCCTCTGCCCTTTTAACCATGGGACCCAAATCATTTGACTCATATCCCTCATTTATTAACAATGTCACATGTGGTCTTGCTCCTTCAACATCATACCACTTCTTGATGAACTCATTATCCTCCACTTGAAGCACTGCTCCTTCTGTCCCTGTCACCACACTTCTGGCTTTAAGGTTAATCTTTGTTCTTGCAGCCCTTCAAAGCCATTTGTCCTCCAAATTCTCATCCTGACTTTTATCATAAATCATAGTAGAGTGATATTCTAATCTGGGGTATCTTGCTTTTGGAATCTGTGCTGAAGTAAACGTTCCCCAAAGACTCATTATTTCCTGAACTGGCTTTTCTATCCTAACCAGTACACATTAGTATCCTTTACTAATGGCACATTCATCTGAGCACTAACTGCCATTTTATCCACATATACTCCATCAGGTGTACACCAAATCTAGAGTCCCAACTGGCACAAAGCATTTCTCCCTAATAAATTCACTGGAGTTTGTTCTGAGACTAAAATAGGTAAATTAATTGTTTTTCCCTGTACTGTTAATTGAACTGGAGCAGTCACTGGTATTAGCTGCACTTGTCAAGAGAATCCTATGGTCTTAACAAACTTTCCCGACCTGGGGAGCTTAATGGCATAATTTGAATTTAGGCATGTGTAACAAGCTCCAGTATCTATCATCATGGGTGTAGTTTTGCCATTCACCTGAATCTGCAGCATTGGTTCCTCATCAGCTCCCCTGCTCGCCAATAAGAGCCTCCCCTGTAGGACCTTCTAGGCCTCCCTAGCATCCATTTTGTCCACCCCAGTAAATCACTGGGCTGAAGTTTAGATTTGATCCAGTCCATGCAGGGTTCTGATTTCCTCCTGTTCATGGTTGTCCTAAATTTGGGTTTCACTATGACTGTTCTTGACCCATAATTTGAGTATTCTGCCAGGCTGCACCTCCCCGCACTCCAGGTCCCTTTCATGGATTTTCTGAACATCTCCTTCAGGTGTGTCCTGCTTGTCCACACACTCAACACACTCCAGATGGACCTCAAGGCTGTCACTGCTGTTGTCTGCTGCTAGATTTCTGTTTGCTTGGTCCACTTCCACCAGGCTGTGATTACACATGGATGACTGGAACTAAGAGAGTTGTGGACTGTGATGGTTGTTGGACTCCATTCAATTGCTGACTCACAGGTTATGCAGGATTTGGTGTCACTGGCATTTAAGATGCCTGCGAAGTCTTTTCTTTCATCACTACAGCTTGAGTCTTTTTCTCCTTTTTCATAACTTTTACTGCCAGTTCTCCCAGTTGGAGCTGTGGCACCTTTCTCAGCATGTCTTTCTTGTTCTTTGGTTCTCTTTTCATTTTGCGTCTGTTTATCAACAGCATGCGTCACATGAACCACAAACTCATCAAACATCTTTTCAGTCAGTCCCATTCTCCCTTTCATGAGGTTGTCTTGATCTGGATCACTTCCTTTTTCATACGATGCACATAAGCAGAGGGATTTTGCGTTTCTGCTATATGCTCTCCTTTCAGAGTCTTCTGTTCTAATTTTCTTGGATAAAATTCCCTCATTGCATTCCGCAGTCTGTTTCGGTATGGATTAAATTCCACACCATCACTGGTTACATCCTCAGCGTGATGCTCCATGCCTGCTTTTGTCATGAGGTCTTCCATTACCTTTTGTTCTATTATTCTGGCCAATAAGGCTTTTACATCTCCTGTGGCTAGGAGACACCCAAGTGTCTTTTCTTCAAAGTGCAGTATCTACTTCTGGGCCCCTTCATGCAGATCAGCAAACCATTGACCAACCCCTCCAAATCCTGGGTCTGTCATGGTATGTGGAAAAAAGTGAAAGTGACTACCCTTGTCACTGTGACAAGGGAAAGGTTGAATTTCGTTGTGCCTTTATTAATGAATTTGGCAATCTGCTCTCTGACTTGGTTGTTCTTGATTCGTGATGTTAGGCGACTTTAACATACATGTTGATACAGAGACAGATGCAGGTGCCAAAAGCTTCTTAACGCTCCTCGATTCTGTCGGTTGCACCCAGCATATCAGGACCTACCCATGTACAAGGACACACGCTAGATCTAATTATCTTGTATGGACTTGACATTGATACTGTACTGGTCCACTCCTTAAATAAACTTTGTTCCGACCATTCTTTAATCAAGTCAAGTCAAGTCAAGTAGGATTTTATTGTCATTTCAGCCATATACACACTGTGTACACAGTGAAATGAAATAACGTTCCTCCAGGACCCTGGTGCTACACACAAGACAACATAATACACAAAACTGGGCAACAAGTGCAGATAAGACAGACAACAACAGACGGCACGACAGACAGTACATTCATCCGTAGTGTTCGGAACAAAGCAGCCCAGATAGATTATAGTGTGGCAGTGTGGTGGAGCAGTGTTAATGATAAAGTGCAGAGTGCAACATGAGATAAATAAATAAATACAAGATGAAAATGGTGGACTGGGTAGATATTGGCGGTTTAAGAGTTCAGGAGTCTGATGGCCAGGGGGAAGAAACTATTTCCCATCCTGGAAGTGGAGGCCTGTATGCTGCGGAACCTTTTCCCGAATGGTAGGAGGGAGAAGAGAGTGTGGGATGGGTGGAAGGGATCATCCACAATGCTGGTTGCTTTGCGGATGCAGCGAGTGGTGAAAATGTCCTGTACAGAGGGCAGAGAGATCCCAATGATCTTCTCAGCTGTTCTCACTACCCGTTGTAGGGACTTGCGGTCTAAGACGTTGCAATTCCCGTACCAGGCAGTAATGCAGCCACTCAGGATGCTCTCAATGGTTCCTCTGTAAAAGATGGTGAGGATGGAAGGTGGGAGATGGGCTTTCCTCAGTCTGCGCAGGAAGTAGAGGCGCTGCTGGGCTTTCTTTGTGATGGAGTTGGTGTTGAGGGACCACGTGAGGTTGTCAGTGATGTGAACACAAAGAAACTTGGTGCTCTGGACCATCTCCACAGGTGAGGTGTTGATGACAAGTGGAGCGTGGTCCCGACGTGGTCTTCTGAAGTCAACAACCATCTCTTTAATCTTGTCGACGTTCAGAGACAGGTTGTTGGTTCTGCACCAGTCCGTCAGCTCTTGTATCTCCTCTCTGTAAGCCGCCTCGTCTCCACCGCTGATCAGACCCACCACGGTTGTATCATCAGCGAATTTGATGATGTGGTTCGAGCTGTGCTTGGCTGCACAGTTGTGGGTCATCAGTGTGAACAGCAGTGGGCTGAGCACACAGCCCTGGGGGGCTCCTGTGCTCAGTGTGATGGTGTTGGAGGTGCTGCTACTGATCCTGACTGACTGGGGTCTCCCAGTCAGGAAGTCCAGGATCCAGTTACAGAGGGAGGTGTTCAGGCCCAGCAGCCTCAGCTTCTCACCCAGGTGCTGAGGGATGATGGTGTTGAATGCTGAACTGTAGTCGATGAACAGCATTCTGACATAACTGTCCTTTCTGTCCAGATGAGAAAGGGCCAGATGGAGGGTGATGGAGATTGCATCATCCGTTGAGCGGTTGGGATGATACGCAAACTGCAGGGGGTCTAGTGAGGAGGGAATCTGAGACTTGATGTGCCTCATGACCAGCCTCTCAAAGCACTTCATGATGATGGGTGTGAGTGCGACGGGACGATAGTCGTTGAGGCAGGAGATAGATGGTTTCTTTGGCACTGGAATGATGCTGGTGGTCTTGAAGCACCTTGGAACAACAGTGGTGCTCAGAGAGGTGTTGATGTCAGTGAGAACATCTGCCAGCTGTTCTGCACATCCTCTGAGCACACAACCTTGAATATTGTCTGGACCGGCAGCTTTCCGTGGGTTGACTCTGAGAAGAGAGCTCACCTCGGCTGTGGTCAGACGGAGAATCTGGTCGTTCGGAGGAGGGGTGGTCTTCCTCATTCTCGTGTTGTTCACTGCATCAAACCGTGCGTAGAAGTGGTTCAGCGCATCTGGGAGGGAGGGGTCACCGTCACAGGCAGGTGGAGATGTCCTGTAGTTGGTGAGGGCCTGGATGCCCTGCCACATGCGCCGTGTGTCACCAGTGTTCTTGAAGTGGCCATGGATTCTCTCTGCGTGAGCACGCTTTGCTGCTCTGATGGCCCGAGACAGGTTCGCCCTTGCTGTTCTTAGGGCGGCCTCGTCCCCTGACTTGAAGGCCTTGTCCCGGGTTCTCAGGAGTCTGCGCAGCTCCGCAGTCATCCATGGCTTCTGGTTGGGTCGTGATATGATGAACTTGGAGACAGTAACATCCTCAATGCACTTGCTGATGTAGCCAGTCACTGAAGCTGTGTACTCCTCCAGGTTGATGGAGTCACCGTAGGTTGCAGCTTCCCTAAACATGTCCCAGTCGGTGCGTTCGAAGCAGTCCTGAAGAGCAGAGATGGCTCCTGTGGGCCAGGTCTTTACTTGCTTCAGGGTGGGTCTCATGCGCCTGACGATGGGTCTGTACGCTGGGATCAGCAGCACAGAGATGTGGTCTGAGTGTCCGAGGTGGGGGCGGGGCTCCAGCCCCAAGCTGGGGTTTCATCCCAGTACAACAAACATGGTACAATGTCAGAAATATGGAAAGTGCTTCGACAGTATACTAGAATGCCTTCAGCACCAGCAAATTCATATGCTAGTGCAGAATGTGTGAGGAGTTTCAGGACAAAAAGGGCACAGAATGAGCATTTGCACACTCACTCAGAAAAGCAGCTGTATCAAATCAAATCATCTGGTAACATCTGTGGCAGAATTTTATTAAAGTAATTGGCAAGGCATTCTCTTGCATGCTGGAAAATGTAGTTTTTAGCAGAAAATAAATTTTAATCACTCAATTTGAAATTGATAGGTTTAATGCAAATGCACTGTACTAGCTCAGATTTCATTTACAGTGGTGGTGATAGTAATCAAGGGTTGACATGCCTGTATTGCAAATGTAGCCATTATAATTAGATGTCAAAATTAAACGATAACTAGGCAAATTATTATTTTGAGGATTCATTTTAATCTGGAACAAATACAGTGCTCTCAGTCAATCTAAAATGTTAACAACCCTGAAACCTAAATGTTTTACAAAGGAAAGGCGAGTGTGAACATTCTCAGGGGTTACATTTGCACAATTATTAGATACCTATTAGTTTGCAATTATGCATTATTTCATAACTAAATTAAAACAAGTTCTCCCATTTCACTTATTTTCTTGTTAGTGTGAATAAACAAACAACTTAAATTTTACAAATCAACTACAAAAATCAGTGACCAATACACCCTTCTTTTCAATAACAGTAATAATCCTTCTATTCATGAAGTTCAGTTTCTTGATCTGTTGATGATCAACTTTTTGAGCAGCAGCAACCACAGCCTCCCTGACACTGTTCAGGGAGGTGGACTGCTTTTCTTGTTGATTGGTGGTCAGGTTTCAGTCTATCTCTCACCTTGGCCATCTCTATGAGAACTGAAAACCTTGTACCTCTGGACACTCCAGGTAGGTTGCAGTTTTGGAATATGATGCACTGGAGGATCATGGGTTCCTAATAATGGCTTCATTCATTTCATTTTGCACTGTTCAGATTAGGCTTTGTTACATCTAATGATCAGAGCAGTATAGAAACACTGTCATGCAATGTTCTCATCATTTTTATTATATAGCATTACTCAGCCTTGTCTTTATTACTGGACTACACCTGCTGTATCTCTATGCACTGAAACAAATATAAAAAAAATACAAAAACAAACAAACAAAAAAAACACATACCTGGAAATGAGTTATTGCACATATTCCAGCTACTATAGGGTCATACAGCTGTAATATTTTTGATAAAATGAAAAGACAGGTACATCTTTTAGCTACTACTGTGGGACATTTTTGTGGCTGCCTGCATCAAAAAGAACAGCAAAAACACTACAACTCACTCACCCAACCTCTTAACAAATCCATTACAGGGGTTAAAATTAATGGGTCTTCATGGTCTTTAGTGAGCCAGTTTATGTGGCTCAGCAAATAAATTAATAACAAATAAATAATTAAATAAATAAAAGTTACTATTGAGTGAATTATCAGTGTTTTGATCTAGGATTGGTGTGTGCACACATTTAACTTGTTATTCAAGGCAATTGCACTGAACCTTATTTCCAGATTACAGTTATTACATGATGCTGAAGTAGACTGATGTTCAAAAATATCAAACAATTATAAATGTATCAGATGTTTTATTTGCTTACTTTCCCTAAAAATCCTAACTATTACAGCTTTGGACATAATGGTATACAGTAATAATACCACTATCTCTATATTTTAAATAAAATTTAAAAATGAAAAAACACAAAACCATTCCAAGCAAATCACAATTAACATGGTAAACAATTATATTTAAGCCATCTTTTATTGTGCAATAAAATTGTTTTTTTTTTTTTAAATGTTAAAAAAAAAAAATAAAAAATGTTCAGGCTGACTCTTTCACTACTGTGCATCACCAGTAACAGTGTTTCTGAGTACAATAACACTTTATAGTATTCCTCTAGTTACCTTTTTGTATGTAATTTATATAAGCACAAGCACAATATAAAGTAAAAATGGAGACATGAAAATGAATGGGATGATACAGTAGTGTTTCAGGGCTTATATTGACAGTTAAATGCTTAACATCTATATTTATTAAGTCTCAACAGAAGCCAGAGGGGCCCTATCATTACGAAACAGATATAACATAGATAGGTATTAATTCTAAGCATCTAATAAGCAAAACTCCACAGCTCCATTGAATATACAGAGGTTAAGAATACAATAAATAAATACATGATATCAGTTAACTAAACGCTGTGTGTGTGTATAAACCCTAAAGGCAGCACTGAGACTTAGTCCCCAGTATAACTGATGATAAGAAAAGAAAAAAAAAAAAAAGAAAAAATAATTATATATATATATATATATATTAATAATTGTGACAACCTTCACATCTTAGCAGTACAGTCAGCAGTGCATTATATACAATCAGAGGAATAATGAATAATTAAGGTCATGGTGAAAAGAGAGCACAATTACTATTACACTATTTTTCCATGTTGAAAAATATTTTCTGTATTAATGATAATAATAACGTATGTATTGTTTCACTTACACAGAACTCCCTTTTGCTTTGATCTAGAACTCATATCTTAATATTCACTTCCATATATAATTTAGGACTTTCATGAATATTCAATTAATAATTAATGCAAGTCTGCATAAAGGCATGTTCAGCATGACCATTCTCCACAAGAAGGAGCTGTTAGTGCTCTAAACACTTGTGTGTTTCATTGTATGAAAGGGAACCCACACCAGCATGAGCTCATTTATATACTTGTGTTATGTACAGTTGAGGCCAAAATTATTAGCCCCCAGGAATTATGAAACATTTTTCTAAACTTCTTCCCAATGTTTGCAGTATTGATGAAACTTGATATAAGCAAACATTCACCAGTACCATTTAGTAGCTTTTGGTACATTTTGTAATATAAAATACATTTTTAGGCTTGCTTTATATAAAAAATTGTATAAAATGGGGTGATCAAAAATATTAGCCCCATGTGAATGTTTGCTTTCAAAACACATCTACAGTAATTAACCAATCAGCTTTGAAACCACACCTGTGCAGTCAATTGGCTTCCTAACAACATTCAATCAGCATAAAAAGACTCCAAATAACAGGGCACTTGAACACATGAGGGATTACTGTTACTCACCATGCCAAAGACAAAGGAAATCAGTCTGGAGCTCAGAAAGAAGACAGTAGAGGCTCATGATAAGGGGGAAGGCTAAACTGCCATTTCCAAGCGATTCACAGTGTCTAGAACTGCTGTACGTTGCATCATTGCCAAGAACAAGGAGACAAATTATGTAAGAAACAAACCTGGCCGTGGGCTCAAGATTTCAAGAACTCTGGAGAGGAAAATAGTCAAAGATGTCAGCAAGGAGCCCCGGACATCTGCCAAGATGATTGTTGCTGACCTGGCCTCTTCTGGAGTTGATGTTTCACGGAACACAGTTGTGAGGCCTCTTCATCGTGGTGGGCTTCAGGGCAATCGTCCCAGAAGAAACCCTTTGAGTAAAGAGTGGCACATCACAGCCCGACTGAGGTTTGCCCATGAACATTTGAAAGGTAAAGATGAGTTTTGGAAGTCTGTGCTTTGGTCTGATGAGACTAAACTGGAACTGTTTGGGCACATGGATGTTGCTTATGTTAGGCAAGAAAG
The DNA here is from genome assembly GCA_017165825.1 of Hepsetus odoe. NCBI lineage: Eukaryota > Metazoa > Chordata > Actinopteri > Characiformes > Hepsetidae > Hepsetus > Hepsetus odoe. The sequence goes on along the minus strand of CM029372.1, from coordinate 2,202,161 downwards.
GGAGAGGCCTTCAACCCTAGGAACACAGTTCCCACAGTTAAACATGGTGGTGGGAGCATCATGCTGTGGAGCTGTTTTGCAGCCTCAGGCACAGGGAGCCTTGTTTGGGGGTCATGGCATCATGAAAAATGAAAATTATGTTGACATTTTGAGGGAGAATATGCAGAAATCTAATCATAGTCTAGGCTTAGGTCATCGCTGGGTCTTCCAACAAGACGATGACCCAAAGCATACATCGAAATTAGTCCAACAGCTCCTCAAGGATACCAAAACCAAGATCCTGGAGTGGCCTGCACGGAGACCAGACCGCAATCCTATTGAGAATCTGTGGCGGGTGCTCAAAGTGAATGTCCATGCTCGGAAACCATGCAATTTGGATCAGCTAGAACTATTTGCAATGGAAGTATGGGCCAAAATCCCTCAGGAGACCTGTGCCAACCTAGTAAAGAACTACTCTAAAAGATTGTTGTCAGTTGTGGCTCAGAAAGGGTACACTATTGACTATTAATGGCCAGGGGGCTAATAATTTTGGATGTCTCATTTTTGCCCTTTCTTGTTTCAACTCAGTGTTTCAATAAAGTATCCTAATTAAACTTAGTTGGACATTGTTTTTTATAGTGCATTTTTTTTCTTCCCAAAATAAACACTTGTTGTTATTGGTCATTTTCATGGAGAAATCAAGAGTGATTTCATAAGGGGGGCTAATAAATTTCAGCCTCAACTGTAGTTACTAACTGTAGGTATGTGAAATAGAATGAAGTGTTTGCTGTAACTATTAGGATAATCTCAAATTGACTGAAGTTACTTGATTACTTAATTGACAGTGACGGTATTTCTTTTGAAACCTTGTGTGATCATGCATCACTATGACAGGGTTAAATGAGTTCTATAATGTTCCATGCAGCTGAACAACTACTTCCTAAACCTTTTCAAGTGATCCCTGATTTCTTCTAGTCTAGATTTTGGTCCATTTGACCGTTCAAACATATTCTTTTAAATGAACCAACCTGGCCTCACTCATGGAATTGTACAAAATTCTAATTTTTTGAATGCATTTCATCCTGTGGATTAGAAGACTATTTGTGTACACTAAGCATTATGGTGTACTTTTATATCTTAAGTGCTTCAGTATAATTTTTTTTTTTTTTTTTTTTTTTTTTTTTTTTTTTAAGTAAAACCATGTGGTTGGTCAGTACAGGCCAATCCTCAAACAATCAGTATCTTTTCAGAATGCCTTTTAATAAAAGCATAATGGCAGGATATAGATTTCCTTTTGTGTCTCTGATTACGATAATGAAAATGTACACAGCATGCAAAAACGTTTGACAATAATAATTGGAAAGGAGTTATTGCTATTACAGGTCAAACTGCAATATAGTCTGCAGGAAAACCCATTTCTATGAGAATCCCTTTTACTGCAGCAAGGAATCACAAATGTCTCTACAAGTTGCATGAAGGCCTTTCTTCATTAAGAAATAATTTCTGTGCAGCATGTCTTCTCTGATGTTCTTTTAAGTACCCTGACCTCAGAAAGGTCTTGCCACACTGATCACACTTGAAGGGCCTCTCGCCCGTGTGTTTCCTTTCATGAACTTTTAAAGAACCTGGATGAGAAAAATTCTTGTCACACTGAGAGCACTGATAAGGCTTCTCTCCAGTATGTATTCTCTGGTGAACCTTTAAAGCACTTGACTGAGAAAAACTCTTTCCACACTGAGAGCAGTGGTAAGGCTTCTCCCCTGTGTGCATTCTCTGGTGGCTTTTCAACAGCCCTGCATGAGAGAAGCACTTTCCACACTGAGGGCATGGGTAAGGCTTTTCTCCAGTATGGATTCTAACATGGATTTTCAGTGAGGGAAGATGAGAAAAACACTTTCCACATTCAGAGCAGTGGTAAGGCTTTTCTCCTGTATGTATCCTCTCATGAACCTTTAGCGAACTTGGATGAGAGAATTTCCTTCCGCAATCAGAACAGCTATATGGCTTCTCTCCGGTGTGGAGTCCTTCATGATCTTTCAGCGAACTTGGATGGGAGAACCGCTTCCCGCACTCAGAACAAGAGAAAGGTTTCTCTCCAGAATGCATCCGCTGATGTTTTTTCAAAAACTCCTGCCTAGAAAAACTCTTCCCACATTCGAAGCAATGGTAAGGCTTCTCTCCAGTATGGATCCTTTCATGCAGCTTCAAAGAGCCTGAAAGAGAAAAACTCTTCCCACACTGAAAGCAGTGATAGGGCTTTTCTCCTGTATGTGTTCTCATGTGACCTGTTAAGGAAGCTTGATGAGAAAAACTCTTCCCACACTCTGGGCAGAGGTAAGGCTTCTCTCCTGTATGTGTTCTTAGGTGAGTTTTTAAAAACTGGGGTCTTGAGAAACCTTTCTCACAGTGAGGGCAGGGAAAACACTTTCTGTCATGGTTCTTCTCCTGGTTACTTAACTCTGCAGCAAAAAAGATGACACTCGGAAAGCTAGGATGAGCAGTCTCATCAAACTCTGTATTTTGGGGTGTTTCCTCAGACAAAGCTTCCTCTTCTGGTTCATCTTTCACATGCACATCAAGGCCTAAAACACAGATTGTTATAAAACATGTTGAGAACTAAAGGAATTGCATAAACTGTAATACAGTGACATGCTGGTTATCTAAAACATTATGATCTTGTGGTGAGGTGAACGTTTTTTTTAATAGCGTGGCCAGTCTATAATAAACCCTGCCCTAGGGATACACAAGTCAGTGTATTTCTTTGTGCCAGTACCAAGCCCAGATAAATGGTGAGGGTTATATCAGGAAGGGCATCTGGTGCAAAACTTTTACCAAATTAATATGTGGACAATGAAACTGATTTCCATACTGGATCAGTTGAGGCCTGGGTTAAAAACACCACCAGTACTGTTTAGCCAAATTTCCACCCCTCACCCTGTTGGCCAAAGAAAAAGAGGAGGAATGCATGTCCAGAGGCAGGAGGAGAGAAGGAAGTGCAGAAAAGAATTAGCTGATATGATGGGTTGTCATTTTGTGTGTGTCAGAGACTAGATGGAAGGGTAGTAAGGCCAGATGTACTGGAGGTGGGTTTAAATTGGTTTACCATGGTGAGGAAAGAAAGAGAAATGGGGTAGGTGTCATTCTGAAGAAAGTGTATGTCAAGAGTGTTTTGGAGGTGAAGAGAGTCTCAGGGTGAGGAGTTTGAAGCTGGAACACATGTTTTTGGTGCTTATGCCCCACAAGCTGGTTGTGAGATGAAGGAGAAAGAAGAATTATGGAATGAGATAGATGAAGTGAAAGAGTACCCAGGGGAGAGAGAGTGGTGATCGGTGCAGAGTTTAGTGGACATGTTGGAGACAGTTGGGGACAGCAGTCATGAGAACATGATGGGTAGGTATGTAGATTTTGCAAAAAGGATGAAAGTGGCTGTAGTAAATGCTGAATTGAAGAGTGGAGGATGCACACAGGTGGATTATATCCTTTGCAGGAAGGGCAGTCTGAAGGAGATTGGAGACTGCAAAGTAGCGACTGGGAGCTAAACAGCACAGGATGGTGTTCAGTTGGATGACCTTAGAGGTCAAAAAGAGGAAGAAAGTGAGGGCAACATAAGTTAACACATACACTGGGAGGTCGTGAAGAGTTGCTAGATTGCTGGGCAACTTCTGCAAAAGTGGTAAGGGAAACAGCTAGAAAGGTCCTTGGTGTGATGTCTGGAAGCAAAATAAGGAAATCTGGTGGTGGAACCCAGATGTTCATGAGTGTATACAGAAGAAGAGGCTAGTGTAGAAGAAGTGGGATAGTCAAAGAGAAGAAAAAAGTAGACAGGTGTACAAGGACATGAAGTGCAAGGCAAAGAAACAAAGACTGACAAAGACTGTCCAGGTGATATTCCTGTGGAAGCACAGAGGTGTTTAGGAGAGATGGCAGTAGTGTTTCTAACCAGATTGTTTAACACAGTCTTGGAAAGTGAGAGGTTGTCTAAGGTGTAAAGAAAAAGTGTACTAGAGTAAGACTGATGTTTAGAGGTATAGTTACCAGAGGGATAAAGCTGATCAGCAACAGCACAACATTATGGGAAAGAGAAGGGGAACTAATCCCTGTGGACTATGATGTTTGCTGATAATACTATGATCTATAGCGAGAATAGGAAGCAGCTTGAGGAGAACCTGGAGAGATGGAGATCTGCTCTAGAGAGGAGAGGAATGAAAGTGAGTAGGACAAAGACAGAATACATGAGTGTTAATGAAAGGGAGGAAAGTGGAGTGGTTAGAATGCAGGGAGTAGAGGTAACAATGGTGAAGGAATTTAAATACTTGGGATCAACAGTACAGAGCAACAGCAAGTGTGGAAGAGAAGTGAAGAAGAGAGTGCAGCCAGGTTGTAATGGGTGAAGACAAATGACAGGAGTGATCTGTGACAGACGGGTACAGACAACAAAAGGTTTACAGGACTGTTCTGAGACCAGCTATGCTATACGGGCTGGAGACAGTGGCATTGATGAAAAGGCAGGAGGCGGAGCTGGAGGTGTCGGAGTTAAAGATGCTGAGATTTTCTTTGGGTGTGACGAGGATGGACAGGATTACAAATGAGTATATTAGAGGGACAGCTCAGGTTAGACGTCTTGGAGACAAAGTTAGAGAAGCAAGGTTGCATTGGTTTGGACGTGTACAGAGGAGAGATGAGGATTATATTGGGAGAAGGATGTTAAATGATGCCAGGAAAGAAGAAAAGAGGAAGACCAGGTTTATGGATGTTGTGAGAAAGTACATGCAGGCAGATGCAGAAAACAGAAAGAAATTGAGATAGTTAATCCACTGTGGTGTGCCCTAACAAGAGCAACTGAATGAAGAAAAGGAAGCCACATTCTATTAATAGTTTCTATGACTCAAGTTCTGGCCCCGTCATCAAGTGATCTTGAGTTTAAACAATGATACCAAAACAATTCAGAGCTGAGACTCAAACAGTACACAACTGATCTCAGTTTGCTCTCATAAAAGAATTTGTTTTCAGTGTTTTCTTCAGGCATTTTAAAAAGCTGTTGAGTGTCACGTGACTCATGAGGAAGCACATTCTAGCCTTCAGCCTCCCAGTGTTGGTGCCATCATGTGACAGGGGAGACAGTGCTAGTGGTTTGGAATATGCAATCACTGTAAAGAAAACTAGGTAAAAGTAAATTAATAGAAACAATTTTGTAACTACCAATTTGAATAGAATAGCCTTTTAAAAATGCATTTTAAATTCTGTCAATAATTACCAGAAGCTCATTACAAAACCTGAAAAGGTCATCCAAATACCTTCTTTTGATCGAAACACTGCCATTTTCCTCTTATGTTCTTATTTAAAGATAAAATCCAGTCTTCCAAGAGCACTAGGGATACTTTCACTAGACAGTCTTTAGAAGCTACTTGAACTTTTCTACATGCCATTTATTACATGACTCAGCATCATCCTTAAATTGAACACATTTAGAACATTTTGGAGACAATCATTAAAGTTATTTATATGACAGTCACTCATGTCTCACATCAGCTTTCACTTTGTTATACATCATTGTCATTTGTTTTTTAAGTAGCCCTGATGTTCATATTAAGTGCATTTACGCTAATTCACTGGGATGCATCATGTCATCAAATTTCTAAAGTTATTGACTGATATTGCTTTCAAAAATCATCATCAGACTGAATATTTTAAACGGATATTTGATGTAGTTAGTCTACTCCAAAGGAGGTAAACACTACAGAAATGCTGTTAAGCATTGCCAAAATGTCTGTTGCTTTGTTTTAATGACTTTATTTTAATGCCTGGGGCAGCGGTGACCTAGTGGTTAGGGAGTTGGCCACAGGATCGGAAGACTGTGGGTTCAAACCCCAGTAGGTTGCCCTGAGGTACCCTTGAGCAAGGTACCATCCCCGTCACTGCTCCCTGGGCATTTTCAAAGCTGCCCCCTGCTGCATGGTGTTTGTGTGCATAGGTTAAATGCAGAGGTCTAATTTTGTTGTGGTGTACTGTGTGCTGTGACCTCGCAATGACAAGATTAGTCACTTTCACTTCATGATGATGTTTTCATTTTACTGTCATCTGCTCTAGTCTCTACACTTTTACCATCCTCATCAGCAACTACAGATGTAGGCCCTATAAAGAGGCCTACATCAGATGATAAAATCTAAACTGAAGTTGTAATTATTTGTCAAGTTGGTGATTAGGCTTATATTATAAGCTGTGATAAAGAAATATTTGTTGAGTTGAGCAGGTGGTGAGAGGATGAGCTGTTTTATTACAGGCCCATTTGAATACAGACCAACCACAGCTTCTGGTTCGCCATCAAATGTCCAACTCTGTATCCGACATTAATATCAGCCGTCTGTAACTGGAGGATATTAGAAAATAGCAGTTTATTATCAGCGTATTTTATTATGAGGCCAGTTCTGCAGGCTATAAGATGCCGAGCGGGCAGTCGGGACACTGTGGGTGTTGATTCTGCTCCGTTGTTGAGGGTCGAGTTATCGTTTTTCTGACAGCGAGTGCTGAAAAATGTGACTCTCTAAAAGAAAAAAAAAACCTCCTGCTCCAAGGAGTGAAGCAGTCAGGATCTCACCGTCTATACTGGTGGCGTCCTCCTCCGTTTTAACTCCACACCCCGCCAGACTGCTCTCCTCACACTCCTCCTTCAGACCGCACTGCGCCTGAACCGCTTCTGGGAAAAACACTGGAGGCTGGTACATGGTGCGCAAAACCGCTCTGGAAGAACTGAGCGTTTACAATAAAAGCACGAATAAGAGAATTCAATGCCTGGGCAGCTTCTTCTGCTGACAGTCATCACATTTAATAACAGGCAGGGCGGCGCACTGCCCCCTAGCGGTGATAGAGGCGCGTGCAGCCACAGCGCGCCGCGGGCCGCCGCTTCCGCGCGCCTCCCATCCACTCTGCCTTCCAGCTCATACCACAACGAAATAAAAGAGCTTCAACATCAACATGAGGAAGAACACATGCTGTTAATGCTTGAAGACTAGTCCGTTTAATGCTAAATAATAAACTGCTTAAAACTTTTTTGAATGTTCTTATAATCTTAAAAAGGGAATTTAAATTCGTGTAGACAGTGGGGAAATTTGAGCCCCACCCCACACAAACAAACAAAGCAAAAAAATGAAAAAGAAAACAAAAAGATTTACAAATACAGGATGGTGATTGCTGTTGTTGCATATTATTATTATTATTATTAGTAGTAGTAGTAGTATTAACTGTGTTAACGGTGTTCATTATTAAAATATGTAATTTATTTAAAATATACATGTCATTTTTCTCAGTTGTCTTTCAATGCGATGTTAATTTTGAATAAAAAAAGTAACTGAATTGTATGTATTTGCGGGGCCAATGAGCGCGCTGCTCTTTTCTCTGAAATGTGTGATGTGTTCTGGAGCTGGAGCAGGCGGCTGTGGAGTCAGTGGGGGAGCTGGAGGAGTTGGATGAGTTGTTTCTCAGTAGTAACTTGGGGTTAGAGTCGCAGCGCACGAGACACAACACAGACACCGAGTGTTAAAGTGAACTGGGCTCTGCGGAAGCGCCTCGTCTCACCCTCGGACATCTTCGTCTTTTATTAACTCCTGCTGTTCGTTCAGAGTCGGAGGCCATGCGCTGTTCCAGCAGCGGGGCAACAGCTCAGGTAAGAGTTCCCACACAGTGCAGCCTCGCAGTCCGCGGAACACATGGAGGACAATACACAGTTTACTTCCTAGGGTTGTGGACAGGGGTGTTTCGGATGAGATACCAAATTCCCCTCAGTGTTTTCTATCGTTTAATCGAATAAAAAGTGATGTTGTATCTGAAGAACCCCTGAAGCCTGCCTTCTGACTGACACAGCCGCTGAGCCCTTCTGAGCCGCTTGCCCTTCTGAGGGTCCCAGGTGGTGCTAGAGTCTATTCCAGTTCTCACAGGACGGGGACACACAGGCTAGTCACACGCACACATCCCCATGGGCCATTCTCCAATCCAAAACCAGAGCTCCCACATGGGACACAGAGAGAACATGTCCACTCCACAGAGAGATCTGTATCGCCCTCCATGGGAGTCAAACCCAGGACATTCTCGCTGTGAGGTGACCGTGACCTGAAGAACCACTGAAATTCTCCTTTCTATCACTATCAACTTGGTTTATGTCACTTTCTTTTTCATTTAGGTACAAATGAAATGTTGCTTAACAACCCCTGAAGGCTATGTGTATAAGCTGTATGTTCACCATGTTCATTTTTAAATATCTTCTTGGATGAAAGTTATGGTTTGGAGCTGCAGAAAACAATTCATGATTCATGTCACCATTCAATTCAACAATTCAATTAATGTCACGTAACTGGCACAAGAAAAACCCATAGAAGCACAGCATGGACTGGCACCATTTCAATTTTTTCCAAGTAAACAAATATTTAGATCAAATTTCAATTGAAGAAAAACAAAGATAATTGTACATTTTACCTCTACACCTGTTTACCAGACAGCTGTGTGTATTTTCAGTAATTTCCCTCACCTCATTTCAAAATGGAGATGGGGCTTAGTTTATATGGCTAAATTGAGAAATAGGTCATATTTTTGACATATTTTGTGCCTGATCACAGTTATATAATCTCTAGATAATTGTAGCATCCAGTTGCCCCCTTTGGAAATCAAGTACATCCATCCAATTAATATAGTTAAGCTTCTTCAGATACCCTTTAAAATGGAGTGAACATTTTTATGGAAGTCCATTCCCCTGGTATCCATTATCCATTTTGACATTTTATGTGCATAACAATGAGTATTTCTGTCTTGAGTTGCTTAATGTGAAGGTCACATGTAGCTGTAAATACAAAATACCTTCTGGTGCTTAATCATTTGACCCCCAAACACATACCCATGAACATACACAAATTTATGTATCATTTTGCCCTTCCGACTGCAGGTCTTTAATTATAGTTAATCTAACTGCTGCTACTCTTTCACAGGTGTACCGGACTGATGAACATGCTGACTCCAATAGCAGCCGGTTCTTTTCACCATGTGGTGAGCCATGGAAAGGTAAGCGATGCACCTCAGCATTTAAGCTATGGGCCTTTATTATTTATAAGTGAATTCAGCTTCTTTAAAAAGCATTCATTACTGTCACAGGTGCTCAAGGCTGCATAGACCTTCTCTAGAATCAAGCAAATAAGCCTTGCCACTAGAATGGGACACTCTGGGGACAATCTTTGGGATGTGTTGAAGTGGCATTTGTGATCCAGAACTCAGTTTCTCAGAACATGCACAACATACTTCTGCATTAGAGGGAACATATAGTCAAAGAACTAGGTGTAATCCCCGAGTCGGAACTGGATCCATAAATTACATCAATCCCTTTATCCATATAATCCTAAATATATATATATATATCAATTCAATTTATTCTTGTATAGCGCCTTTTACAACAAAGTTGCCCCATATAGTGTATATATCTGCCAGTGATTTAATGATACAAAAATGTTCACTTTAATACAACTAATTTTTACTTATATTTAACTTTAAAAACAAATTAAACTAGCTGTCTGATCTGTTCAATGCTCTTTCTCACTCTAAATATGCAAAGGACAGAGAGGAGAAAGATAAAAATTATGATAACCATACAGATGGAATGTAGATAAATAAGGAATCAGGACACTCCTATAACAGGTAGGAAAAAACTATTTATTTAAATGTGGTTAGAAAAGAAGAGGAGCTGTGCAGGTAGAAGAGAATGTTAATCTGTGGCTGCTGAATGTCAAGTTAAATGAACCAGTGTGTCCGGTGGAGAACATTCAACAATCCAAATGCCCCAGCGAGGTTCCAAACTTCTTCTAAAGCTACACTCAAAAGCACACTGATCCAACATTTCTTAGTAAACAGCAGCATTGAAATATTTGCAGATGTACATTTCCGAAATAAGAACTGGCTGAGATCAAACTTGATGTTGCCAAGTTGTGCTACATTTGGTAGATCTCACAAGTCAAACGGGTTAAATGCCATAAACGTAAATGTTTTTGATCTTATCCAGAGCGACTTACATTTCTTAACTACAGGGTCAGTCCCCCTGGAGCAGCTTTGGGTTAATGGTCTAGCTCGGGAACCCAGTGATGGTAGTGCTGGGATTCAAACCTGCAAGCTCTTGATCCATAGGTCCATAGGCAAGTACCCTACCACTAGACCACCTCCAGCTCAAACTGCATAAGGAGACAGGCTTGTCTTCCTAGAGGACTTCCGAGGCTTTATATTCCATGTAGCGTGGCATGGTGACATGGGTGGAACAAAAACCATGTGTGGTCTGGAAAGGACAATGTGCATGCACTCTCTATCATGCATTTCTTAATCTTGATTGATTAATTGATGAAACACTAACTGAAAAAAAAAAATGGCTCCAGGCCTTCTATACGCTTAACTAAAAAAAAAAAAACCCTTAGCCAGAAGGTCCTGGGTTTAACTTTTGGCCAGGATGGTCCTCTCTGTGTGAGGGTTACCTTTTTGCATGATGTGTGTGTCAGTTTTCCTTCCACAGTCCCAAAATATGTACGTCAGGTGAAAATTTTGCCCCCTAGGGTGGGTGTATGTGTGTGTGCATGACTGCCTGCCTGCCTGCCTGCCCTGAGATGGACTGTCCAGGGTGTTTCCGCACCTTTTGCTCTGTGAGAGCTGGGATAGACTTCAGCACTTCCTGCAACCCTAATCAAGAAAGCAGCTCTGGCGATGAATGAGAGAGTGAAGGGCTCCTGGTGCATGCATTTTAAATTTTGCTTCTGAAGTAAAATCAGTGTCTAAGGTGTTTCTCCACCTCTCACCCAATGGGCACCAAATAATAAATTAATCATACCTTTCTGGAAACTTTCATTGACCCAAGCTCCAACCTGTCCTTAGGGAGAAAACTATCAACAAATATACACACTTGAAAAGTGGTGACTTCCCATGTACCCTGTAGAAAAATATATATATATAAATGTTTCTTTACATCACATCTCAAAAAGCAGTGAATATAAAACTGTGTTTTTGCAGCTTATTTTCTTTATAAGGATTGTAAGAACTAGGAAGTAGATTGTATGTTTTCAAACTTTATCTAGTGATTTTATTCTACATTAAACAATTTATTTTCAAAGTTGTATACCTCAGCTCCTCAGTAAAAGTGATTAAGGTGCTGAGCAGAGGCTAACCTTTTGGTCAGACCGGCCCACCACAGCAAAATACACCACTCATCTTATGTACTTTCCTGAATTTGTATTCCAACTCAGCCACTCCTGAAAACCAAAAGCTCTTTCAGGCTACCTGTTCTTCACAGGTTATATGGTTTCTTGAAAAAACACTATGAGCATATGGCAGTCACATGATTTTGTTTATTTTATTTATTTGTACATCTTATATTGCTGAGCATAACAGTGCTGTCAGATTCAGAAATAATTCAAATAAAATTTTCTAATCACTTAATTTTCAGGTCCCAAAAAACACTTTTAGCTCTATAGCCTAATACATAAACCTCCTCTTTGGTCTTCCTCTTTTCCTTTTTCCTGGCAGCATATTCAACATATTCTTCCAATATAATCCTTGTCCCCCTCTGGACATGTCCAAACCAATGCAACCTTGCTTCTCTAACTTTTGTCTCCGGAACATCTAACCTGAGCTGTCCCTCTAATGTACTAATTTCTAATCTCGTCCATCCCCGTCACACCCAACACAAATCTCTTGTCTCAAAAATCCTGTCTTTTCGCCAGTGCCACCGTCTTTCAAACTGTACAACATAACTGGTCTCACTACTGTCCTGTAAACCTTCCCTTTTACACTTGCTGGTACCCATCTGTCACAAATCACTCTAGCTACTCGACCCATTCTAACCTGCCTGCACTCTCTTCCACATTCGTCTTTACTCTAAACTGTTGCTCCCAAGTATTTCAATTCCTTCACATTTGTCACCTCTACTCTCTGCATCCTAACCACTCCACTTCCCTCCCTTTCATTCACACTCATGTATTCTGTCTTTGTCCTACTCACTTTCATTCCTCTCCTCTCTAGAGCATATCTCCATCTCTCCAGGGTCTCCTCAAGCTAATCGCTACAGATCAAAAAATCATCAGCAAACATCATCGTCCACGGAGACTCCTGTCTAACCTTGTTCTTCAACCTGTCCATTACTATTGCAAACAAGAATGGCCTCAGTGCTGATCCTTGGTGTAATCCAACCTCTACCTTAAATGCATCCATCATTCCTATTGCAGATCTCACCACTGTTACACTGCCATCATACATATCCTGAACTACTCACACACGAACACCAGACTTCCTCATACAAAACACAACCCCTCTCTAGGCACCCTGTCATATGCTTTCTCGAAGTCCATAAAGGCACAATGCAACTCCTTCTAACCTTCTCTGTACTCCTCCATCAACACCCTCAGAGCAAACACTGCATCTGTTGAGCTCTTTCTCAGCATGAAATCATACTGCTGTTCACTACTCATCACCTCTTTTCTTAACCTAGCTTCCACTACTCTTTCCCATAACTTCATGCGGTGGCTGATCGATTTTATCCCTCTATTGTTACTACAGCTCTATGCATCGTCCTTATTCTTGAAAACTGGTACCATTACACTTCTCCTCCACTCCTCAGGCATCCTCTCACTTTCCAAGATTGTGTTAAACATTCTGGTCAGAAACTCTGTCATCTCTCCTAAACACCTCCATGCTTTCACCAGTATGTCATCCAAACCAACAGACTTTCCATTCTTCATCCTCTTCATTGCTGCCCTTACTTCCATCTTGCTTATTTGCTGCACTTCCTGGTTCACTTTCCTCACATCATCCAATCTTCTTTCTCTCTCTCTCACACACATTCTCTTCATTTATCAGCCACTCAAAAAACTTCTCCCATCTGCTCAACATGCTCTTTTCACTTGTATCCATGTCTATAGCCCTGTTGCAAATCTTTCCCAGCTCTGTCTCTGTCTAGTAAATCAGTATAGGTCCTTTTCTCCCTCTTTTCTAGCTGTCTGCCTTACCACTTCTGCAGTACTTTCCCAGCAATCCGGTAGAGCTTCAACACCTTCCACTGCCTGTGTCACCGTCCAGTGCCTGACTTCCACTTTGTAGTCCTCCTTCTTCAGCTTCCACCACTGTCTTTATGCTATTTAGTTACACTTTCCCCTGTCACTACTTTGCAGTCTCCTTCAGACTGACACTCCTGCAAAGGATATAATCCACCTGTGAGCATCTTCCTCCACTCTTAAATGTCACCCTGTGCTCCTCCCTCTTCTTAAAATAAGTATTAACTACAGCCATTTCCATCCTTTTAGCAAAATCTACAACCATCTGACCTTCAGCATTCCTCTCCTTGACACCATATCTACCCATCACATCACCTCTGTTCCCTTCACCAACATGTCTATTAAAGTCTGCACTAATCACCACTCTCTCTCCCCTGGGTACATTCTCTATCACTTTATTTACCTCAATCCAGAATTCTTCTTTCCCCTCCCTCTCACAACCAACATATAGGGCATAAGCACTAACATCAATTATCACCCCTTCAACTTCCAGCTTCAAACTCCTCGCCCTATCAGACACCCTCTTCACCTTCAAAACACTCTTCGTTGAGGATAACACCTACCCCATTCCTCTTTCTATCCACACCATGGTAAAACAATTTAAACCCTCCTCCAATACACCTGGCCTTACTTCTCTTCCATCTAGTCTTGCACACACAAAATATCAACCATAACATATCAGCTAATTTCCTACCTTTACTAGTCATGCTGTCAACATTCAAAGTTCCTAACCTCACTTCCTTCTCTTCTCCTTTGGCCAACAGTAGACCAATTTCCAACAGCACCCTGTAGGGTAACAGCACTGGTGGCAGTCTTGTTAACCCGGGCCTCGACCGATTTGGTATGGAAGTCTGTTTCGAAACAATGATTACTGATGTAACCCTCCCCAATTTATCCAGGCTTGGGACTGGCACAAAGAAATTCATTGCCTTGTGCATCCCTAGTGGCTGGGTTGGTAGAGCAAGCTTGATAACTAATGTAATTTCTTTGGGGCTGTAGCACAGATTAGTATTTCCTCTGCTCAGACAAACCTCATTACAATTGCCAGTAAATAACCAGGTTTAGTTGGTGTCTAGTCCCCAGCACCCACATTTATAAACTAATAGAACTCCCCACAGCATAACTATGTTCAGTGTCTTTCAGAATAAAATGGTAATTTCTCAAACTTTGTGCATAGCTCAATTCTTAAAGTATAATGACAGTCAGGGTCGCATAGTGGGTAACGCTGGGGTATCACAGAAAGAAGGTCCTGGGTTTGATCCCCAGGCGGTTCAGGTCCTCTCTGTTCAGAGTGTGCATGGTGTTTGCAGGTCCGTGTCAGCTGGACTGGAGATTTGCCCCGTAGGTGTGACCGTGTGTGAGCAGTTCTGGGTGTTTCGCGCTAGTCGGGATAAGCGGCGCTGATACACGGACAGTCAAACCCGTCCCGGCTTGGTTTCGTGTAACGGTGCCGCTCTGCAGAAACCTGATGGGATTGTTCACTTGTGGTACCAGAAACCAGATGATTCACGCCTCTAAAAGCAACCGCACACCTTACTGCCCGAAACGGTTACAGGGTGCGTTTCCGGAGACATTATTTTATAATAGGTTTGGGAACGTAACGTTTTTAAACAGGCAAACAGTCTCCAAAGGCTATCCACCCGCCAGTTTCACCATGATCATTACATATGAGGCGTTCACTAACAGGGCCAGTTTATACTGGAGACTAGCCTGAGCTCAGAGTCTCTACATTCACGCCAACCCTCTCCGCATGGCCGTGTTTAAATCTCGGAGACTGTTTGAAGGTGGAACGGCCGTTTGAAAACGCGGAGGAGCCGCTGGGGCTGTTGAAGGCACCTCTCTCCGCCCTCCTTCGCGCCTCCACATGCGGAACTTACGAGAAACTACTTCCAGCCGGTTCGCCCGCTGCTTCTGTGAGAGAGAGTCCAGCAACACGCCACCCCGCCTCAGAGCCCTCCTTAAACCGGTCATCCAGTCGGGCATTCAGCGCATCGACATGCACATCAAAACAGGTGAGGTGTTTATTTAAGAGGTGTTTAGTGTGTTAGCTGCTCGTAGCTCAGATTCATCCCCCGACGTCTCTGAAGTTTGAGGCGCAGGGGTCAACAAAACGGCCGCAACGGACACAAAACTTCGTAACGAAAGAGTCACTCACTGCAACGTTTATTAACACCAGCGCGGACGAAGCTCACGGTGGTGAATCCTGAAGACAACCGCGCTCTGGCTAAAACGGCGAGTTCACTTCGCTTCACGGCTGCGCTACACTGTAACGTTGACAGGCTAATGTAGCCAGCCGATACCTCAAGTTGGCAGACCGCGGCGAATTGTTTAGAATAATACACTTTTATACGAAACACTTTGAGTTTGTTTCCCGATGTCGAGGGACTGTTTGGCCGCTGCTGAGCCTGTGGAGCTGGGCTAGCCAACGTGGCTAGTTAGGCTAGCGCTAGCTCAGCTTACATTTCAGCGTCTCGCCTGTTTCTTCCTGTGACAAATTCAAAAACGACCCCCTGGAAACGAGGGGAGGGCTGAAGCGGAGCGCTCGGTTTAACCCCGCATTTTGAATTTAGTTGTTGGTTTAAGCTAGTAATAATTATAATCATAACATTACCTAATGCATATCCAGGATGTTTGTTCAGGAAATTTCCAGCGAAGTCTCTGCGCCTTGCGAGCGAGTAGTGAGAGGACAGGTCTGTCCCTTCCCGCCCTAATGCAGTGTGAATTTAACACGGACTTTTATTGTTTGTTTTTCTTGCGCTAACATAACGAAGACGTGTGCGAACGTGTCAGTGGTGCGACAGGTTCAGTCATTCATGTATCCTGTGTTGTTACATAAATAAGTGCCGCGCTCATCAGTTCACTGTTGCATCTTTCTGATAAGGTCAACCTGTGTGTTGTCTCTGTGAGATGATTGTACTCTGCCTGGTGAAGGGTTGGTAGTGTGCAGGTCAACAACTCGAAAGCCCCGACTGATCTCGAACTGATGATGTGCAAAGTGAGTGAGTTAATAATCTGCGGAGTAACCAGGATGTAAAGTTTACAGAACTAAATCCTGCAGGCGGGCACGGTCTGTCCCCACTGAGCCGTCTCAACGTGATAAACTTGATCAGGACATGTGGCCTCACACGTCTTCATGTAGCTGCTGCCCCCTAACCAGGACCAACCTTCATGCCTATTGCAGAGTTCAGCTTTGACTGAATTTGATAAAGGGGCTGTATAATACTCTGATGTGGTCTTAAAATTAAGAACAGATCTTAATTTTGTTTATTTTCTTTACTGTTTGTGGTGCAGTATGCTCTGCTTTTGTTACCAGTCTATTTTATGAATCAGAAGGATCTGTGTAGGTATAATTTGTTTAAGAAAAAAATAAAAGGTGATGGTGTTAATTAACTGAGGTTTGGAAAGTGTGGTAAAGTATTTTGACAGCCTATTAAAAAGCCTTTCTAACTAGTGCATGATAAAACAAGGGGATAAATATCACATTCAAGAAAAGTGTGTGTGTGTGTGTGTGTGTGTGTGAGAGAGAAGATGAGCATTGGTCATCCATCACCCTACTCATGATGAATGAAGGTTGTAACTTAATTACATCCTTTGCTTTTGTCAGGTACATGGGAGGCGAATAATGCAGTGTGCGAGTCTGATCCCCTGTGCGACCCTGCTGTTCTTGTTTCGGCCCCCAAACCAGAGCCACACATCCGGAACCGGCGCCTCTCTCCTGGTTCTGGAAGCTGTGGTGGAGGAGGAGGTGGAGGGTGCCCCACAGGAGTGGACAAACAGTCTAACCGTCAGAATTCATCAAGCAGCTCCAGTGAAAGCTTGACACACAGAACAGGGCACACACAAGTCTTCACCTCCAGTTTGCACAGGGAGCAGCGGGCCTACAGAGGTTACAGAGGCTCTCGTCAAGAGGCAGCTGCTCTGGGGGCTCGTGCAGGGGATAAAGCACTCAGATCAACTCAGGCCCATGCACAGAAGGAGCGCTGGGTCGGAGACACCTTGTCATCTCTCAAACCCCCTCCGGCCTTCCCGGTGAAGGACAGCCCTGCCAAGCTGCAGCCAGCGGTTAGTTACGCCTCCAAAGTTAAGGCAGGTGGAGGTTCTGGGGGAGTAGCTGAAGAACCACCAGGTATCAAGGTGCTACTTCAGAACCAGTGGGGGCTCAGTTTCATCAGTGAGGGTCCAGCTGCTGAAAATGCAGTTTCAGCTGCACCTCAAGCTATACCAACAAAGAGTCCAGCTGCAACTTCACACTATGTAGCTGGTGAGGTGACCACTGAAAATTTAACCCCCTCACCTTCTACATCTAGACAGAGCCAGTGCTCAAAGAAACCTGAGAATTTTGAGGAGCTACTGCTTAGCTGTCACCATCTTGAGGAGGCAGTAGAGTATCATACACAAGGTAAAGTTGTTTAACATACATTTGCTCATTTCAGTTATTGTTCTTGAAAGAATTGTCTTTATGTTGACACTTTTGCACACTGACAATGCTATGCTAATATATATAATGTTTTTTGTAGAATGGAGTGCAATAATGTGGGAACAGAAACAAGGTGAGATCTTCATTTTACATTAAGATTTAGAACACTTTTTTTAATGTGTTAGAACAGAGTTTCAGAGAGATTTTTACATTTTTATTTATTTAACTGTGGATTGACAAATAAATAATGTTAGCCTTTTCTAAATTTGGCATACATGACCTGGAATCTTCCAGGCTTGTATAACATTTTCCCATCTTATGCTGGAAGTTAGCTAGTTCTGTAGTAAGACATGGCTTGTTAGATGTACAGCTATTCATATCTTAGGCTAAACCAGTAAGCTATTTTAAAATGCCTGTTTAAACAGATTTTAAAAGGTCTAGGTCTTTAGGTGATCCTTGTATACTAGTATCGCTGCTATTCAGGCAAACAGAAAGCCAGTCAGACTTATGAAAAGTCTTATGTCTCCAATCTGACAATGTTACAGCACACTTGCCTCTCAGTGGCTTTGAACTAAAAAAAAAAACTGAAAGTAGACATGGTGTAGATACTTTTTATTTATTTATATATTTAATAATATAAATTATTAACCCCCCCTTCATAGTGCTACTCAGACTAGCCTTACTATACTGTTCTTGGTTATCATGCGCTCTGACTAAAATGTGTTGTTTATGATGTTCAAACTGCAACTGAAAACAAGATGTGAAAGATGTGTCAAAATTTTAACAAGCACAACCCCAAAAAGAGCTCCTCTCTTTTGGATGTTCCCAGTCATATGCGGTCAGCTTCCTGTAGCAGTCTTCAAGCCCTGATGAGCAAAGGCCGATTGGAGTGGAAGAGCTTGTTTTTTCTTTCCTATGCTGTTATCCAAGAGCTGAAACTTTGCATGGATTGTTGTGCTTAAATGTAGTTCTTTATCTTCTGTTTCTAATATTTACTGTTTAATAATTTAACCCTGTAAATAATAGCTGCTTTTTTTTTTCCCAGATCCAGCAAAAGTCGTCTGGTACAAGGAATGCTTGTAGTAGTGTGGCCAGCACATATCTGCAACTGGATCAACCATGTTTCTCTCTTACTCTTTCTCTCTCACTCTCTCTCTCACACACACACACACACACACACACACACACACACACACACACTCACTCTATCCATATATATTCTTTCTCTCCCTAGTAAACTTAAATGACACTCAGGTTGTTCTTCCCACACAGTCTACTCTTTGCACTCACCTCTACCCCAACCCCCTCCCCCCACCCACCCATGTGAAGAAAGAAATGATGTCTTGAATGCATGGTTGCCTTAAAATTGAGCCTTTGGTGCGGAGACCTGCCCCTACATTATTTTGCTTGTTTTATCATGGTGGAGAAAACTCCTGTTTTTTTTTTTTTTTTGTTTTTTTTTAAAGCATATCTTTATAAAAATCTGAAACTTTTTATTGTAAAGAGCTGTAAATTTACTTTAACCCCCCCCCCCTCCCCCCCTTACTGTACAAGTGACCTCTCAAGCACTTTTGTACACTTGTTGAACACATTTGTTTGTTTAGATCATCTGTTGTTTTAGATCCTTTTTAAATGTGTTCATTTTTTGTGTCCCTCTGTCTCCACACCAATCTTGTGCATACATTTTGATGGCATTTACAAGGCTGCAGCTGGCACGATGTGGCAGCATCATGTTCTCATGTTTGTTCTTAGTGCTGTTTTAAAATATTTTTCACCCTAGTTTGAGTATCAAACAATGGGGAAAACTTTTTAAGGGGGCACTGCAAGAAAATTTTAGAAATCTAATTGAACAGTGTTGCATAATAAAAGCAAATAATCAAATCTCTTGTCTGTTTCATTGTCCTTTGTGTACCAGAATTGATATAATTATTGAAATATCAAATTTCATCAAGGTTTTTTATGAGATTGTTTGAAATGCTAAATACCCATGTTTAAGTTCTTCTTAAATAAACCTAAGTAACTGAGATGATTATGTATAGTCATTTGAAAAAAATTAGGACACCCTATGAAAGGCTGTGTGTTTTTGTAACGTTCTTAGACATAAGGATATTTCTCTATTTTAACAGTATAGGGAGATTCAAGTAATATAACTAAACAATGAAAACGGAAGAAAAGACTGTTCAAATGTAAAATGTAATTCTACAAATTCCTGTCTGGTGAGGAATAAGGAATAAGGACACCCACCTTTATTCCCAATTAAAATGGCTCAAATCACACCCAGGTATAGCACATCACCGTTGGTATGAGGTTATTACATCAGATGCACATGATTAGAACATAATTACTCAGCATTTTGAAGGAGGTTTGCTTTATTTAAGTGAAAGTGACAACCCTTGTCATTGCGATGTCACGGCACAGCACACATGAACCACAACGAAATTTGACCTCTGCATTTACCCCATACACACACGTGCAGCAGTGGGCAGCTATTGAAAGCGCCCGGGGAGCAGTGATGGGGACGGTACCTTGCTCAAGGGTACCTCAGGGCAACCCACTGGGGTGGGAATCGAACCCACAATCTTCCGATGCGGGGCCAACTCCCTAACCACTAGGCCACCGCTGCCATTCAGTTTGGTGTGCGGTTGAGGTGAGTGTGAACACCATGGTAAGCTCGAAAGAGCTGTCTGAGTCCTTCAGAAAGAAGATTGTAGCAGCTTGTAAGTCTGGTAATGGATTTAAAATGATCTCAAAAGAATTTGCAATCAGCCATTCCACTGTCCGGAAAATAGTCTACAAGTGGAGGACTTCCAAAGCAACTGCCAACATGCCCAGGTCTGGCCATCCAAGCAAGTTCACCCTGAGAGCAAACTGCAAGATGCTAAAAGAGATCTCCAAAAATCCTAAAATGTCATTGTACATGCCTCTACAATCAGAAAGAGACAACTTTAACTTGCATGGGAGGTGTGCAAGGAGGAAACCTTTGCTCTCTAGGAGAAACATCAAGGGCAGACTGAAGTTTGCAAGATAAGTAGTCAAAGGCAAGGACTTCTGGAATAATGTTCTTTGGACAGTTTTGAATATAATTATTTGGACACCAGAACAGAGGACATGTCTGGCGTAAACCAGATACAGCGTTCCAGGAAAATAACCTCATACCAACGGTGAAGCATGAAGGTGGAAGTGTCATGGTTTGGGGATGCTTTGCTGCAGCAGGACCTGGCCAGCTCACCGTGATAGAATCCAGCATGAATTCTACCATGTATCAGAGGGTGTTTGAGGAACATATGAGAACATCTGTAAGAACATTTAAAGCTGAAGTGGAGCTGGACCCTACAATGCAACAATGACCCAAAACATACCAGTAAATTTTTCGAGGACTGGCTGAAAACTAAGAAATGAAGCGTCCTGGAGTGGCCAAGTCAAAGCCCAGATCTTAATCCCATTGAGATGCTGTGGGGTGAATTGAAATGGGCTGTAGATGCAAGAAACCCCGCAAACATCTTACAGTTTAAAGAATCCTGCATTGAGGAGTGGGGCAAACTTTCATCAGACCGATGTCCAAGACTGGTAGCTACTCACTACGGTTATTTCAGCCAAAGTGGGTAACACTAGCTATTAGGGGGTAGGGTGTCTTTTTTTTTTCTCCCCCTCAGTAAAAATCTTTTGTTTAACTAATGAATCATGGTTAATTTTTGTTGTTTACCTGCAATTAAATCACCTTTTCCAGAAATAAAAACAAGATCAGACATTGAAATGTGAACATTTCTTAATAAAGAACTGAATTTTTAACGGGTCCTAATATTTTCACGACAGTGTAAACTTTATTACATATTATACAGACTTAGCAAAAAGATGGACCGCACTTCAGGGAAACACTGGATTTACAGGTTTAGAGTATGACATTTCTTCTGAGGATGGTTTTCAAAGCCAAGTAGTCCAGTAATTTGACACAAGCCAAAATCCAATGCTCATCATTTGCTAACAATACCACAACATTTCATTAACCCAGCCACCAGGGTTGTGCAAGCCAATCTATTTCTTTGCACCGGTCCCACGAATATCTGGGTAGCGTTATGTCACTAAGCTGGAAGTTGAAGGTGTGCTAATGAATGTTGTTAGTGCTTATGCTTCACAAGCTAGAGTATGCCTGGAGTGGAGACGGAGTGTACTGGTATCGCTTTTTCAAGAATAAGGGTGATGCACAGAGCTGAAGTAACTATAGAGGGATAAAGCCATAGCATGAAGTTATGGGAAAGAGTGGTGGAAGCTAGGTTAAGAAAAGGTGAAAGTGACAACCCTTGTCATTGCAAGGTCACAGCACAGCACAGCACACGTGAACCACAACAAAATTGGAGCTCTGCATTTAACCCATGCACACAAACACTGTGCAACAATGGGCAGCTATTGAAAGCACCCAGGGAGCAGTGACAGGGATGGTACCTTGCTCAAGGGTACCTCAGGGTAACCTACTTGTGTAGAGGGAATCGAACATTCTTTGTAAGAACGAAGGTCCTGGGTTCAATTCCCAGCTGGAACAGTACTGGTGCTTTCTGTGTGGTGGTGCTTTTCTGTTGGATGTTCTCTCCATGTCTGTGTGTGTTTCCTCAAGGAGCCCCGGTTTCCTCTCATCATCCAAAGACCTGCATGTCAGGTGTATTGGAGATGATAAATTGTGCCCCCTTAAGTGTGTGTTTGTGTGTCTGCCCAGAGATGAACCAGCAACCTTGGGGGTTTACCACCTTTCCCCATGTGAAAGCTGGAACAGACTCCAGCACCCCCGCAACCCTAATTAGGACAAGCATCTATGAAAATGAGTGAATGAGAGCAACAGATCAGGGTTGTTCTCTCCAGTGAGATAATTTTTGAAAAAGAAGCCAGAACTGTACTGCTGTGTTATATAAGTCAGACTCATAACAGGGGATGTTCCTTATTCCACAGAACAATTTTTGCAGCATGGCAGGAGCATTAACCTGCAGAAAGGGGCAACTGCCAGAAGGGAACACTGTTGCCAAGAAGAGGTGGATTTGGACAACAACAGTGTTTAGGCAGGGGGTACCTGTATGGGACAAAATTAGAATAATTTCATACAGAACTTCATACAATATAAGAGGGCACTAACATTAGCACGCTCAGCCTACCCATCCACATTAGTCCAATAAAAATAATCATAGATTTTTATTCAACACAACATCTACAGTTACCAAGAACCATGGAGGAGCTGAAAGTCAGATACCTGCAATGTACAATACTTTTACAATAATTTTGTTGATTACTTTATCAATAAGACTAAAATAATTTGGCAAGAAATCCAAAACCAAATAACAAATACACGTTTACTGCCGAGACAGATATATAGATCAAAACCTAATCAAACCTAATATATTGTTAGTTTACTTCAATCCAGTTCTGCAGATCGACCTCATCTCAGCTATTTCCTCTTCCAAATCTTCTACTTGCATTCTCAATTCACTCCCTACCAGACTATTTAAAAAGGTCATGCCAGTAATAATCAGGCATTTATTAGAAATAGTAAACCAGTAAAAGCCTTCATAAACTCCCATTATTCTAGAACGCAGCAGCTAAAGTTCTCACTAGATCTAGAAAATTAGATCAAATTAGTCAGATATTATCGAGACTTCACTGGCTGAAATTTTGCATTAACAATAAAATTTCACTACTTACTTATAAAGCCCTAAACAGCCTCCATAGTATCTCTCTGAGCTTATCTCCAGTTAGGAACCCCCACGCTCACTTAGATGGCAGGGTGCTAGCTTTCTAACAGTTCCCAGAAAACAACAAGGGGGGCCTTTTCTTTCAAAGCTTCCCATCTCTGGAACAGTCTTCTAGCTACTGTCCAGGACACAATTTCAATATTTAAGTCCAGGCTAAAAACCTACTTGTTTAGTCAGGCTTTTAGTAATTAATCTCCCTGTTAGTTAAAAGGTGCAGATCCAGGGGTTCATGGATACAGAATATTACAGTAAACTGGGATGTTGGTGCTGCTGGCCCATCACTCTCACACGATCACTCAGGTTTGCTGACGGTGGTGTTGGGGGACACCTGTGTGTCAGGATGCTCTCATGTTTGTAAAACCCTCGCTTCTGTCCTTTCTAGTCAGGCTGTAATATCAAGTTTGCCAGAGTTAAAGTTCTGCACCCTATAAATTAATGGTTTGCAAAATGGGAGTCCAAAACAGATCTAATTCCTTTCCCTGTTTGAGATGGACGATTGTGGACAGCTTAGGCATTTCTGCAAAGCAAAGGCCTCCCAGGAAAGTCCATCAATCACCATGAGGGTTTCCTGAACTCCATACCAACTACTCTACCGATTTGACACAACTACTATCAACAGAGGGGCAGCGGTGGCCTAGTGGTTAGGGTGTTGGCCACATGATCGGGGGTTCGAACCCCTTCCCAGTGGGTTGCCCTGAGGTACCCTTGAGCAAGGTGCCGTCCCCGTCCCGCTCCTCCCTGCGATGGGCTGGCGACCTGTCCAGGGTGCGTCCCCCGTCCTTGCCCTGTGTGCGCTGGGTTGGACACCAGCACTCCCCCGCGACCCCGTTTGGGACAAGTGGCAGATAATGGATGGACTATCAACAGATTCCTCTCCTTATGTGAACATCAGATTAGCTACAGTACTGTGCACAAGTTTTAGGCAGGTGTAGAAAAAATGCTGTAAATGAATGCTTTCAGGAATATAAATAATGATTGTTTATTTTTATCAATTTACAAAATGCAAAGTGAGCGAACAAAAAAAAAATCTAAATTAAATCAATATTTGGTGTTACTACCTTTTGCCTTCAAACCAGCATCAGTTCTTATGGCCCCCACAGAGCCCTGATCTCCACATCATCCAGTGTCTGGGATTACATGAAGAGACAGAAGGATGTGAGGAAGCCTACATCCACAGAAGATATTTGGAACAACCTACCAGCTGCATTCCTTCAAGAACTGTGTGCAAGTGTACCTAGAATAATCGATGCTGTTTTGAAGGCAAAGGGTGGTCACACCAAATACTGATTTGATTTAGATTTCTCTTTTGTTCATTCACTGCATTTTGTTGATTGATGAAAATACATGATTAACACTTCCATTTTTGAAAGCATTCTTTGTTTACAGCATTTTTTCCACACCTGCCTAAAACTTTTGCACAGTACTGTACATCAGACTAGA
This sequence comes from Hepsetus odoe, assembly GCA_017165825.1. Lineage (NCBI taxonomy): Eukaryota > Metazoa > Chordata > Actinopteri > Characiformes > Hepsetidae > Hepsetus > Hepsetus odoe. The sequence continues at coordinate 2,177,535 of CM029372.1, read as the reverse complement.
TCATCTGCATGAGCTGCTGCCACTAAGATTAACAAAAGCTTCACTCACTCAAACAGAACCACCACTATTAGTTTACCAAACTTCCAATTACAGACACTAATGGACTCTTTTACTGTAACTCATACTTTACCAGAATTGCTAAATTGATTTATTATGAAATGCACTCTCTCTTTCTTTCTTTCCTTCTTTATTTCCGGTGTTGACCAGAGGAAGATGGGTTCCCCCTTTGAGTCTTGGTTCCTCCCAAGGTATCTTCCTCCTGTTCTGGGGAGTTTTTCCATGCCTCTGTCACCCTCGGTTTACCCAATCAGGGATCGGACCCAGATTCTCTAAAGCTGCTTTGGGACAACAGCAGTTATATCTATCAGTTATATATCAACTATATAAATAAAACTGACCTGACTTGAAATTGTACTTTGGTCTTGAAGATATCTTTAGATGAAAATTTTATTTGCAAACCTATTTTTACATGTGTAAGAAATTCACATGGAATCTGGAAAGCAGTAGTTTAGTCATACATTTCACTTATTGCCCATGAAAAATAACTTAACAGTTTCCTAAAATGCTTTCATAATACATTATAAAACGTTGATTTATTTTTTTTTAAATACATGTCCAGGTGCATCCGTATCCGGAATGAAGGAAAAAAAAACAACAACATCGCAAAAATTCTCTCTAGAAACAGGAAATATTGAGCACATTTGTGGCATAAGACATGATGCAATGTTAGACAAGATCCTCAAACTGAGCACTCTAGTTATTAGTTACTTGTTACCAAAGTTGTTCCAACAATCCAAAAATTACTTCACCTGGAACCAAATCACCAAATCTAAAAAAATTTTAATCGTTGCTCACAAGACCTTGCAATCAGTTGTGTTCAGTACAAAATTTCCCTTCGAGCTAAACCTGTGGGAAAGGTAAAGATGGCAGCATGCCTAAAAGGTTAAAAGGAAAAACAGATCATATTAAAAGACTGCCACCTCCAGCATATTCTTCAGGATTCTTCCATTCTTTTAAAAGTCAAAACCTGTAGCTGTATTTCTGCCAGGTCAGTCTCTCCAGGTGACTTCTACTTCATCTGTCCTGTACCTGTCAAGGAAGAAAAAATAGAATAGTAATATAAGTAATTCAAGTAATGTAACTTGAATCTATTTAACATTAGAATGTTTTTGTTAAAGTGCAAACATTCCAGATCCAAAAAGGCCATTCAAATTCAAATGTTTATGTCACTGTTTTTAATCATATACAGTTTATCATTTCCAGGTACATAAATTCTTTTTCAGATATACAACTGTAATAAGACCTGTGCAGCCTCATAACCTTCAAAAGCCATACACATATTATTTACTCTAGCAACATGTGATCAGAAGGTTACCATGTTCAATGCCAAGCATCAGCTGCAGAGGTATAAATCCACAAAGCAATGTTCTTTTAATACAAAGCCGAGAAATAAGACAGTAATTGTTAAATGGAGGACTAACATCCCTGAGAATAATAATAAACCTTAAAAATAACTTGGACATATTAAAAGGATATGATTTAGCATTTTCTAACCTTTTTTTTCCAAAAATAATGAAATATGTAACAATACTTCTAACCCATATTTTATACATACTTAAACATTTGGATATCTATTTTATTACTGTCAAAAATTAGATTTTTATAATAAGTCAGAAAAGCAGGGTGGAAAAGGAACGGTCTGAGAGAATGTGGTGAAATGTGGTACCTTTGTGTGATCCAGGAGTCTGGCAGCTCTGTTGTCTGCCCCACACGGAACATTTCCCAGCCAGCCTGGGCAATCATAGCTCCATTGTCAATGCAGAACCTTGAAAGCAAGCCAAGACTTTATGGAGTGCAGAAGGCATTAGATGTTGAGCGCAAAGCCCATGTTGGCGAAAGCACTGCACTGCTAATTCAAAACGAGTGCTCATAGTACTACTACACAGTGTTTCCCTTAATCAGTCATGGCGGTCCCCCTGCCCTGTGCATTTTAGCTTTTTCAGCTGTAACATGCCCACTGCAAAGAAAGGAAAGGCTTGTTGATCAATCGACAAGTTAGATCAGGTGTGTTGGGAAAACTAAAAACTCTGAAACGTACAGAACAGGGAGGCTACACTAAGTTACCTCTCATCTGTGGCAAAGAGCCGAGCACCTCTCTCCTCACACATGACACCCATCATCTCCTGCAGACGGAGGTTACCTGTGTGGGGATGCAAAGAGCAACTGGGTTACTGAACAAAGGCAGAAACCATAAGTAAATGGGAGAAATGAAACTCAAATCATCTTCAGTTACATTTTGCACCTTTACCTTTACTAAAAATCTGATAGCTGCAAGAAATCTGAATTCAGCAGATATGAATAATCTTTCTTGATAATTTGATTCCAAGTGGTGGTGGTCTAGGGGATACTTGCCTAAGTAGTGCTGCTCCTACCACCAGTACCACCAAGACCCTTAACCCAAGTTCCTATAAGAAGATTGTCCCTGAAGACATTAAAGTCTTGTAAATTTACACTTTGATATTTAGAAGAGTCGGCCAATAATCAGGTTTCTTTCTGAATACATGATGCATGCGCCTATGCAGTTCATCTGTCACTGGTCGTTAAATCCATCTAAGAAGGGCATTACATTTGAGTTTTGAAGCAGTATCAAAGGTCGTATAAAATAGCTTCATTTAGACATTAGATTAACATTAACACTTATACTAAAAAAAAAACAAAACTAAATAAGCAAAGATTCAGATGTCTTCATCTGAATTTTCACAATCACAAAAGCAATTTAATTCGATATAAATATTCTAGTATACTGTACCACTTGAATAATCTGGTGACTGATAAAATTAGATTAGAGTGGACTGAGTTTTTAAACACCTTAGTGTCTCTACATGACCAAAAATAACCAGCCAACAGTGTCCAGACCAAAAATATCCAGTCAGCAAACTCACGCACACGTACACTAACATTCCACTACCATATCACTGCAGTGCTAAGGATGATTCACTATCCAAATTATACCTGCTCACTGGTGGCCCTGGGGAGATCCAAATTTCTTAAAGCCTTTGAATATTAGGCCTGAGATTACTTACTTTATAATGATTCTGTAGTTTAACAGGTTACTTTTTAGTAAATATCAAGTTATGTTTTATATAGTTAGATTTGATTATAGATACAGATGAATAACTGCAATCTCTAAGGTCAACCACTCACTCACAGCCTACTCCTCCCACAATCAGAACCTCCTGAGATCCACAATGAGCCATGGCACGCTCGGTGATCTCCACTAACATAGAGAAGACTGTCTCCTACAGAACAAAGAACAAAGTTTTTTCTCCATGTCATTCTTCAGAGAAACATAACCAGAAAATATATTTTACATTTTTATACAGGAAACATTCATCAGGGAAAGGCATTTCCGTGCCTGGAGTGAAAAGCACAGGTCCTCTGCTGTACACTGCCCTGAGCTCAACATCTTGTGTGCTGCTTCCTGGATATCAGATGGAAAGCAACAGGAGACAAATATACTCATTAAAAAACACAACCACTAGGGCTTACTCTGTCTAATTTGATCCTATCTGGAAGAGAACATATATTAAATACATTTTTTTATGTATTTTAATTGTGTTTTTAAATGTATTGACATTGCTAATTTATGTTTATTATTTATTTTCCTTTCACTAATACATTCAACAACTGTCTTGTTACCTCTATGTATGACAAGATCCCAGAAAAAGAGACATCCATTCCTTTCACTGTGTATGGAAGCTCTACATACTGTTTGCCCCTGAAAAGAGACAGATGTTTTACAGTCATAATCCAGAAAAAGGTTCAATTTGGTGCTACTCTTAACCACAGTGTTAAAATAATGATTACAACACACAAGCCGCTATGGACATCTCATCCTAAATAAGGAGCAGGCTGACTTGTTCTGAGCATTCTGCCATTTATGATTTTATAAAGGTGATGCTATGGTGCCATCCAAAAACTCTATACTCAGTCTACTTTACTAGATGGTGAAGTATCAAGTTAGAAGTTCCCACTATTTTTGCAAAGCATGGCTCAATACAAACCACTTTTCATACAGCGGTGAGTACTGTGTACAATTTTCATTAATCTTCTAAAGCCACCATTCTGCTGCAAGGCTAACCTAAACATAGCTTTGACTTATATATAAAGCATCATATGCAAATTTAGGTTCAAAAGGTGAAAGAAATGGTAGGATTATTTACATTAACCATCCAATTTTCTTTTGGATGGAAGAAATTTTCTTCCAGATCATCAACAATTTCTTAACAATTAATTTATTTAAATATTATTCATATGCATTTTTTAGAACTGTTTCAATTTATAGAGCAAAAGCTGCTTAATAGACAAGTTAAAAAGGTTGATGTTTCCAGTAAGGAATCAGGTTAATTAACTGTTATCCCACTATAGATCAAAATAATCAGATAATGATTTTGCTATAATCAAGTAGCCCTTCAAAACACTGACCCATTAACTGCCACATTTTTTTCTGAATAGTTTTTACATTATTTCTGTCCATCTACATCCCATTAGTAAGAAAAATAGTTAGTAGTGTGGGTTAAAGTACCTGTTCCCCAAATGGGGATCGTGGCTGTTAAAAGGTTAAGAAAACATATCTTACATATTGAAAGAATGCCAACTCTAAGAGACACTTGGCAAAAAGATGATGTGCATGTACTGTGCATACTTACTTTTTTGCCATCTGCTCAATGTTGTAGCCAGGACTGGGGTCATTAGATATCTGCAGGGGAAAACATCACAATCACTGATTTAAAAAAATAAAAAATATAGAGATTACGACTGAACAAAAATGTACTTACCTTGATAACTCTGGCAAAGCGGTCCAGGCAGTTTCCCACAGCAATGTCTATTGTTTCCCCAAAAATTCTGTAACGTCTTTCAGAGTAAGCAATCACCTATAGAAAGGTGAGACACTAATGTAAAAGCTAGAATTTCTCTTTCATGTTCACCATCCAGGCAGCTGTTCCTACTAAACATAGGTTAGGAACATGTAGCCCACCTTTAAAACACCCACCTGAGTGTTGCCACCACTGACATATAGCACCGTAGGGTTGTTAGCACCGGTGATTAGTCTGCCCATTTCTATGTGCCCAATGCAATGGTTCACGCCAACCAAAGGCTTTCCCCATAGCTGGGCAACTGTCCTGGCCACCAAGGCCACTGTGACCAGAGGGGCTCCCATGCCTGGCCCTGGACACAAAAGGGACAATGTGTCAATACAAATGTGCCACATTTACTCATACATATACAGTACTGTGCAAACGTTTTAGGCAGGTATGAAAAAATGCTGTAAACAAAGAATGCTTTCAGAAATATAAATAATGATTGTTTATTTTTATCAATTTACAAAATGCAAAGTGAGCGAACAAAAGAAAAATCTAAATCAAATCAATATTTGGTGTTACTACCTTTTGCCTTCAAACCAGCATCAGTTCTTCTAGGTACACTTGCACAAAGTTATGGATTTTTTAGGATTATAGTCGGCGTATGATCAACCAATTTTACCAAACAGGTGCTGATGATCATCAGTGTCACACGGAGGTTGAAACACAGTCATGTTTGGAACAACCTACCAGCCGAGTTCCTTCAAAAACTGTGTGCAATTGTACCTAGAAGAATTGATCCTGTTTTGAAGGCAAAGGGTGGTCACACCAAATATTGATTTGATTTAGATTTCTCTTTTGTTCATTCACTGCATTTTGTTGGTTGATGAAAATAAATGATTAACACTTCCATTTTTGAAAGCATTCTTTGTTTACAGCATTTTTTCACACCTGCCTAAAACCTTTGCACAGTACTGTACTTATTAGACACAGATCATGCAAATGACATGATTCCGCACACAGTCACTGTCTGTACATGACTGAAAGCCTGTATCTGCACTTGGTACAAATAAAAGATTCTGAATTCACTAATTAGAAGGTGCATCTACATTTACACTTACGGCATTTAGCAGACGCTCTTATCCAGAGCGATGTCCCTAATTACAGGGACAGTCCCCCTGGAGCAACTCAGGGTTAAGGGTCTTGCTCAGGGACCCAGTGATGGTAGTGCCAGAGGTGGGATTCAAACCTGGGACCTCTTGAGCCATTGGTCCATAAGCAAGTTCCCTACCACTAGACTACCAACAGGTATAATCAGGCATATAACAGGTTTAACAGCATTTGAAGTGAAGTGAAAAAGTGAAAGTGACTATTCACATCATTGTGAGAACACACAGCACAGCACACAGTGAACCAGACCTAAATTGGTCCTCTGCATTTAACCCATGCACAAACACTTGCCAAACTCAAAGAAATTATAGAGCTTCCAGATATTTTGGAAATTTACCTTTGGTATATGCTACACAGTCAATATCAGAAGGTTTCATTCCAGCTTCGTCCAGTGCCTCTCGGAGAACAGTTAGGATTGCACCTTGATGATGCTTAGCTGTTTCACTGGGAAGGAAACCTAAGCACAAATGTAAGCTGTCAATTATTTTTTCCTACTCTCAGTGCTTCAGATATATTCACAATAACCATATAGTGTGATACAGATTTTCTGAAACACTCTGTGAACAGTGTGACGTTTTACTTTCTTACCTTGGCCAGGTGGAGTGATATAGGTACGTCTAGGGTTTGACAAGACTTCCCCATCCCTCACAATGCCTATGCCAATTTTATTGGCACTGCCCTCAAACCCAATGACCACAGTCATGCCTGCCACTGAAACAAGATTCAGATCATTTATTTATACACAGCACATCTTCAGTTAATAACTTTGGTGAACAGTATGTAAGACAGACATGGATCTGCATGGATCAACAGTGACATGAAGTTCAAACGGATCGGTTGAACAGATAGAATGTCCTAAGAGGACCATTTTCTGAACAAACTTAGATCACATGGACATGACATAAATGTGTGTCTTGCTGGAGGTGTTACACTTCATTGCAATCAAACTTGCATAGTCTCTGAACCCTGCAGACCTATTTTGCTCATTCTTATAAGAGCCTAACTTAATACTGAAACAGAATTAAAGGATGAACCAATGAAAAATAAAAGTTTTCTTTAAAACCTAGCTCCCAGCAAAGACCCCTCATATAAAATATGGCAATGCACAAGTTAATAGATCGGTCAAAACAAAACAAAAGTGTCTAAAATTACCAGCTCATCCGTTCAATGCTAGCTGCTAAATTCGTGCGAGAGGACCTTATGTCCCACCGGGGACATAGGTATCCTCAGATTTCTCCAGACCAAAAGCTGAACGGACACGCAATAATATTCAGTTACGTAAATAAAGGATGATCGTAACATCCGAATAAGTGTATATTCCATGTATCTGTATATGATTAAATGCATGTGAGAAGTATATTTGGTCAGGCAGTGTCCGGGTCAGCCTTGTGTGGACGAACATGTGCAGCTCTATTGTCATCAAGCGGAGCAGCGGATCTTCAGCGTTACCGTCGAGCTGCTTGGTACGCTCTGTTTCAGTTCTGTAGTTAAAAACTACAAGCTAAACGCGCTAATTCACAGCTCTGTGTTATTAGTACGTCTTCAGGCAGGTTTTGCTGTTGTGTGTCGAGCTCATTCATTCAGACTGTTAAAACAGCTAACGTTAGCTTCTGGAGCTAAGCTGCTAGTGTGTTTACACTTGTTTATTGGGCCTCAGAAAAAACCTGTTCCTTGTGCTCCAGTGCATTAAAATGATATTATTTAACCAAAAATGCTGGGCAATAAAACAGTCTTAGCATCAGGATTAATTTTCTAGGCGTGTAAGAGTGTTGGAGGCTAGTTTTTGAGGTCAAGCCCTGCAGGTTTGATTTGATGAAGCAAGTGTTTTTGAGATCCGTTTGGGGGTAAAGTCTTTGACTGAAGGCGTGTAACTGTCTTCTTGCAGGTGCTCGATTGTATCTGTGTGTGCGTGCTGTGTGCAGAGGAAGCAGAAGCATGTCTAAGAGGGCCAAGAAGAATGAGACTTCTGCAGAGAACGACAGTGGAACAGGTGAGGGGTTGTGATTTTCACCCTAACTTTTATGCTTTAAAAAAAAAAAAAAAGAGGAATGGTTGGCAATATTATATTTATGTAATAGAGCCCACAGCAAAGAAGGGAAAGAAGGCAAAGGAAGCAGAGGCTCCAGTTTTGTATGAGGATCCTCCAGATAAGCTGACCAGCAAGGATGGCCGACCAGCAAACATGAAGATCACCTCCTGGAATGTGGATGGCCTTCGTGCCTGGGTTAAGAAGAATGGGCTTGATGTGAGTTTAATCAAGAACATCAGTGCTGGTTTCACCATTTTTCAGAAAAATAATTTGTAATTTTTTTTCTTATCTGGATTGTGAAGTGATCAGTTTTTCTACACCATTCATTTACATTTTTAATACTTACTGAAAATGTATTAATTTTAGATGTCCCTTTTTTGTTTGATGTTTGTTGCTCTCTACAGTGGGTGCGACAGGAGGCTCCAGATGTGCTCTGTCTTCAGGAAACCAAGTGTGCTGAGAAAGCCCTGCCAGCAGAGATCACTTCTATGCCTGAGTATCCACATAAGTACTGGGCAGGTTCAGAAGATAAAGAGGGCTACAGTGGAGTAGCCATGCTGTGCAAGACTGAGCCGATTAAAGTCACCTATGGCATTGGTGAGTGCTGCTAAAGCATTAAATACAAAGACAAGCCACTTCAATAGATAAACCTTAATATATGGAATATATTAAGTAGATGGTAAACATTCCATAAATTTTTCAGCCAGGATCCTGATTCTTCAATCTTTTCATAATTCTTTCTCATGTTGTATAAATAGATAATAAAGTTTTTTGTTAATAAAATACTCATACAAAATAAAAGTAAAAAAATAATGACCAATTAAGTGTGCAGTTCTACAAAGCATGAAAGCTCATCAAGAATTTTGAGTTTGCGGTTTAAAAACACCATGACGAAATAAACATTTCAGAATGTATATAGCCTTTAGATGTATTTAGCCTTTAGAACCTTAGATTTAATGAGTCAAGCATGTTCCTCAGATAAAAAAAAAAAAAGGTTTTGAGACACACACTGCACAACTTCCAGTCATGAATAATATGAACGGTCAGGCTACAATAGGGTTCTGAAGTGCAGCTAGATCATATATTGGCTGTTGGAGCTGCTGTTTTGAATTTTGTGCCGAACTTCATTGTGACACCCAGTCGGGGATTGGCCATTTCAGAATATTTTAATGGGTATCATATTGTTAAAATGTCATTTCCTCTTTCCATCCTGTCCTGTTCCTTTTTCAAAAGAATTTATTTATGTTTATTTTTAGCCTTGTATCTTGTTGCTGCATCACAGTAGATGTGCACACCAGGCATCCCCTCAGTTTGACACTCTGTATACTTCTTTGGTATTTTCTTTTTAAGTTTATTAAACGGTTCTGTATATCTAAAATATTATTTATTCTTTGAATGAATTGGAATTAAGCCAGAGCCACTTTTAAAAATAATTTCAAAAACTGTACACATTCCGCTCTGCAGTAAACTCATTTTATGAAACCTGCAGCTGATCAATGTTCCAGAGTAACTAATGGAATCATAATATACTTAGAAAAGTATTGAGACACTGTTACGTGTATCAATAACTTTATATCTCCAATGAGGGCCAAAAGGTCATGTGTTTAATGAAGTGGATAGCTGGTGGACATAGTTTGATTAATATAATTGAAGTAATTATTGTAATTATTAGCAGAAAATTGGCATTCCTTCCAACTGTTCCCCTCTGCAGGTAAAGTAGAGCATGACAAAGAAGGCCGAGTGATCACTGCTGAGTTCCCGTCCTTTTTCCTGGTCACGGCCTATGTGCCCAACGCTGGGCGTGGGTTGGTCCGCCTTGACTACCGCAAGACCTGGGATGTGGACTTCCGCACCTACCTAAGCGATCTGGATAAGCGTAAGCCCTTGGTGCTCTGTGGTGACCTCAATGTGGCACATCAGGAAATTGACCTGAAGAACCCAAAAGGCAACCGCAAGAATGCGGGTTTCACTCCTGACGAGCGTGAGGGCTTTAGCCAGCTGCTGGCTGCTGGTTTCACTGATAGCTTCAGGGAGCTATATCCAGAGCAGACCAGTGCCTACACATTCTGGACCTACATGATGAACTCACGGGGCAAGAATGTGGGTTGGCGGCTGGACTACTTTTTGTTGTCTTCCGCCTTGCTCCCAGGTTTGTGTGACAGCAAGATTCGTAACACAGCCATGGGAAGCGACCATTGCCCCATTACCCTGCATCTGGTTGTGTAGAGCTGATCCCTTATGATTCTGGTATGGGATCTTGTTTACACATGTCTAAAGGCAGGGATGTTTTTCCTAAATAAGTTTAGATTTTGTTTTTAGCTCATATTAGAACAGTTCTTTCTAATATTCCTGTACCTGTATTCTTTTTCTGATATATATCACCTATAAACAGCCAGTGCTGGGCTGAGAGGTAGGAGTGTTAACAAGGTAGGTTAAGACTAAGCCCCCCCCCCACAAAAAAAATGCAGAAATGAAATAAAATGTAAAAAAATTATTGAAATTATTGAATACTGACTTTATGCTGTGGGGAAATTTTGCTATTTTTTTTGTATTCGTATGTCTGTAAAGTGTCCATCTGTTTCTAGCAGCTAATTGTTCACCACTCTTCTTCCTTACTGCCAGTAAGTAGACAAAGTACATTTCCTAAGAGAGCTAAGTCACTTGGAGGAGAGTATAGGACACTTCCTACATATAGATAGAATTAGTTATACGTGCGTTTATTGGGACAGATATCACATGATTAAAAATTTGTGTATGTTTTAAAGTCCCATTTGATTTGTTCATAAGTGTACTAAGACCTGGGAATTAGGCTTAGATTTAACAGGCATAATAAGGAAGGATAACCTACCAAAACTGTTTTAAGGGGAATGATGGTAATGCACATTTGTTCTAACAGCCAATCTTTGCAGAATCCCTGAATAACTGCTGTAACAAAGAATAGAATGTACAAGGAGATAATTTCAGAAAGTAACAATTTTTCAGAGTTCAACACTGCATTATGTTTAATCAAGTATGGAAAACCCCCTGAAGTTTTATATTAAGCTGTCATTTTTTTGTGCTGTAATGTAGAATTATTGTTCGGTGCTAAAACATTTGTCTTCACTGTTTCCCGTCTAAATTGCAAAAATAAATTGTGACAAAAATCTGCAAAAGACAACACTGCATATGACTACATGTTTAAACTTGGTTTGATTTTTTTTTCTTCTTTCTGTTAATGACCACATTTTGTAATAAAGTAGTTTGTTTAAAAAAAAAGTGTTAATATTTGTGTTTATAGTAAAAGACTGAGGCTCTGCAGTTATTGTTAAATCCAGGGGTCAGCAACCCACAGCTCTTCTCCCCTCAGCAGTAACTCTTCTCTGCAGCATTGACAAAAACTGAAATTTTTAATTACATTTTTATTTTTGAGGTGTTTATACTATGACAATGAAAAAGTATCAATATTTTGTCTACTAAAATATGTTGCAAATTATGTCTTTGGCCTGGCGCTTTTACTCTTACACTTTTTCTGAGCTGCTTGTCCTAATTAGGGTCTCACATGGCAAAAGGCAAAGAAACACCCTGGACAGATTGCCAGACCAAGTAAGACAAGTAGGGACACAGACAAACACACACACACACACGTGGGCAATTTAACCAATCTGCCAGACGTGCATGTCTTTGTATGGTTTGAAGAAAATGGAGCTCCTGGTGGAAAACCATGCAGACACGGAGAACATGCAAAATTCACACAGAAAGGACCTGGACTATCCCACCTGGGAAGCAAACAACCCTACCCACTGTGCCACCATGGCCCACGCATTTACTTGACCAATTGCTGAGGAAAACAGACAAGCAATGTAATAAAGTTTAATCATGTTTTGTAGCTCTATTTATATTTATACTAGTGCTGAAACTATTTTTTCCTGTTCATTAAGACTTTGTCTTAAGTACTGAAAGTCTGGGACAGCAGAGACCTAGTAGTTTGGGACAAGACCACTGAAAGTTTGTGGGTTCAAGTCCCAGCTCAGTACCCTTGAACAAGGTACCATCCCCAACACTGCTCCCCAGGGACTGGATGTAGGGCTGCCTCCAGCTGCAATGTGTGTAAATTAATGCAAAGAAAACAGAAGCTTGGTGCTGGGTTGAAACCTCTGCAAGAAAAAGGAAAATGCCTGTCCAAGAGGAAAAGCTGAATTACCATCTAAGTAAACCTGTATGGTAAGTGGAGCTGAAAACATGGTCAATGAGTGTAGACACAGGTGTGCTCCCTAAAGGGCCGTGTCTGTTCACATATCACGTAAGCAAAATAAAAAGTATGAAAACAAGGGGAAAAAAAATGTATTGCACTATTACACTATATTTTCCACTGGCATTTATTTCCACTGCAGTAGTCTCAGCAAGAACTGCAACTGTACTTCTGATGCAATAATTTATTGAAAGAAAAACAAAAACATGGTTTAAACTCATACTCCATGAGTGACAAGTTGATATCCAACTATTTGCACTATTTTCAAGAAATTTAAATGTCAAAAAGAACATTAAACATTCAATGTTTATTTATAAACTTGTATAACAGAATAATTTAACTTCAGGTAACATTGGGTGAACACCTCCAAGTTCAGTGACATTTACTAATTCTTATCACATCTCCTGGAACAGAATATCCAATCACTTCTCAATAATAACCAACAGATACTGTTGGAACATTCAGAAATGAGAATTAGTACATGAGCTCCCAAATAGAAGACTGTCCAAGAAAATGGTTCCAGTGAAACAAATTTTATTGTAAATTGCATTATTTTATGTAAGAAAATATATATCTATTAAAGCACTCACTAATAAAGAATCTGCTGAATATTTCAACAAATTTCTATCATGCTCATAACTGGTAAGTACTTTGAGCATACAACTATATACCTGTCCAGTAACTCCCATGTATAAATGACAGAGTAAAGAGACAGGATTTTATTTAAGATACATATCATGTATCAAAGTAATGGTGCTTCAGGATTACAGGGCACACAACTGTGTGTATTTGCTAGACACTTTCATCCCCCTTATCTCCATTTGTCAATCTCTACCTCTTTGTGGGATTCCCTACAAGAAACTTGCTCTTATTTGCACGGTTTCAGATTGTAACCACAATTGAAGAGGAATTTAACTCTACAGAAAGGTCTGGTACAGTCAGATCAAGCAAGCTAACAAAACCATTCACGTGCACTTTGTTAGAGGTTTTGTGTTTCACCTCTCTTGCGTCCACGAGTTTGGTCGCTACGCTTATGGTCCCCTCGTTCCACCAGGTGAGACCGCTCGTGTTTCTTAAGCGGTGCAGAGAACTTAAAGCTCTTGCCACATTGGGAGCACTGCCAGGGCCGTTCGCCTGTGTGATCCAGCATGTGTGTTTTCAGGTGGGACGAGTGCTTGTAGGTCTTTCCGCATTCCTTGCAGGTGAACGGCCGCTCGCCCGTGTGCACGCGCTCATGTCTCTTCATGTTGCCAATCTGGGAGAAGGCCTTACCGCACACCTTGCAGCTGAAGGGCCTCTCCCCTGTGTGGATGCGCATGTGGCAACGCAACATCTCGGGCCCAGCAAACGTCTTATGGCAGAGGGTGCAAGGGATCTGCATGCGAGGTTTGTCATGGTTGCGCTGATGCTTCTTTAAATCAAACATATATACAAAGGACTTGCCACATAAAGAGCACAGGTACTTGCGCTCTCCTACATGATACCCTTTGTGCCTCTTCAGCAGACTGGCATAGATGAAGCTTTTGCCACAAACATTGCACTGGTATGATCGTGCCATGGAGTGATACCGGGCATGAATTGACAGTTTGAATGCAGTCGGGAAACATTTATCACAGTGAGGACACTGATGGAGGTTTTCCGATGTGTGGCACTCGTGGTGGATCTTCAAGTACGAGGCCTGTGAAAAGCTTTTCCCACAGATGTTGCACATGTACGGCTTCTCGCCAGTGTGCACACGAATGTGCTTAATGAGGTCCGCTCTTTTGCGGAAAGTCTTCGTACACAGCACACATTTAAAGGGCCTTGCAAGCGAGTGTGTTTTGATGTGATTTGACAGAAAACTGAGACACCTGAAGCTTTTGCCACAGTCTGAACAATGGAATGGCCTCTCGCCCGTGTGTGTGCGCATGTGGTTCTTCAGCTGGCAATCATAACGGAACTCTTTTTTGCATACACGACACACGTGCTTCCTTTCACCTGTCTCTTGCTTCACCGGAGACTTAGCTGGTAGTGTCATTTCTGTTGAACTTGTCATTGCCTGAGTGGGTGTACTTTTCCTATTAATGATGGTCTTTATAGATGGTGGTCTTTCAATGATGGGAACATATGCTGACTCCTCTGCAACAACCTCTACAGGAGAGGCAGGGTTCAAGGCTGGAATTGAAATCACTTTTCCAGCCATTTCTGAAATCCACTCCTCAATACTTATTTCCCGTATATCAGGAGTCTCCACTGTCTCCACTGGTTGTTCCAGAAACTGCAGCTGAGTGGCTTCCTCACCACCATTTTCCAGCTCAGAGACGATGACAGTAGACCCATCTGCTGTTAGGTAGATTTGCTGGACTTCACATATCCCAGTGTTGTTTTCTTGATAAATGGTGTCCTCTTGTAGTTCACCCTCTTCCCCAACTGCGTTCGCCATCACCATGTTCTCCACCAAAGGTTCTACCTCCTCTGTGTCACTAGGGGCAGGGCTCAATATAGCAGCAGCAGCACACTCTGACTCCGTTTGGTTTTCAGTCATCCCCTGGGAAATGATGATAGCCTCTTGTGCAACAGCTGGGGGATGCGAGATCACTGGTGCAATTGAATGGGTATCGATGGGTTCAACTGCCTCTTGTTCAAGAGATGCAGAAGGCAAGATCTGCCCTCCATCAGCTGACAAGCAAACAACTTCATTTGCTGCATGGATCAGTGCTGTCAAAATAGAACTCTACTGTAAGAATACACCAATCTAATAAGAATATTAGAACTGTTTGAGTCACCCTGAGTTATACCTGTGTGGATAAGCTTGCTTTATTGAAGGTAAGTCAATGTTTTAGACATAAAGAGTGAAGCACTACACAGTTTCTTTGCATCACAGCTATAATGCACAAGAGTGGTGTGAGGTAAAGTGCTACTGCCCGTTCATAATTCACAGAGACCTACCGTTTTGGTTGATATTCCTCTTGTTTCTAAAGTGTTGTAGCACATCCCTTAGTTCTGCTGGGTCAGAGAGTGGCTGCACTATATCCTCCATGGCAGACAGGCCACCGCATAGCCATGTCACTGTCTGAGGAAATGTAGAATATACATATACAGAAGCATACCTTTAAACAATAATAACAAGAGCTCCTGTAGAGAAGAACTAAATGACCCACACCTCTTTGAGGTTTGGCACCGGCAGAAGTTCATCCACTCGTTTCAGGAACTCCCATGCTAAGCTCTGCAGTACAGCATCAAAGGAAGAACCAAACTCTACCGGAAGCACATTCTGAAGAGACAATTTATGGGCTTCATAAAATGGGCAAAATGTAAGAATAAGAAAAATGTCAAAAGCTTGACAAGAAAAGGCTGAATAATTTATGAAAGAAAAAATTATTTTTACATTTCTTACCTGAAGAAAGCTTTCTCGCTTAGCTGTGTCTTCCAAAATGTTATGGATCATCGCTATGAATTTGGTATTCATGATTTCACTTTCCACATCATTGCACTAAAACATCCAAAGAAATTTACAAAATGACAGTTTGATCAAAAACAACTCTCATTTAGACCTGTCACAATTATTAGCAATAGCAACAAGTAGAATGTTAACTAGGTTTCTTAATTTGGGGGGGGGGGGGGGGGGCAGACACATCATAGAACTAGCAAAGTCATGTATGTAAATGTGTGGAATTGTGTTTGTCTGTCCTGTGAAGTACTGGTGACCAGTTCAGCCTGTCCAGCCAGGGGACAGATGCCCTTGCAACCCAGATTAGGATAAGTGGCTTAGGTAATAAGTAAATGAATAAATAAATCATGGTGTTAATATAAATAAATCAGCATGGTAACAAAAATGACAAATTCAAACTCCGCACTGTGCCTCAATTAGTTGAGAGCACAGAGGAGAGGAATGTATGCATTTAGTAGAGCTGTAAAAATTGGAATCGAAGGTATCAAGTTAGGAAGTAAAGTTAATTGGCCATTTTGGGCAAATACACCATGCAACAAACAAAAGAAAGGCTATTGATATTTTTGCAATTGTTTGTATGCCAATTTAGGTAATGGAACATTTCATGATTGTAACAGGCCTACTCATTTCATTTAACTTAAAATTTATATTAAATTTGACCTACTCCATGAGTGAGATTGCGAAGAGTGTCCAAATGTGCTTGAATTATCCACACATCTGGTGTTTTGTCCTTAAGGCAGAGCTCTAAAATCACCTGTAGGACAAAATTAAAAAAATAAATAAATAAATTTAAAAAAATTAAATAAATAAATAAAATCAACACAAAACTTGACAGGTAAAAAGAAACTTTTTTGAAACTGTCACACCGGTAAAGAAAATGTTAACACATTTTCCCAGAATTCCAAAAGCAATGTATTCCATGCAATGTGCCTGAAGTTTACCTTTTTCCGAAGGTGAAAAATCAGTTTATTAACCAAGCTTTGACTCATGATGTCTGGAACTGTTTCTGAAACCATCATAACAAACTGCTCAAATTTTCCATATTGTGTTACATTGTGCCGCTGAACCACTTGCCACAAGAACGCTGACATCAGTCGCAGGGGTGGCACCACAAGGCGCAGTGCAGAAAGGGGGAGAGCAGTGGCTGAAATGAAGGTGGGAAAGACAATAGTTACTGAACAGGACATTTTCATTCTGTGTATATTTATTAGGACATGGGGCAGGATCAATCTCAAATCTAGTTTCCAATGTTTACACACATTACAGTTCCAGCATCAGAGTAAGCCCCATGCTTACTGAATCTCTGAGAGACTTATTCACCGCTCTAACAATGATATGATGTGCATTTAAAACACTTAGCATCTTAGTGTCAGTCACATCCATGATAAATAGAGAAAAATTGAAATTTTACTCTGATCATTAAGCCATCTGGAAAAATGTAAAGTGGAAAAATGTTTACTTTTTTAAAATAAATCTTTACATAAATAAATAAAGTTTTTCCACATGGTTTGATTGCAAAGGAACCATTTGTCTAGAAACTAAAACCGCCAAATGCCATAAAGAAACAGATTTATTAAATATTAAATCATTTTTAAAAAAAAAACAAAAAAAAAACAAACTAGTAAGACACTAGTAGGTTCAGGAGTAAATTTGGATGATAAATTTGTTTGTCACTGCACAGACCAGCAGGTTGCCTTGAGGTACCCTTGAGCAAGGTACTGTCCCCATCACTGCTCCCTGAGCACTTTCAATAGCTGCCCCCTGCTGCTCAAATGTGTGGGTAAAATGCAGAGATGTGATTTCCTTATGGACCGCTGTGTTTCACAGTGACAAGAAAAGTCACTTTCACTTTCAGTCTTAGAAGCAGTTCGCGAGATTATTTCACTTCACTCTCAAAAACTGTGACAACCTGGCTGAATTTGTAAAGTTTTTAAAGTTTGAAATTATTATTTATATACAATGTTTGAAGTTTATACTGATCACTTTTACATCGTGTCACCCAAATCCTATTCACACAACCAAGAAGGAAATCTGATATTTTTATAAAACAACTCTTAGACACTTCTTGTACATTTCAATCACTGAAGTGCTGCAAAAACTCAGGGAATATTCCCCTTTTAATAACTGAAATTAAAGTGTAAACGCAGATTACTTTCTGCTGTCACTTTGTCACTATAACCACCCAAGTTTAACCAAAACATCAGTCCTAACGATACACCACAAAACCGTCGGAGCCAAGTCATGACACTAAGTTTGTTTGTGATTTTAGCAGCCTGATTAAGGTGGAAAGCGTATGAGACACTAATCCCTGGAGAAAAGTGTAAGGTGTGGGTGTGTTTGGGAGATTATTGTGACAGGCCTCTGACTGTTGGGGGCTGGTTTTGCCACCAGCTTCACTCTTTCTGTCCAAACGCGCCACTTTAGAGCGCGAATCTCCCACAGGCCGACTTACTGACTGCCCGGCCCTCCGAGGAACCCGTCTCCATGATGAAACACCCGCCGGGCCAGGCTTTCTGAACGAAGCAGCTCAAACAGCTAAAAAGCTCATGCCATTTAGAAGAAACTGCTGTCGGTGTGGATTTGGTGGTGAAGCCGAACGAAGCAACGCACAACCATATGAGTGGAAGTGTGCCGTGTGCGCATGCGCGGGCCAAGCCTGTTGATCGTGACAGAACGCCAGAGCGCCATCTCCGGCCTGGAGGACACGGCCTGAGATCAGCTTACATACACTCGGATAGGAACGATAGACCGTTTACTTCGGAAATGAGCTCCTATCCACGTTACATCATGCAAAAAAGTCTCTTGAACTAGGCACCACAATTTCAAGGACCCTCAGACCTCATGATGAGAGATTAAGAGATTAGTGCGTCCAGAGCAACTGTAGTAGATGTGCTGAATTTATACTGTATCATAATATATCATACATTTTTATTTCATTCAGTTTCCTCCCAAACTTCACGTACTGCATTATATTTAATTACATGCCATATCTTTTTTTCTTGTCAAATAAGCTGCTTGAAGCGTTGAACAATCTTAGAAGCAATTCAGTGGTACAGTTCACAGCACATTGTACTTTTATAACTGAAGCAGAAGCAGTACAAGCGTAGCACTTCTACAATTTGCACCTGAAACAGACCACATTGGACAGGTTTTTATGAAAAAACCCTGCCCATGAAAACGAGTAAAGCCTGGCAAAACAGGCAATAATCAGTGAATAAGAAATACAAGTAATTTGAGTTACGAGCACCATCATGGAACAAAGTAAACTCGTGAGTCAAGGCACCACTGTATGGGGGTTATTTATTTATTTTTTTGTCAGCCAGTTTACATATTCAGATTTAATACAAACATTTTGAACTAATTGCCTATATGTATAAGCTTTAGGAAAATTAAGCTGATTGTCCATCCTGGAAACAATAGCAATAATGGGACAGTAGATTTGCAGCATGAATTATGGAATAACCAACTGAGTGAAAAGATGAAAAAGTTGGGTCATTTGAACAGTTACAGGATTGTGAAAATGGAGGAAAAAAAATGAAAATGGCATATTTGCTGCACTGGTGAATGAAAAGAACATTTTACTGCTGGCTCCAAATCCAACCCCCTGACTACAGTGACACAAAGATCAATTAGACTTCACCATCATGCGTGTCGCTTTTGCGGAGTAGGGTTCGGGTGCTCTCCAGGTGAGCCAATGAAGGCCAGATGTCCATCCTCGATTGTCTTTCTTGGGATGCCACTCTCCATGCAGGTCTGCCAAGCCACAGCGACTGTACCACCAACCTCCACCGCTCACACCACTGCATTCATTCAAAGCTACATCTCCAAAGATGCATGGAGAGCAGCCATCATTGTCACGATCATTAGTGCTGAATCCATAATTGTTCTGGTCAATGCTCTTGTAGTTGCCCCGTATGGCATCACCTTAAGAGGTGGTAAGAGTGAAGACTGACTAAGTGAAGAACCCGATAAATTCTGCACTTTTTGTTCTATTGTTATTGTTCTTTTCTCTCTAATCAATTTTTGCTTGAAAAGTGAATATCTACAAATCACACAATCTTCCAATAAAATGATTTACTATACCTGCATTACCACTGTAAGCTCCAACATGCAGTTTATAGTTAGTCTGCTCAGTTCCAACCCAAAAGTTTTCATACTGAGCAAATGCAGAGCCTCCTTCAAAGTCGCACAGGTTGACTCGAAGTGTTGATATTTTGTTCGTACCTTTGGTTAGAGCTCTTATATTGGACAGGCCCAGCCAGTGGTCATCTTAAAAAACAGAAGAGAAGAAGAGATAACTTTAAATTACATTATATAAGGTCTTTTGAAGTATCCATTATGTAACATGGTGTAATGATCAGCACGCCATTACACCATGTTACATAATGGGGCACTATATGTTTGTAGTGGGGGAGTGTCCTGGGTCATTTGTATTGTATAGCATGTTCTCCAGATGTCTGCTTGAGAGTGTCTTCTTCTTACAGTCCAAAGACATGCACGTCTGGAGATGCTAAATTGACCCCTAAGTATGACTGAGTGCCTGCCCTGTGATGGACTGGCAACCTGACCAGGGCATTTCTGTCTTTAACCCCATGAGTTTTTGGGACAGACCCCAGAACCCCCTTCCCCAGATGATGGATAGAATGCACATTTCATTCAGGTTTATTAAATAAATTATTTTGCATTGCCTGTACAATGTATTAAGAACAATTTAGCGTTTTATCATATCTAAATAGTCTCCACTGTATTGTAGTAGTTATAGCAAAAGACTGTAGTTCATCTATTTCTCTGTCTCATCTGTTGGCACTCCTTACCTTGTTAATCGATGATTAAGACTTACCATGGGATCACCAGTGAACAGGTTTAATCAGTAAAGTAGTGATACTACCATGGAGTAGCATGCTTTTGTGAGAATGATGAAAGATTAAATTAAATGCATCTATATGACTTGATAACAATGGCTGAATACAAAAACATAAAAATTGGGGAGGTAGTCATGTGAACAAATTAGGACACCCCATTAAATATTCAGTTCTTTATTAA
This sequence comes from Hepsetus odoe, assembly GCA_017165825.1. Taxonomy (NCBI): domain Eukaryota; kingdom Metazoa; phylum Chordata; class Actinopteri; order Characiformes; family Hepsetidae; genus Hepsetus; species Hepsetus odoe. The sequence continues at coordinate 2,156,773 of CM029372.1, read as the reverse complement.
GAAATATCAATGCCTAATCTTGTTTTCATTTATCTCTAAAACAGAAGGTGATTTAATTGCAGGTAATCAACAACAACAACAAAAAAACTCTGTTTATTCATTAAACAAAAGATATCAACAAAAACATGTATTCTAACTGACAAAAAAGTTATGACACCCTATCCCCTAATAGCTAGTGTTACCCCCTTTGGCTGAAATAGCTGCAGTAAGACAGTTCTTGTAGCATCTACCAGTCTCTAATATTGGTCTGAGGAAAGTTTGCTCCACTCCTCAATGCAGAATTCTTTAAGCTGTTTGAGGGGATTCTTGCATGTACAGCCCGTTTCAAGTCACCCCACAGCATCTCAATAGGATTATGATCTGGACTCCAGGACTCTCCATTTCTTAGTTTTCAGCCAGTCCTTGGTGGATTTACTGGTATGTTTTGGGTCATTGTTGTGTTACAGGTTCCAGTTATGTTTCAGCTTTCACGCTCGTACAGATGGTCTCCCATGTACCTCAAACACTCTCTGATACATGACAGAATTCATGGCAGATTCTATCATGGTGAGCTGCCAGGTCATGCTGCAGCAAACCATTCCAGATCCATGACACTTCCACCTCCATGCTTTACAGTTGATACTTTTTCTGGAATGCTGTTTTGGTTTACGTCAGACATGTCCTCTGTTCTGGTGCCAAATAATTACATTTTAGACCAATTTGTCCAAAGAACATTGTTCCAGAAGTCCTGGCCTTGTCTGTATTCTCTCTGGCAAACCAGTTTGGCCTTGATGTTTCTCTTAGAGAGCAAATGTTTCCTCCTTGCATACCTCCCATGCAAGTTAAAATTGTACAGTCTCTTTCTGATTGTAGAGGCATGTACTCTCACCTCAACAGTAGCAAGAAGCTGCTATAGGTTCCATAATGACATTTTAGGGCTTTTGGAGATCTCTTTTAGCATCTTGCAGTTTGCTCTCAGGGTGAACTTGCTTGGACGGCCATACCTGGGCATGTTGGCAGTTGTTTTGGAAGTCCTGCACTTGTAGACTATTTTCTGGACAGTGGAATGGCTGATTGCAAATTCTTTTGAGATCGTTTTAAATCCCTTACCAGACTTACAAGCTTCTACAATCGTCTTTCTGAAGGGCTCAGACAGCTTATTGGATCTCACCATGGTGATCACTCTCACCTCAACAATCAGGAGCATAACAAACTAAATGTCTGAGGTTCAAATTGAGTAACGATGTTCTAATCATGTGCACTCTATGTGCTACATCTATGTGTGATTTAAGCTATTTTAACTGGGTATAAAGGCGGGGGTGTCCCAATTTATTCCTCACCAGAAATTGCATTTTTGTAGAATTACATTTTATAGAAGATTTTTAATTCTTTTCGTCAGTTTTAATTGTTTAGTTATATTACTTGAATCTCCCAGTATTGGGTTTTGTGTACAAAAACACACATGGTTTCATATGGTGCCTTAATTTTTTCACATGACTGTAGGTATATTATTTAGTGTCCAGTCATTATTGGGGAATATATGAATGGGTTGAAAGAAGATTGGGTTGATTCTGGAATTCACAAAAAAAAGTTTTGTTACTTGATTGTGTTGATATTTATCACAGGATTTTTCCAATGTCTTCTTGATGACTGACTTACAAGATATATACATTAACAACTGGCAAAAGTTTAGTCCTAAAGATCAGATGGCATTCTTTACGAAACTTTAGACTCACTTAATAATACAAGAACAGTGTTCAATGCAGAGTAAATCTAGTAGAAATCTGACAAATACCACATAGTAAATGAAATTACAGCAATAAATTAAAATAGAAATGACATACTGTGAAGAATTCCAAATCCATTCTTATATGCTTTCCAGTCCCTGTTGAAGGAAACCTGTCCTGCCGTTCGCCTCTGGAGAACAGTCCAGCCCCCATCCTTCAGCATCTCACAGTAAACCTGTGAAAGTGTTCACAGGGTTTATGAACAGGCTACAGGCTGTTTAACTGATCACATAACTATCAATTCAACAACTCAGTGGCTTTACTTATGCTAGAACCTCTTATGCTAAAGGAGGGCTTGGCAAAAATCTAATTCACCTCTGATTCAGTCAAAACATATTTGTAGACCAAAATGTTTTCTTTTTTTAGTTTAAAACTTCAGCTGCAAAGCAAATGTTGCTCACAAACACAAGAAGGCAAAAATCAAAGAAACCAAACCTTTCCATAAAAGAACATTCCAGAAACCTCTCTCAACAAACTCAAACTGCATCCAGAACTTAATTAAGATTACATAGTTTACAGAATTTAAAGCTCTAGTTAAATTTTTAACAATGATTAGCTGTAAATTAATCTTTATAATTTACAGTAGTAATAGTAGTCACAATAGTTACAGTAACTACCACATTAATGAAAAGCTGAATGAAGTTAAGAAAATCTAGAGAAGTTTAAGTAATGTATTTTTTTTAAGTTACAATTTGAGCCATTTTGATGACTACTAAATTCTCATATTTGTTAGTAACCTTGTCCCTGTTGCTATAGTTCTTCACTAAATAAGCAACATTTTTCCACTGTCTTGTGCACAAATGTTGCTAATTTGCTTATTTGTCCTGGCTGCTGGGTTGCATGCGTGGAAATTTTAGGTGTTCCTATAAATCAATGCCTCTTATATGTCTACACTTGCAGACCACAATTGTAAAAGTGGTCACAACTATAAATATAGAATTTTATATATATAATTTTCCAACTAACTGTTCAGAAATATTGATCAATTTCCAGTATAGTTGGTTTCTATGTTTAGTAAGTGTTGGTACCTTAAAAGGTCTGAATCCTAATGGCTGAATGGTATAAATGCCACTTTGGGCATGGGGGAAAAGTCTCTTTATATGTGTACAGTCTGTCCCTGAAAAAAAGAAAGAAAGAATAAGGCCAATTCCACTTTTGCTACAAATTCTATCAATAACTGAATCCTTCATTGTCTCTAAATTGTTTAAAAACTAACTAGTTGCTACTATAACAGTACACAACATCAAAGATAATAATCAAATGTCAGCCAAAGGCAAGACAACAGGATATTATTGGCCATTCCTTTAACATTAAATCTAACTGCAAGCAGTTTGCCATCTCAGACAGTTCTTTAAACAGACATTTATGTGATGGTTCATGGAAATCGCATAGCAGATGGGACTCCTAGCTGAAAAAAAGGGTTTAATAAGCCCTGGAATATGGCATGATGCGTTGATGTCAGTAATATTGTCTGCCCAAGACTCAGTATTCACTTTCCAAAGGATTCATTACATAAGTACTTGCACCTTAAAGCCATTTACTGAATTATCTGTAGTTGTGTTTGTGAGATGCACAAGCTGATTGGGTGCTGAGGAAGGTTGTCTAACCTGCACTGCATGTACTGTTCAACCCAGTGGTAAGAAAACTGCTACAGAACCTCCAAACTGCCAAAGCAACTGTACACTGTATGCACAATCATGAGTATTTTGGCCATATCATATTTTTATGCATATGTTCCAAGCTGTATAAACTCCAAGCTGTATAAACTTGAATGATAAGTGGATTTAAGCATATCCGGTGATGTGTATTTGTGTGATGAGGAAGGGTTTGGCCTAAGGAGATCGACACTCTGTAACAAGGCATGCATATTTATTAGGCAGCTTCTTTTACTCAGGCAAAATGGGCTAAAGCTATAACTGCACTAAAATACACGATTGCGTTACATTCACAAATGCAAGTTAACTTTACTGTAAAATGAGGAAACCTTATGTGAACGATGTCCAGAAGTGTCCATTTTTTCTAGGGCTTGGGGGCATCTGGTATAGACCATATGTGGAAATGTGTATTGTGGTCAGATGAATCAGTATTTCAGATTTTTATTTATTTTTTAATGATGCTGTGTACTCTTTAAGACCAAAAATCAGAGTGTGTCATGGTAAGGAGTTGTTTCATTGCCCTTGCCAACAGTGATTTTCATCTTTGATACCTGTGATGACAGCATTGTTACAGAAAAGTACACTGAGATTTTAGAGCAGGCTGCCTTCAGGAAAACATTATTTATTCTAAACAGTTAATGAGAACTGGTGATACATGAATAGCTCATTGTGACTCACCTTTCATAACCACAGTGGTCTCTTTTTGCTGCAGCAAGATAATTAAGACATTGAACATTTGTCAAAAACTAGACTGCTACATCAAGAAAAACTCAGAAATATAAAATATAGAACACAGTCTACAACTTTCCCATTTTTAAGGAGGTAACAGATGTTACTTGCTAAGTAAACTGCCAACAACACCAATGATCAGACACCACACAGTTTCCATTGTTTAAAAAAACAATCATAGTGTATCTTAGAGTATTCCGTTTACAATTTCACTATGTTTGCTATTCAGCTTACTATCATTCAAACAATATTTTCTCTTCACAAAAGAGTTTCATACCTTTAAGTAGATCCAGGAGCAGAAACAGCAATAAGGATTTATGGACACATTCAGCTTACCTTTGCAGTGACCACAAACCAGGACAGTAAGACCAACCCAACACAGCCAGTCACCATACACATTTTGTTGATCATCTGAGAGGAGTGATGAAGCAGATTTCATGCTTTGTTCATGCTTGAGGAGAAATCACATCCAAGAAAAGCATATTCTGCAGTATGCTGTTTACTAAGTTAGTATGTTGTGAGAGAACACACAGAAAGCTCAAGGTTTTAGGACCTTTTCTGGACAGATTCCCTAATCATCCCATATTTACATGCCTTGCCAAAGGCTAACCTATAAATAATTATAGTCACTTTTTAATCAAAATAATGTTGACAATGGATACTTACCATGTTTCAGTGTTCTGCAGAGTCAGAGGACTATTCAGAGATAGTTTAACAGTCACTGCCCAAAGCTCTGACCCACCCACTTAAGCCCCAGAACAAATAGGTCTAAATCCCAAAACTGCTCATGACTGATCAGCTACATACACATGGCAGCATGTTCCAAAGTTTAGTTCTCACATGATATTTTCCTTTAGCCATTTATTTATTTATTTAACAGCTTTTTATATGACACACTCTCTCAAACTCCATTTGTCCTGTTTCATCTCACACATTGTTTTCAAGAATTTTCTTCTCTGGAATGTGGAGACACAAATACCTCTGTGTAAAACTGGCCACTCAGTCCTCTTATCCCAGTCATGGACTCACTTCAGGTCAGTCATTACATAAGCCACACAATGTTTTACCACAACACCCACCATGGCCATTCCATGCATTTTTTACAGCACTGTTGAACTTGAACAACCAAGACACAAAAAGATACAGGCAAACTCACACTTAAAAAAATATTGGTGTGATTTTCTACTGAAAACTGTCATATCTAGATGTTTTGGCTGCTAGAAAGATGTTATAAGATACTACGAGAGAATGAAAACAACCATAAATTTGTACAGATGTAGATGGGTCATTCTGGTTCCCTTTAACAAATATTTGATATCGACCTCAAAATATATATGATCTCAATGATATATGATCTCAAAATTGAACTATTTTTTGGCATTTTGTTTCCCAATATGAAAAATCCGACATTTATGTGCGTTTATTTAGAAGTTCACTATCCCATGGCAAGGTTAAATATTTTATTATTATTTTTTTTTTCCAGATGGTTAGGTGTTATCGTTGCAAATGTGACAGTTTAAATGTGAATGATATTCGCTCTCCGATTGTATTGATTGATTTGTGGTTTGTGTTAAAGAAAGGTAGGTAGATGATTTAGATCCCTGATGTAATTATGCAGCGATCCGCTAGTAATGCCTTGGGGCTCCACTAGAGGGAGCTCCTCCTCCTCACGTGTTTCCCTTTTTTAAAATCCATTTTATCTGTCAATATTCACATATTTGGAAGGTATTTATGGTGCTTAAAGCAGTATTAACGAATGCACGTTTTGAGGTTTACGTTCTGTGTTAGGGTAAATAGAGGAGCATTTTTACAAACAGGAAAAATCTCATTATATTTCAAGCCAGTATAGCTCAGAGCTAGGCCAGATATGTGGATTTTTTTTTTATATTGGCCCAGAAGCAAACAAAATGCCATAAAAAAGTCCAGTTTTGAAATGGTCATGTGAGGACCATTTGTTAAGATAAGCCAGAATGGACCAGATCCATTTGCCACTGAAAGTAATCTCGAATAAATGGGTGGTGGTGGTCTAGTGGTAGGGTAAATGCCCACGGTTACCAGGTTCAAATCCCACCTCTAGCACTACCACCACTGGGTCCCTGAGCAAGACCCTTAACCCTGAGTTGCTCCAGGGGCACTGTCCCTGTAATTAGGACATGGAAGTTTCTAGAGCGTCTGCTAAATGGTGCAAATGTAATAGTTAATTTTATATCCTCATACTTGAGCTGCTGATTGGCAGCTGAGAAAACAATTACTTTTAACATCTCAATGCATACAGGATGACTCAAGGTTCAGTAGCAAGCTTTCTTAACAGTTTTGTTAGGTACTTGATCACAGTTTTCATCGTGATGTCCTTCCTTTGGAGACTGGAAAGTAGTGACAAGGAAGAGCGTAGATAAGCAGCATACAATGTTGGTCTGCAGATGTACTTTGGAGATCAAGAAGTGTGAAGGCAAAAGCTATGAACCAAATCGTGAAGTTGAAGCAGGAAGACGGAAAGGTGAATTTCAGAAGAGTTAGACGGGCCCCAGTGGTTCATGAAGAGTTACCAGATCGCTGGCATGTGTGTGGTGTAACAGTGGAAGGAGGATAAGTAAATGTGGTAATGAAAGGAGAAAGTTTGGGAATGCATACAGAGGAAAAGGCTGGCATGTAAGAAAGGGTAAAAGAGAGGTGGCAAATGCTAAAGATGGTGAGTTGTATGAGAAGTTGGATATTAAGGTAGTATTTGTCTTTCTCTTTTGTTTTCCAGGGTCTATCAGAGGTCATTTTTGTTCCTGGGCTTCTCAAACTTTAGGTTTTTTCCCCCTTGCTTCTGTTATGTTTGGCTTGCTTTTTAGGGCCTCAGACCCAGATTCTTTATGGTTTACATATGATGTCACATCCATAAAGGACCGCTCAATTGGAGGGCAAAACAAAGCTTTCTTTGTTCTTTGTTTTCTTCTATTGATCGATGTATCAGTCATGCTGTAGTTCTAGGGGTTTTTTACCCTAAGGAAGTCTGTGCTAGCCACATAACTGAAAACATTATATAGTCAGCAATTATGTGACACAACTCACATCCCAAAACCTATACAAAAGTCGCTTTTGGACACACTCTTTGGCCAAAGATGAAAGAGCTGATGGGTTCATTGGCAGTGATCTACAAACATTTTTGAGTCCCTAGCACCCTTTGCAGATGGACATGATTTTGTTCTGTTTTCTTCACCTGAACCACTCATTGATGGCTGGCACATCAGTATCCTCTGACCCCCATGGAAACACTTGTGTTTGATAACCTAAAATGCAAAGGAAGGGTCAGTCTCAGAGAAATGTGCATCAAAAAATTCTGCATATTCAGCCTTCACGGGGCAGCGGTGGCCTAATGGTTAGGGAGTTGCCCCTGCATCGGAAGATTGTGGGTTTGATTCAGTTTATTTAATCTTTTTTATGTAAATGTATTTCTTTAATTTTCTTTTTTATAAAATGTATATTTAAAGCTGAAAAAAAGGAAAATAAAATTACTTTCCCCCCAGCTAAGTCGTCTTCTTATTCTTCTTTCGGCTGCTCCTGTTTAGGTGTCGCAACAGTGTATCATCCTTTTTCATTTCTTTTTGTCCTCTGCAACTTCTTCCTTCAAACTGACTACCTGCATATCCGCTCTCACCACATCCATAAACCTCCTCTTTGGTCTTCCTCTTTCCTGGCAGCTCCGTCTTCAACATCCTCCTCCCAGTATAATCCTTGTATTCTCTCTGGACATGTCAAAGTCAATGCAACCTTGCTTCTCTAACTTTGTCTCCAAAACGTCTAACCTGAGCTGTCCCTCTAATATACTCATTTCAAATCTTGTCCATCCTTGTCACACCGAACAAAAATCTGTCTCCACTAACTTAAATATAATTTAATGCCAATAATTTCTAATTCCACATATCATAATTTTGTTCAATGGCTGTCAATTTTTGGGAATCTGAGGCACAATAATAAAGCCTATCTGAGTTACTTTGCATTTAGGAACTTGGCTTTTGGATCAGGTTGCCTTAATATAAAAGATGAGGTGAATTTCTTCATGAAAAGCTGAGATGGATTCAGGAGGTAGATTTATTTTGCTTGCGTTACCTTTCAAAAGGCAAGTAAGAGGATGTGGGCACCATACTGAAAATAGAGATGAACTTTAAGTAATAATTTGAAATTATTGAAGAGTTTGATGTACTGTCAAATCCAGTACTCCTGCTACCTTGGCATCATCCCTCTGTACCATCTCCACTCAGTAAATATGCTAGAAAGGATATAGATGATTTGTAAAATGTTCGGAATAAAAAAGTAATAGAAAAACGTGCATTGTGAGTAGTGGTGGTCTAGAGCTAGGATACTCGGCTATGACACAAGAGGTCACAGGTTTGAATCCAACCTCCAGCACTTCCACCATTGGGTTTCTGAGCAAAATCCTTAACCTCAAGTTGTAAGAATTGGAAGTCACTCTGGATAAGAGTGTCTCCTAAATCCAGTAAATGTAAAATGTAAATGTGCTAAATAAATAAAGGTCAATCCAAAAAATTAGTAAATAAAAAAATGCAAAACAACATGGCCAACAGAAACAATATAAACAGACAGGACTAAAAAAGGGGAAGTCAGACACGATAATGTAAGGATAATGTAATGTACTCAAACTAGGGAAAAGCTTTTAGTGTCCTTAAATAGCCTAACATTCAGTCTTGGCAGTCCTAGGCAGTCATGTGTACTTGAACACTTGAATATTCTTTACTATCAAATATTCTTTACTTTCTATCAGCTGAGCACTTTCAGTGTGCTGTCATGAAGATACATGAAATAAAACAATAATAAAAAGTAAAAACAAGAATTCTATACAGGTAATAGGAAAAAATAACAGTTTTCTGCAAACAGTTTTCTTTGAGTCTGCAAAACAACACTATGATACAATCTTGTTCATTCTCTTTCACTGAAGTAATTGAGCTGGAACTTCTCTTTAAAAAAGCATTCTCTTTTGATTAGCATTCCATAATGAATTGGCTTTGTATTGCAAATCCATGAAGTTCATATTTGTTATGTGTTACTTACTACTTGAACTTTTTTTTTTTTTATGCTTTTGCTTTTGTTTTGAAAGGAACCATTTGCTTCTTAATACTGTCTGTCTCTTAGGGTCACTGTAAAAATATATAGCCCACAAAGACAAATCCCCGCAACAACCCTCTACCCTGCAGTGCATCACAGGGAGCAAACATGTGATCAATGCTGAGTTAAGGTTTAGGCACCTGAGAAAAAGCTTTTTATTTGCAGAGTAAGCATTTTCTCATAAAAAACCCCTTGTTTTAATAAATAATTTAAATACAAATATTTAAATATACAAATAATAACAGTAAGAGGCAATTTTATGTATTTAAAAAAATATGTAGTTTAACCTCTTCTCTTGGAATCTCAGTATAGTTTGTAATTCCTTTTGATTACCTTTTTTCTACTCAGTGCATCACTAAAATTTAGTTTATTTTGTAAGGGCTCGATGCATCAAGGAGAAATCTAAAACTATATCTGTGTTCTTAAAACCAGAATTAGACATTTCTGATACTTGTTACAGAGTTTTTCTATATTTGAATTTATTGATGTATTGTGATGTTTTAAACAGTTTACATTTACATTTACGGCATTTAGCAGACGCTCTTATCCAGAGCGACTTACATGTCCTAATTACAGGGACAGTCCCCCTGGAGCAACTCAGGGTTAAGGGTCTTGCTCAGGGACCCAGTGGTGGTAGTGCTAGAGGTGGGATTCGAACCGGGGACCTCTTGATCCAGAGGTCCATAGCCAAGTACCCTACCACTAGACCACCACCACCCTAAAAAAGTTTACTTTTGTGCTGTGCTATATCTCCTTACAGAAGAGACAATTGCAGAAAAATATGAAATTCATACTTTAATGCAAATTAAACCAATTTATAAATGAAGCATTGTAGAGATTAGAGCGCTTAACTTTTGGATCAGTTTAAAGGATAAATTGTATACAAAACACATATTAAGTAACCTTAGAACCAGTGTGTGTGTGTGTGTGTGTGTGTGTGTGTGTGTGCGCTTGTGTGCATGTGCGCGCAGACAGGACACTCCTTTATCATACCCAGACAAGTCTCTACAGGACTGGGCATCTGAGTCTTCATTCTAAATCAAATCAATGCACAGCAGTTGTGTTGTGATCATGTGGAATTATTATTATAATTTATTTTTTTTGCTTGATACCACAAACCAAATTAGCAGAACGTTTTTCGTTTTTCACAGTCTATTTCTTGCTGTGCATTTTCTAATTCATGGACTGGAGTGTCATGTGCTGCAAAGCCTCCCTGATAACTTACCTTTGGCAGAAAAAGAGAGAAAAGGGTAGGTAAATACTTACACCACCTACTCTCCCCTTCTCTGAAGTATGTATGTTCATCAGGGAGGCTTTAGGATGATCATGTGACACAGATTTCTCTTGCCCATTCTGGAGGCTTGCTGTTATAAGGGAGACAGTCAGAGTCATCTGTGCCTTTCTTTTCTCTACCATCTGCCACATTTTGCCCTGTACAGTCTCTAGCATCAAATGGTCCCCTTTTTCCCTGCCAAATACGCTGCTTCATCTCTGGCTGGATGGAGTATGGCTTCTCTAGAACTTTCAAAAGGCGCTGAATCTAAAACGAGGAAGACAGAAAAATAAAAGATTTTATATAAAGTAAAAGTGACAAACCCTTGTCATTGTGAAACACAGCGAAATTCAAACTCTGCATTTCACCCATACACACATGTGCAGCAGGGGGCAGCTATTGAAAGCACCCGGGGAGCAGTTACGGGGACGGTACCTTGCTCAAGGGTACATCAGGGCAACCTATTGGTGAGGGAATCGAACCCACAATCTTCCGATCCAGGGCAACTCCCTAACCACTAGGCCACCACTGCCCCTGAAAGAATGCTGTGCATCGGCCGGGAATGCATGGCCTCCCGCATGGCAGGCGAGAATTCTACCACTGAACCACCAATGCTGAGCAATTAGAACAATTAATGAGAACAGTTAAATGACCATTTTATCAATCTGTGTTGGCAATAATAACCCTAAAAAAGCATATAAACACTGAACATTTCCTTGTAGATGCCATTGCAGTCCCAACCCAACACAGTTTTTTGCTCTATTTATCTTTTTAAGCTATTGCTGACATTCTCATTGAAGAGATATAGTGCTGTTCTAGGTAACTTGTAGTCACTAGATGGCTCTCATTCACTTATTTTCTTAGCAAGGTGCTGAAATGTATCCCAGCTCTTACAGCATGAAGGTGGGGAAACACCCTGGACAGGCTGCCTGTCCATCATAGCTAGATAAATAGACAAACACACTCACACCCCTAGGGGGCATTTTAGCATCTCCAATCCACCTAACGTGCAGGTCTTTTGAGAAGAAACCAAAGCAAACCCACACAGACACGTGGAGTACATACAAATTCCATACAGGTAGCGACCCAAGATCTCAAGCCCAAGATCTGCTTGCTATGAGGCGACAGCGCTACCCAATGCTCAACCGTGCCAGCCCCTCTAGAAGCCTGTGATTTATAAATGGCCTTACGTATTACTATGTAGAACATTTTTAGCGGCCTTTTAGTGTGAGAACCTCATTACCAATTCATTTTGATTTCCAGATGATTTTATAAGTTTTAGAGAATTACCTCTTACCTCAGAGAAATCACCATTCTCAGCCCATTCAATTGCATTCTGGACAATGTAGTTTCGAAGCACTACAGCAGGATTGGTGGAGCCCATAACTCTAACTCTATTTTCTTCAACAATAGCTGGGTCACTCATGCCATCACACTCACGGATCAGTCGTTTCCTGTGCAAACATGGAATAGGAGTGTTTACTATGATAAAAAAAAAAAAGTGGATTTCCAGCAATTAAAAATATATAAAGATTAAGAGTGCTATTGCTTGAGATCTTGTTGACAATTTAATATGACAAAAAGCTTGGACTGAGGTAAAGGGATCACTCATTACTTAATAACTGAAATGTATTCTTAAATTATCCTTGCCTGTATCTGTTTATCCATATCAGCCAGCTATTCCTCTGCTTGAATTTTAGGTCCTCCTGATTGGTCTCAAGTAGATCCCTCCACCTCCCAATCTTCTCCAGTTGCTTGGCAACCTCTGGTCTATTGGCTGTCATGTTAAACAAGCCTTCATTGCTTTGTGCCATGGACAGAATCATCTCCAGCTCACTGAGGAGAAACGTGTTGAATAAGAATTATTTCTTTTCACTCTGAAGATCTAAATTAAGCTCACTGCTCCAAATCCCATAGCTGGTTTAAATTATAGTGTTTTACTTTACAAAGAAAGTGAAGACCTAATACTTTTAACTGTTTGCTTAGATCTCCAGAACTGCTGGAAGCCCATGCAAATTTCTACAAAAAATGCTGCTATTCAGCCATGGCTACATTAACTGAAGCTGATACTTCACTTTTGCTTTCTTTGATATGATGAAGATGCTCTTTTCTGCACACTAGATCGACTTTCTTAGATGGAGGTTGCCTAAGTGCAAAGATAATCTCAGACCACGGTAAAAGGGATCAATACTTATCAATACTGTCCATGCTATGTAGTTTTAAAAACAAATGAATGATTATCACTTAATGATTTTCTTTTACTTGCAAATATGTAGAGTCATCAATAATGGTAATTTAGTCAACTAAGCCCTTGATGTTTCTGTATATATTTGATGCATCAGTTGTGTTTTTGTTTCATCAGACTTTAGAAGGAACCATGCAGCAGTAGCTCAGACGGAATAGAAGAGACGGAAGGAGGGGAGGCAGGGTCACAGATGAGGTCGAACATAATTAACTGATGAAATGTTAGTAGTGAGATGATGAGCTGTATAACAGTGGTTCATAATTTTGCATTTGTAATAAGAGTTTGAATGAGCACACTATTCATCAGCATTGATCATGGTGTAACACTTTCTGCCTGCTGATTAGTGTTTACTCTCTGTAAACACTTACTGATAAATACAACAATATGAATTAACACAAGCAAATGACAAAGTTAAATAATCAGTTACTAAAAATGTAAACAAGTGATTCATCATGTGAACCTACCAGTTTTCCTTCTTTGCTTTTCGAGCTATGCGCTGAGAGCATGAAATTAGGAGAGAAATATGGGGAAAGAGCACACACATGCTACAGTATACTACATAATTTATAAAGTACATAATAAATCATGGTTAATGTAAATGTAAATGTACATTCAGTAGTTTCTAGACTGTACCAAAGTTTTTGAAGCCCCAGTCAAATGACATCCTGTTAATTTAGGAAGTCAAAAAATAATACAACCACATCCTCTGTGGAGGCACATTTAGATATAATCACTGTTTGGGGCACATGGGCCATGTTTTACCCTGTGCTTTGTAGTCGATGTGTATTTATTTTGTTTTCAACCAAAGGGCTTTCAAACCTTGAAATATGACTGTCTCTTAAATCTACACTACACTGCAAATTTTTAATCTCTATTTACCATCTGTAAATTTACTGTCTGTATGGCAAGCATGACAAGGAGTATATACAAAATAATGAAATGCAGTATCTCTTTAGATACAGATATAGCACAAGTGCCCTCACAGAGGCTCCATGTTAGGATGATTAGCTACCTTAAGCTCCTCCACTGAGGCACACTGTTCCAGGATCAGGTCAGCCACAGACCCAGCATTGCTCTTATCAGTCTCCCCTACCAGAGGGCACGATACACAACTCAAGAGACGAAAAGTGTTGGTGAAATCTGCACCTGGTATTAAAACAGAAGCTTTGTTAATTTAAGGAAATTTTTATGTTCTCAACATATCATTTTTTTCTTTGTGCCCAAGCGCACAAAGCAAGGTTCATATTCAGATTAGTTTATTGTGAACACAGAGTTCTAACCTCAACCCCCTTAAACTCTGAACTTGAATGAAGATTATGAACCAGGCCAAGGCCAATTTTATACTATGCTTATCCTTTATTATCAAAGGGAAGAGAAAGCTTAATGACAAACAATAAATAAATAAAAACACAATGTCTGTTAAAACTCAAATATTTACAACTGCTGCTGCAGGTTTGGTGCTAAAATGCTACTAGAATCAATTAGAAAGATGGCAGATATTAGACGGCAGATGAAGTAAGGCTTAGTACTGGCCAGAGTTTGCTCATTTACATATGAAATACATACTACTTTACTACTAGTCTACTCTATACTACTGCTCTATGCATAATTTTTTATAATACCTGTGTTGTGCATGACCTTCAATAAATCCTCTACTAGTTCCTCATCTTCTGGTTCCTGAAGTCTCAAGAGCCCCAGTTTTCTTCTCATGTTGCCCAGGTAAAAGTTCTTGTACAGCACTATAAATTCATCCAGGATGGCTCCTGTTGTGGATGCCTGCAGCTCGGAGCCCAGTGCTTCTGCAAGACGTGTCAAATTCCAATGGCATATGTATGGCTGGGCCTCAAAGGAGTAACGCTGCTTCCTATCTGAAGCATTCGGCACAAACTCAGGGTCGAACCTAAACTTAAGTGCAAACATAATGCCATCACAAACCCTTAAAATTAATGGCTAATTCAAAAAGTCTTGCCTTTATCTATGTTCAGTCTACAGTCTATCAGTTTTCTATTCAGTATCTTCTACATCACTTTTTTGTCTTATTTCAAACAGATGTCTTGGCGTCTTTTGTTTAATCTCTCATTGCAGTTTCTACTCTCAAATGTAAAAAGGTTAAAAGACCTGTCCATGAAGCCAAAAGGGCCATAGTCAATAGTGAGGCCCAAGATGCTCATGTTGTCTGTGTTGAGAACACCATGACAGAATCCTACACACTGCCACATGGCTACCAGTCTGGCAGTCCGTATGGTCACCTGTGCACAACAACACTCTTTATAGAAGAGCTGATGGATAAATCATAAAGCTAGGATTCCACACTGCTTTCTAAATTGATACAATGTATTCACTACACCACATGCAATTGACATATAATAGTAATAGTGCTTTGTTTCATTTTAAATTAAATAACATGACAGGCTTGTAAGATTGGAAGCTTAGTAATACTGTGTTCACCCACCTCTCTGAAGAAGGCAGCATTCCTGGCCATGCGGTCTGTGTACCTTGCCTGGATCTCAGAAAAAAATGTCTCAATGACGTAATCGAGTAACTGTGCTCGAATATCGTGGCGACCAGCACTAGGCCCTTGCCTTCCAGTGAAGTCATCAACAGGCAGGAAAATTTCAAATGAGCCAAACCTGCAACAACAAAAAATGGATAAAGATAAATTTCAGAAATCTGATGCCTGAAAAGGATCTATTCTCTATTCTCTAGTCTATTCTCAGTGTGTACAAAATTATTACAGATATCATTGTAATTAGGCTATGTTCCCTCCAGAGAACCATCTCCTGAGGATTTGACTGAAATCCTGACAGCATGTGCAACACTGCTTTGATATGGCTTGTTCTATTATTCAGTAGCTGTACAGTAGTAGAGAGGTGTAGTCTACCTGATAAAGCTGGGAGCAATGCGCAGGACTACAGAGCACCTCTCCAGTCTGGGATTGCCACTGTAAAATGCATCTCTTTGGACATACAGGTCAGATGTCACCAGTGATCCAGCTCGAGTGGTGGGAATGCCCAGGGCAAACATTGCCTCACTGCATAAAAACTCTCTTATGCTGGAGCGCAGAACTTTACGTCCATCTGAGTGTCTATCTGAGACAAAATTTGATTTCTTAACTGCAGCCTTGACAATATCACACACACAAACACACCTATTTATTTATTTATCTGTTATTAATAATGGTTTGAGGTCCAGTTTCTGAAACTGAAAAATTTTCGTGGTTTAAGCATTTAAGCTTTATAGAAATCCTTTTCTTGTTGCTGCGAGATTGTGCATCTGTGCTTCTGATCTGCAAGGTTGTGCGTCTAAAGCAAGATCAGTAAAGACATCGTTGAGAAGACTGGTGTGGAGGAACTTCAGAGGCCCATAAAGAGCCTTACCCTTAATTAAACCAAATAATGTGAGCAAACTGAAGTAAACACTATTCATAGATATAAAGTGCATTCATGCAATTAATGCAGATCTATTTGTTTAGTCATTTCTAACTGCTCTTAACCCAGTATTAGATGTATTTATCATGCAATAACTGGTTTTGATCAATTATGACTTCAAAGTTAAACCAGGCGGTGTGGGCAGCACTGCAGTACCTGGAGTATGGAGTCAGTCCAGCACCCTTGACCTGAATCTCCCACCGCCCACTTGGACTCCTCACCTCAGGATCTGTGCAGTCTGCACCAGCCTCCACTTCTCCCAGATAACACACAGCTCCATCGCCCAGCTGCCCTGCAAACAGGCCAAACTGGTGCCCACAATAGCAGTGGGCAGCAGGCTTAGAGCCAGGCAGTAATCTGGAGCCACTCAAGTACTCTGGCCCATGCGGATCTGTCAGCACATCTTCAGCACTCAGTCCCAGTAGTGCAAGGGCTCTTGAGGACACTGCCACGAAACGGGGCCTGAGCAGAGGCTGTGGTACAACCCAAGAAAAACATGCCCCCCGGACTGTCCGAGAGCCGATCTCCAGAGAACTGTCCACAGGCAGTTTCTTCAGAGCCATGTTGTTGAAAGGCAGTCGCTGTAGAGGTGTCTGGCCCATTTGGGCCATTGTTTCTAGAGCAAATGTACACACTGCACCCGTGGCTTTTATCAGATTGCTGGAAGCTTTTCTGGGATCCCATGTGACCCGGGTCATTTAATCTGAGCCGGGATTAATGGGGCAGTTAGAGAGTGACGCAGCAAAGCAGTTGTGTGCAGAAATAACACACACTGCTTGTGTTGGGCCTTGTCTGTGAGAGGGAAAAGTTCACTGTGTGCGTGTGTGTGTGTGTGTGTGTGTGTGTTTGTGTTTGTGTGTGTGTGTGTGTTTGTAAATTGTATATTTAGCTGGGACCAGAGCCCTGAGAGGATGACAAGCAAGCATCAACATATTGACATTGTTGGGACTTTTAGTTTGTCACTGTGATTATAATGATTTAAACCAAAATTAAAATACACATTTTGCTTGAACATTGAAGAGCCAAAGGGATTTGATTAAGCAAAAGGATAGGATACTTGCCTAAAGACCAAGAGGTCACAGGTTCAAATCCCACCTCTAGCACTGCCATCACTGTTTTCCTGAGCAAAACCTTTAATCCCAAATTGCTCCAGCTAGACTGTCCCTGTAATCAGGAATTGTAAATTGCTCTGGGTAAGTCTGCTAAATGCTATAAATGAATTTTACCTTAATTTCAAATGTTAGGATGTAAACAAAAGTCTTTCAAACTAGTCTGATGTGAACCAATCTGTTCTTGAAAGAAAAATAATCATAATTGTTTGTAATGGTGGTGAAAAGTAGTAGACATCACAAGACTATACATTGTTTAATTATTTTGATATTTTAACTTTAAAGGTGTAAGCTGCTCACCTTACATTTTGAGTTCACTAAATTTCTAAATTTCAAATTTTCTAAATTTTGAGTTAACAAAACACAGACTTCATTTATGCTTACTTCCAAATAAAACATGGAAGAACGGTTAAACATTATCAGCTGAATGAAGAATTACCAAAAGAGAAAACAGTCTTTCGTTTTGATCATTTTCTTTATTTGCTTACATTTATTAAATTCTAACATATCTTATATCTTACACTCTATATTTTTGCTAAAAGTATCTGACTGGTCTTTCTGTTACACAAGTATTTGGAAGAGTTGGGAGAGTTTTTTTTCACTTTCTTGTTAAATTAAGCAAGCAAAAGTTTCATTCTGGTAAAAATTTAATTCTGGTAAAATATCCAGTCAATGCAATTAAGTTTTGAAGCCATGCCTTATTAGAAACTGTGAAAAAAAACTTAAATATGAAATTCCTGTGCTTGCACTCACAGTGTGTGAACATTGAGCAGTGAATTTGCATCTACATTTAACCCATTCAGACACACTCCGGGAACCAAAACACAACAGGAACAGGGGCAGAGGGCTGTACCTGAACCCAGGGATCAGTTATGGGGATAAGCGCCTTGCCCAAAGGTACTTCAGGCATAGATGTGGAAGTGGGAGAGGGTTGTTCACTGCCACTCTCCACTGTTACTGCCAGTCCTGGGGGCTGAACTGGCAACCCTGCAGTTGCAATCCCTCATCTCTAACCATTAACCATTGAGTAACCACTATAGTCTGTTAAAGTGACCCTGCTCCTGTTGATGTCTAGCCAAACATATATATACTCTTTGACATGAGTCAGATTAGCTCAGGATTAATATATATATATATATATATATATATATATATATATATATATATATATATAT